>JACTAT010000062.1:1115133-1175408 GCA_014526335.1 Chrysaora quinquecirrha | reverse complement strand
TATTGTTGTTGTTGAGTAGATATTTTGACATCAAATAATCAACATTGTAATTATTTATGTTGTTTTTGACATTGCTATTAGTGGTGTTTATATCAATCTCAAAAGGTACTGTTGTTGTTGTTGTTGTTGATTGTGTCATCGATTGAATTTGCATTGGAGTATTCGCATATGACTGAGGTGGAAACAACAATGAGGAAGATGATATTCTTGAGTTCATTATCATGGGCTCAATATCACAACTTTTCGACCTTCTACTACTAGCGACAGTGGAAACATCAACATCTGTAGTAGTATTCCTAAAATTATTATCATTGTTACTAGTACCAGCATTACTACCACCTCCTCCTTTTAAAGGATCCAGTACAAATTGATTATATAATCTGTGAAATTTGGACACATACTCTGGCATTGTGTGAGGACCAGTTTCCAATTTAACACGTTTTTTCAATCTATTCAATCCAGTGCCTTTTTGAACTTCTTCTATTTTAAAAGCAAAAAATTCCAAAAGAATGTTGTTCAAAACTTCGACATCACCACTAACACTACTAGCATTTCCATTGTTATCATCTTGTTCTTGCTGATGCTGCTGCTGTTGTTGTTGTTGCTGTTGTTTTGTTCTTGAAATTGTCGAGGTTGCTGCATAATAATTGTTGTTCTTAAGTACTGAGCATGACATCAAATTCAACGAATCAATAATGTTCACAAAGCTGTGTGATCCTATTGTTGACGATGACTTTGATGAGCACAACGAGGACGATGATGATGATGGTGATACGATTGAAGAATATCGACTTTTAAATACGTATTCCCGCCACGTGTTTCGTAGAGTTGGAAAGAGTTCTTCGTCAGATATTGATATTTTGGTACCAAAATTTTTGTTCTTGTTAGTGTGACTATTCTCTAAATAATAGTTCAAGGCAACTTGTTTGTACAGGACATTTTGTTTCACTTCCAATACTAAAGTAGTCAGATCCAACACACATTCTGAAAGTATCATTTGACACGTGGCCAAACCTTCGTGTTCTAGCCTCAGAGTAGGAAATTGCTTCAGTAACAATAGAGCGTCTGCTGATGTTCCAAACAACGTTCTTCCTTCACAACCACCTTCATCATTATTATCATCACCATAGCAAGTAGCAGTACCAGCACCACCAATACATGACTCACTTGTTTCAGAAGCAAAACAAGTGAACAACTTGTATAGGAAATAAAATGTTTCCTCTTGATAAACAGTAGGAAATATGAGTTTTATCAATTTGGAATCTTGTTCATACGGTCGCCCTTTCAAACGATGACTTGATTTTCTGTTTGCGGTCAGCATCATGTAAGTGCATCAAATCAAATAATATCTAGAAATAGAATTAAGTAAATCGCATAAATACATAAACATTATCCCTAAATTTTACTGCACTTACATTCTACAGTTTTCATTGCTCTTCTTCTTTTTTCTAATCACACTTCTCTGCTTCTTTCGTCTCTGGTTTTTCTATTATTGTTTCTCTACACAATGATTTTTTTCAAAACTCCTCCTTACCCTTGAAAGTAGAGTAGTAGGAATAGTAGTTGTAGTAGTAGTAGTAGTAGTAGTAGTAGTTGTTGTTGTTGTTGTTGTTGTAGAGCTAGTACTTCAGTTGTTGCAATTCTTTCTGCTTTGAAAAAACCTACAAAAGAAAAATAAAAGTTATATATATTGCATCATAAATATCAAGCATCACAATGTCAAAAATAACACAATTTTATTTTCAAACGAAGACACACCCTTTTATTTTCACCAATCATAAATCAAGAGGAACGGTATGTCGTCCATCATTCAAAACTCGTCTTTTACAATAAAATGAACTAAACATAGTCTTTTCTTGGGCATATGTAGTCATGTTGTTATTCTGGCGCTTAATTCCTCTGTTTATAGCTTTTCCAGATTTGCAAGTATTTTTCACATTCAATGCATCCTTGTACATATTGAAAATACTTGGACCGACAGTCGATTCATTGCTGTCATTCATGGTTTTTGCTGTTCTAATTAGTTCTCGTTTTTGCACTCCTTTACTTGAAAACTTGCTTTCCTTCGATTCCGTGTTATAAACACAATAGGATTTCGAACATAACGATACCATGTAATGTCCTTCGCACTCCACTTTGTACCGATTTGGTTGTCTCTTTCCGTACTTGCAATTTGAGGTTAGGAAATAGTCATGTTTCAATTTTTCATACTCTTTTCTTTTTGTTTCATCAATATTATCCTCAAAATTCTCCATTTTCAGTGCAATGTAAATACTGTCAGTATCCGTCTCTAGCAACTCAAACCACCCTGGTTTCAAAACTACTTTTAGAAAATCATAGTAGAATTTCAACACTGACAGTTTTGCCCTATCGAAGATTACTTTTCCGACATAGCGCAGCTGGTCGTAGAAAATTTTAGATCTTTTCATTTCTACCTCCATCAACCAAGGATTCACTTCTTCGTACCTGATAAATCTGTTTAACGAGGCAATATCTTTTCTTGTAAGATTTGATTCACTAAAGTTCATCGGGTGCGATGATATTTTCGAATCACTCAGTTTCATTAAAGCAACAGTTCTGTGCTTGTCTTTGTTTGTGATGCAAGAACCAAATGCTGAATTTCCGATTAATTTTGCTGTTAATGCCTGCATTTCACTCGATTTATTGGTAAAATTTTTTAACGATGGAGCTTTATCATATTTGATAAAGTAGTAGATCTGTGAACAAATCAACCCTTTCTCTATCAGCCACACAAAATATTCATCGATTAATCCTATTCTTTCTCCATAATATGAATCGATAACGCATCTTCTATCCTTTACGGATATTCCGGATCGTTGTGCAACGTTTTGCATGTATTCTCCGATATCTTCAAAATTTATTGTTGCATGCTTTATTATCGGAGCAAAGTCTTCAAAATATTCTCTCAAGTTATCAGGAACGTGAATGTCGCATATAATAATGCCAAACACTTGCTTATTACAAAGTGCATTTATTAAGATATCTTTTGTCGTAAGCAGTGGGTTTGCTTTGTCTGGATGTAGAGCCGTACACACCATTGCTTCATTTTGAGATCGTACAAATCTTTCCTTTGACGCATCCGTTTGACATTTTTCTTTCCAAACACATTCTCTCATTCTGAATACCTCAAGACCTCTTTTCGATAGTATTTGATCGCGAATTTCTTGCATTGTTCGGATCTGTTCTGCCGATAACATATATCCTCTTCTATAGTAATGTTTATTACATGTGAGATTGTTACATTTTGGTGTCCTGTTGCAACCATGCCAGTAGCAACCATCGTATTCTACAACTATTCTTTTTTCCCTTTCACCACTATCTGGTGGAAACCTTTCAACGTAGTAGCCATCGCAAACAAATCTGTGAGCAGCCAATTCTTTGGGGATCCCAAGACTATGATACTGTTTCAAAAGACGTTTATGTTCCAACGGAGATAAATGTATTACGAATTCGCGCAGCAGAACCAAATCTCTTGGTTTACAAATTTCTTTTCAACATAGTCCAAAATATATTTGCCTCCATGCTAGTATTGAATGACATATGTTTCCCTCTGTTAAACTTAGTTATTTGTTTCATCAAATATGCACCGATATATTGCTCATAAACAACAGGCTGATGAACGAATTGTCCTTCTCCTAAGCAATACAAATACAAAGAATTTGCATCAAACCCTTTTATGTACGGATGTTCTGGAGAATTTTCTCTCGTAAATATTATACTCTGGCCTCCTACTTCACTTTCTCGTATCGAGTTGAAGACAAACGGATTGCTTATGTGGTACATTGTATTCGGGTGTACATGTGACAGTAAAATCTTTTTTGCTAGTCCAGGTAAAGAGATTCCATCACGACATAAATCCACATGGTTTTCTTGCAGTTGCTTACTGTAATTCATTACAGATTTCAAAAACGGAACAACATCTCTTGTGTTGTAAAAACATAGATAATCTTTGATACACGTCCAGTTCCTTTCTTGCCATAATGAACAAAGTTCAGTATATTTTTCTTGTCCAGTCTGTGGGCGATTTTCTAATACTTGAACTTCTTCTTTTGACAAGTTCAGCAAATGCTGCTTGATAAGCCAATGATTTAATTCTGACGCAAGTTTGTTTTCTTGACTTATTGTACTAAAAAATGCCTCATACGGTGGCATACTTGTCTCATTTAGTACATCATAGTTTGTTAGATATTCATAAGGAAAATAGGATTTTTGAAGTGAATTTTCTCCCCCGAACGATCGGATGAAGTCATCCAGTGAAAATCCAGGAGCAAGATATTGCATAACGTCCAAAAATACGATCCCTCCAAATCTCATCAAATCGTGAATGGATACGCTAACATACCTCGAATTCTTTTTTATGAAGAAAACTTGCGACAAATCAATGCCTAGAAAGTCTGTGATAATTTCATAGACATAATTTTTGATTAGTGGAAAATCGTATCCTGAAGAATTAAATCCCATTACTGGAACGTCATCGATAAACCTTCTTATGCGATGAGCAAGCTCTATTTCGTGTTGCAAAATTTCCAGCATAGACGAGCTGGGCGTCTTTTCATCACCATCATCATCATCATCATCATCTTGATCGGTGTCACGATCTTGACTGTCTTTGATACTGCTGCTTCTTTCTTTTGCATTTACGATATGCTTAATATCACAGCCAATGTTTGCCAATAAACAACACTCTAATTCTCTTTCTTCAAACCAGCCCTCGATGAATAATAAAATTTCTCGATAACGTTCTCTCAAAATTTCTCGACGCGCTCTTGCCAGTTTAATTAAATTGATCATGAAATGTTTCACCAATTCTTTTGGATCTTCATCGTCCTTATATTTAACAAAGCAACCTTCTTCTTCTTCAGAAAATACTTCGTTGTCTTTTCTATTATATTCTTCAATCTGTTCTTCAATTATGAAGTCTCTCAATACATCACGATTTGTAACTGAAGCAGCATTAAAGTTGTAGGCAAGAGCGTAAGATACAGCTACATTTTTCGTGTAGTAATCTTCGTCTGGATATCGCTCTGCGAACTCTGTTGTAGTTATGCTGTTACCATCGTCGTCATAAGCCATTTCTTCACGATTGTTATCTTCATTGTCGATTAACGCAGAATCAATTTCGTCAAAATCCGTTAAGACATTTTCACCTAGTTCACCATTTTGAACACGCTGCTCAAGGAGTAGTCTTCTTTCATCTCTTAACATCTGCGTTGTAACTTTCTGTAGAACAGCTTCAAAATCGTAGGTTATTATCTCTTGGGTGTAATATAGTTTCTTCACTTGTTCCATTTCGTCTTCACTTCTCGCCTCTCTCTCCTTTTCTCTCAATTCTGGTAATAATTCATCAGGTATACCAAAGGTATACTTAGCATCTTCCCATAAATTCTTTGTTTGTTCTACCATTCCTCTTTTGTATCTGTGCTTTATCTTATTGCAATGATTAGTCATGTGCTTCTTTATAACATCCAGTCTCGACTTTTTGAACACTGTGCCACAAGCAAAACATTTAAATCTATTAAACCAAAGTCGATTTTTGTCCAGTATCAAATAATAGTGGTTGTCATGCAGTAGCAAGTCAAGGGTTTCATAATCGTTTTTATATGTGGTTGCGTTTCTACAGCTATGCATGCATTGAAATTCTGGGATTTTCGTGTTGAATAAACTCTGCTTCCCATCTTTGACTTTAACTCTTCCAGTTTCTGTTTTTTCTGCTTGAACAATCTTTGAAATAGTGAATACGTTAATTCTCGTTTTGAACAAATGTTCCATATGAGATATTATGTTGATATTTACACCACAAAATTCATCATCATTTTCTTCAATACCATACTGAATACAGAATTCATGAAAATATGCTTTTCCTCTTTCAATTACATTTTGTTCTGTAAGTTCTTTTCTTTCACATTTCAAATGCGAATACGCGAGACAATAGAAGAAGCATATTTTGTTTCCATTTTCCGACAGTGTCTTTTTACATTTAAAAGGTCCCTTGTACAAAATTCTTCGACCTTTTCTGAAATCAATGATGGCTTTGATGTAGTTTGCAATCATTTCTTCGTTTGTTTCCTTTCTTTCCTTGTTTCCTTTCTTCTTTTTCGGAAAAGCCTGCAAAGATTCTTCTTCTTCGTCTTCTTCCTCATTAATCAAATTTTCATCATCATCATCATCATCATCGCAATCTGCTTCTTCAATTATAAAAGGATTTCTTGACCTTCTTATTTCATCTTCATCGTCAACATCATCATCATAATCGAAAACATCATCATCGTCATCATCATCATCATCATTATCATGACCATCGCCATCGTTGACACTGTCATCGTTGTCGCTGTCTTCATTCTGCCCTCTGCCGGTGTAATTTTCTGACGATAACAGAACTTCATTGTCTTCGTGTGCGGGAAATATTTCTGCCTTTAAATTTGTAGGTCTGATGATCATTACATCATAAGCATGTCCAAAATGATCTCTTACCAAATCGAAAAAATCGCTTTGACGAAGATCTTCTACTACTTGATTTTCGTCATCTACGTTCCGAATCGTCCAGATATTAGGTACTTGTTGGATAACTTTTACATTATCAACATCTCTTTGTAAATGTTCATTTACGTAGAAGTATTTTATTTCATCGCCTTGTTCCTTGTATAGCATAAACCCAAAGCCAAGGGCAAGTTTATATGGTATTTGCGGTGCAGCGGCTAGAAAAATATCTCGCAATGCTCTTTCGACTTGGTTGAAAAAGTAATCATTGTCGAGTAAATGTACATTGATAGAAACTAAATGACCGTCTTCATTTTTCTTACTATGTGTGACCATATTTCTTGCATTGTTCAGGTACAAAGACTTCAATCTTTCTATATATTCTTTTCTTACCATCCCCGTCGCGTTTTTACGCGTATTCTCGTCATCTTTTGTTCTGTCTTCTTCACTTGCATGGTATGGCAAATTCCTTTTCATTCGGCGATATTCACTATTTACTTTGTTTTGGATTGCCCCACTACCTGTCAACAGTGTTGTAGCATCTGACTCCCAGGGTTTACTGTTATTGTCAAACTTTAAGTGATTGATAAATTTGTGTAGCCATCTTACTGTCGGTACATTGCTTGCACAAACACCAAGTCTACTAAAATGCTGGGCCATGTGTCTGTTACATTCTACTAGTGTTGGAAATTGTTGTTCACATGAATCACAATCGAAAGTCTTTTTACAATGTTTTGTTTGATGATTGAACAACCTGTCTTCGGATGAAAACTGTTTTCCACAAAAGTAACAAGGATGCTCACTATGATAATTTGCGATGTGCTCTCGTAATTTCTCTAGTCTTGGAAAACTAGGTTCATCTTTACAATAAATACACTTCAGTTTGTGTTTAAGCTTCGAGTGCTTTTTGTAACTTGACAAAGATGAAAATGATTTTGAACATTTGAAACAATAGCGTCCTTGCTCTTCGTCATTCTGTGATGTAGCATTATTATCATTATCATTATCACCATTGTTGTTGTCATGGTGAAAGTTTTTTATATGATCTTGCCAGGATTTTCGATCCGTAAATACGACATCACTCTCACCGTTGTTACATAAATTGCATTTTAAGTTATGTGTCTGGCGGATATGAGCATTGAGTTGTTTCTTATTCGCCAAACGAATATGGCAGTGTCTACAGATCTCATTATGATACGCCAATTCGTGTTCGTCAAAACGACTCGGTGAATACTGACGTTTTGATTCATGTTCTTCTAGTGTTTCCTCATTTGCGATAGGCAAGAGATTTAAATTGCAAAGTGAACACGTATAGTAGCTTGCATTATCCATTACGGTTGTTCATGTATAACTACGTTTGTATATTTGTGTACATACGTAGCTTCCAGTCACTAGACAACATGTTATCATTTAGCATCTTCTTGAATCAAGTTGTGTTTTAAAATCTTTAGCAATCCGTCTTATAAAGGTTTCCCATTCACATGCTGCCTTGGCTGTCATTGCAGCACTGATGACACTGCCACTACTGTCTACTATTCTCACAGGAATCAAAACTTCAAAATTCAACTCTTCGATATTGATGTCATTAATGAAATACTTTTGCTCCATGAAGTAGATATACGATGGTAGTTTATTTTCGTCACAGCTAAACTGACTCACCTGCATGTAATTTTTTGCTTTCAAACACTCAAAGTCGGCACTTCCAATGTAGTGTTTTACAGGTGGACAAGAACAATCTTCGTGACTTTTCATCAAGACTTTCAATGTGCTTTCATATAAGTCAATATTTCGTGATCTCTCTCTTTCGTAACTTGCTCTACGCTCTTCCCATTCTGCACAATTGAGATTACATACGGCTCTAGTAATATCTCGAACGATCGCACTGTTAATCATCATGTTATCTATACACACAGTTTAAAGAGAAAAGCTATAAAACACAACATGGTGTGACTTTCTTACCGCAAGGCCGCTGCTGTCGAGATTCCTCTTCCTCCAACTCTTATAGGCACTTCTCTCTCTTCCCGACCGTCCGCTTGAGTGTCTGGTGCAGATCTGCTAAAAGCTTATAGTTTTTGGTTATTTATAGTAAACTGAAACGGAAATATCTTTGATTCTTATGATTTTGTGATTCTTAACCATAAAGTTACAAAAAGCATTTTTCTAGAGTTTCTTCTATCATGTCAACTTTTTTGACAAGAGGATTAAAATTCGCAAATTCATATAGGTCTGGCTATCTTTCGTGATTTTGTAAGTTTAGATTATAATCTTCATAATCATAAGCGTGTGGGATCACGTGTCATTTTTTATAACGAGAGATAAAAATAGCTTATTCTATAAGAATGGTCTATATGTATGTTTGTAGTCTGGAAAAGACTTACTTGATCAAGTGCATTGTTCTTTCTAGATATCACTAAAACATGGATTCGACGAGCAGGAGTGGGAGCAGCGAGCTAATAGCTCTAAAAGTCAACAGCCTAACTACATATTTTAACATTCGTGAAAGGTTCTTTGAGTACCAGAACATAAACAAGCACTTTGAAGGTCGAGTTGAAAGCTATTACTCAAGCATGGATAGAATTATTGACAGACTCATTGAAGAAGGTCTCGTAACGAATTGGTGGCATGATCTAAAACTAAACAATGACGATTTTGCAAAGTCGCACTTCGTTGCCGTACAACGGGCTGCACAATCTCTTCAGCGTGCTGGAAAAAACTCGTTCACCTTCTTTGTTTATCCGCCCAGTGATGAACTTTTTATTAGCTATTATGCCGATGGCTATCTTTTCAACATTAATGCACTAGATTTGGACATAGAGGCAAGAAATACAGAAAGAGATTGTGAAAAATTTCCCGTCAACATCCGCACGTATCATTTAGCAAGTCAAACTTTGATGATGAACAATTTAGATATTATGTACTGTTCTGCAAAGTATAACAAAGTACGTCATAAATTCAAAAATGTACTCGATTTTTGTGCATTTTTCGTCAATAGAAAAGCAATTGCTCTCTACATTTGCTGCAATGTCATACCATTTTGCACAGAAGGCAGAGGCTGTTTTGACTTTTCCGTGTCAAAATCACTACACAAGGAAAAATGCAAGATCAAGCGTTGCCCAGGAATCGTTAAACTGAATATGAAACAAGCTTTGACATTCAAAATGAAGACTTTGCAAAAACTTTCTACAATTGTAATTTATCGTCATTTCTTTAACAAAGATACACAACAGTATTTGATAGGACGTAATATTCCCAAACATATCTATAACTCTTATTTAAAAAACTATCGCTACCTTTTTTGAGAATTATGTGTTATGTGCATAAAATGATAGAAAAAAAGTGTTCTTTGTTATTTCGCAAGTCTACCTAGGTATAGACTACTTTTGTAGAAAAATCAGTCATTGCGAAATCGTGCCAAGAATCTGCGCTGTCGTCTACAAAAATATCTCTGTTATCCTCTGCTTTATCTAAACGAAAAGTCTCCTTTAAAACCGATTCTCTAAACTGTACACCATACAGTCTACGAACATTAACATCAAAAATCAAGCGTTTTTCATTTTTTTCAACTTTAGCTTTCCATTCTCGTTCCAAATTTTTCCAATTAACTTTGTTCTTTTCGTCGTCCTTGTTTCTACTTTCTTTTTTATAAAACTGATAAAATGTTTTAGCACCACCACCAATGAAACACTTAATCATGAAGTCCCAAGTCAAGCGCTGTCGTCGATCATGGTCGTCTGATCTAGACCTCAACGTCTCCAGCTGTTGGTCATATGGTTCTTGTGTATCATTGCTTATCATTGACTCTATATCATTAAATGGCCCCAGCCTGTCTTGCATTAGACCATTTAAGCTTCTCCAATGTCGTTTTCCTAGCGAAGAACACTTTGTTTCATCGGCAATAGTCTTTTCCAACATCAGTTCAAAGAGATCATCTTTTGACAATCGAAACCAGTTGTTCAAATCACTATAATATTTATTCATGATAAAATCCACCATAAACTCTCGTCCGTTTGGCTCCTTCCATTTTCGTGGTACAACGAAGTCTGGTGACATTATGTTTATTACTGTTTTTACAGCTCTTATTTTTTTAGAAAGCTCTTTTTGTGTCCCATCAACAATCTTCTTTTCGTCAGCGTCGTCATCTTCGAACCAGAAATAGTTATCTTTTATTGAAATACCTTGAACGCTGTACTTGAGGAGTCGTTTTTTCCCCGTCAAAATTGTACCAAACACTTCAGGGCGAACTAGTGGAGGACAACCATCACCCCTGTCACTCATGATTTCTTCTAGCGATTCGTACTTTTCTTTTGCTTCAACCTGTGAGCATAGTCTGTCCTCAAATTCTATCATCATCTGTTTGGCCTCTTTTTTCAATACATCCAGCATCAAATATTTCAAGACACTTACATTAAAGACTTTGGCTATCAAATCTAACTCTGCTTGATGGTTGCCATCTGCAATTTTCGTTTTTTTTACAATCAAATCATGTTGATCAATACTGACTGGCGTTTTTCTTTTAAGCATCTTGATGTCCTAGGTCCTAGGTCACATTTTTTACAGTCTGGCTTTTTCATAACCTGGTTTTTCGCTATTCATAAGAAAAGTGAATCTTAATAGGATTAAGAATTTGACAGACAAGCTTTCGACAGTCTGGGTTTCTCTCGTTATTCACAAGGCCAAAACAGCCATAATAGGATTATTTCTGAAGAATTTAGGATTTCGCTATTCACAAGGCCAAAACAGCCATAATAGGATTATCTCTAGAATTTAGAATTTCGCTATTCACAAGGCCAAACAGTCATAATAGGATTATTTCCTAAGAATTTAGGATTTCGTTTTTCACACGGTCAGATCTATGATTTCGTGATTCACAAGCTCAAATCTAGGATTTCGTTTTTTGTCCAAAAAGGACAAAATGTCATAAAAGGATTAATGGCTCTGACAATAAATAGAGTTAATGCTACTCTGGAAATTCATTCAGTTCGTGAATAGCATCTCTTGGTGTTGTATATGCTCGTGCTTCAAGAACAACAAAAAAGAACCATGTCGTCGTCAAACTCTGCTAATGATAGCAAAAAAGATGGAGGTAATGGTAAATATGAAACCTTGGATTCAGATGTATTCATGAGTACAATGCAGTGTAACAGTCTGGAGTCTCCTCACAATCAAGTAAGTCAAATTACTCAGCTACTTGCAAAGCTTCTCAAGTTTAATCACATTGAAGAGTTTCCTTATGTAAAAATAAACTGTTGTCTTATGCTTACTTTATTTTTTTCTTTTTAGAATTATTTGACCGATTACAAGCTAGAAGTGCGCCAATTTAGAATTGATTCAGAAGAGGAGAGCAAGTGGAAAAAAAGTATTCACCTTTGTCTTTACGACAAGGTAACTGACCACAATGATAGACCAATCCAATCCAAAATGAGCAAAGAATGCAAATTTTCACCTGCAAATTTTAAAAAGATAATGGAGGCGTTGGGACAATGCTATGAAACTCTGCAGGATTCCATTGTCAGGATCTTTGATCTCACTCGCTGGGGTTCAAATGCAAATCTCAGTTTTGAAGAAAAGAAGAAGATCTTCTTGACTACTATCGACAAATACTTGTCAGAGACCCAAGGGTGGAAAATTGGTTTTTTCTGTTCCCATCGAGCACAAAGACATTGAACAGGCCAAGAAAATCCTCAAGAACACTAGTAATAAGAAAGAGCTTAAGGACAAACTGGTCTACATGAACCAACTCGTTTCATTTACAAATCCCACCAACAAAAAGATGGAACACGATGAATACGCCGTCTTTCTTGTGAGAAACGAAAGTAAATGGGGTATCAGTGAAGACTTTGAGAATTGGCTTTGGTTTGCCGTCAATGCAAGAAGAATTAACAATGAAACCAGATTTGCGAGCAACGCAAGAAATAACATCATGCTGACTGGTATTCAGACCAGAGAGCTGTACAAATACTACTTAAACCAGGACAACATATTGATCAAATGGCTGCCAATTGACTTTCAAAACTGGTCCAGTGTCATTCAAAATGATCCCTACATTTCAAACATGATGGATCAAGTCAATGCTTTGGAGAAACAAGCCTCAAATAAACTCCACATTGGTCACGTTACAGATACTGCTTACAAACCTGTGAAACCGCTGCCGTCTCTGGAAAATTCCCAAACAAAAACTCCACACAAGACCCCAAACAGACCACCAGGATTTAATCCGAATCCAAGAAGGAAGAGAAAAAGTCACATAATCGTTGAATCTGAGGATGAAGATGATGGGGATGACAGCAATGATGATGATAACGAAAAGACCCATGGAGGTCAACAAGAAAAGCTGGATGAGGCTAATCAGTGGAAGAAAAGTAAAATACAGAAGACATCTACCGAGGAACTAGATGAAATTGTTGCATAATGAACTTACAATTTAAAAACTTTATCTACAATCTACTATTATATAACCTTTCGAATTGATTACAATTCATTACTACTACAGATTTCACGACTATTCTGTCAAGTATAGATATATATAGAATGAATTCAAGCTTATAGTGTCGAATATAACTTTTGGCTTTTTCTTTTCAAGAACATCATTATTCATTTCTAACGCTCGCGGCAGCGGCTAGCTATTCTGATTTGACGAGTACAACAAATAATTAGACCTTCATGCAAATGCATAGTAAACGCCGGATGCTTAGTACCAATGGTTCGCGATCGAAAATTTAATTAAAAAAAAAAAGAAAAAATGTATTCATGCATAAGTACGATGATATTCGCAAAATACAAAGTTTTTTAACAAAGAGATCGTACTCCACGCCATTTTTTATCACAATTCCTTCCCCTTTTTCCTTAGCCTCTTTTTCATGTCTTCCTCCTATCTTTTTATCCCAGCCTCAATCTGAGCACCCCCGCGTATAAACCACCGTACTATATACTACTTTCGTAATGCTCGATGACAAGCCGAACAAATGTGCCTATTCTCGAAGTCCATACGGCCTAAGTTGAAGGCCCTTCGAAGTTCATCTCTTTCTTCTTCTCCATTCGGCACATTGACAAATCGGTCACCTCTCGTCTTTCCACAGACTAAACAGCCTTCATTACATCGTTTTGGAGTTCCAAAAACTTGACTTACAATACAAACCAGAAATAAGAGAACGAGTAGAAACTTGAACATCTCGACTCGAAGCGTCCTCTTGTGAAACTGAAATCAGCTGATTTTGATCACTGCTTTTCTGTGATCAATTTCAACTTTGCGCGGGAAAAAGAGTCACGTGGTAGCAATGCGCGCGCATAAAAAACATTTCTGCTCTATGCTGGGTATTTCCAACTGTTATTCAATTGTCAAGCCATGGCAGTAAAGTTATTTATTGGATAAAAAGGTTTAATTGTCAAATATTCTTAACTCCTCCCCCTCCACCACCACTACCACCCCATAGACAAAACTGTGTAAATGCTGAATGAATGAACTATTGATTTTTCAATGTAGAGTAATTATGATTATTATGGTAATGTAAATTAAGGCATGAAAATTCAATACTGTATTAACATAAAAATTGGTTGCAATTCTGTGGTTTTAATAAATTAAATTAAACATTCAATAGAACTGATGTATAATATCTTTAAAGAATTTGGCTAGTTTCTGGTCGTTCCTCTCCCCACCATTCCTAACTTCTTCCTTATTCCCAATCTGGCGGGTCCCTTTCAGAATTTTTACCATAATTCTGTCTTCTCTAAAATGCAAGTAGAAAATGTGTTTGACATTTGTGTTAATCACTATGAATGAATCAGATAAAAAAGGTATTTATAGACAGTAATTAATTCCCTGCTAGAAAATGCAAAAAATGCAAATAATTTCATGTGTTAGCACTATGTTTTTTCGAAGCAGGCACATTTTCTGGTTTAAGTTATGGCATGATATAAAAAGGCTATTGTCTTGAAATTAATTTTACTGGAAAAGCGCTTGTAATACAATAAATTGTCATTGTAATAATACCCTTACCTGAAAGTATGTAATTGAACTTATGAATTTATTTGCACTTATTTAAATGAGTGGCCTAGCTGCCTTTAGAAGAGGCAGCTCCATGTCTAATCTTTAAATAAGTTAAGTCTGTTTATGTTGTATAAGAAAATAATTATAAAATCTAAAGTCTTTAGAAATTCAAAACAATTTGTCAACTAAAGTTCATTGTTTCATGGTCAATAAAGTATTTTTGTAAGAAACTGATAAAAAACAGCAGGCTTTTTTTATGAGGGGGTGCAATACAATTGGTGAATTATTAATGCATCAAAAACAGCCTTTCAGTATTGTGTTTGCAATTTCCAAATAGTTTTATAGTATTGAAATTATTTACCTGAATTTTTTTTCCAATTTTTGGCCTTCCATATTGGTAAGTACTGTATAATTCGTTTGCGTTTATTTATTCTAAATTTCATGGCCACTATTTTCTTCAGTTTGCCCAAACTAACATTTTCCTTCACCTCAATCTCCTAGAAGACAACCAATATTAATATAATGCTGTATTCTTTCCTAAAATATTTATTGCAGCTGCTTACCTTTCCATTTTCCTCAAAAGAAACGACAACTATCCTAGTAGTAGACATATCTATGGAAAGAATATTCTTTTTTTATAAATTGGTTGTACCTACTTTTTAATCACCAAAATATGGATGACAGTTATGACATGTTAGCTTAACAGTTTAGCTTAAAATGGGAGCAAGCAAAACATATGTAAAAGAGAAAGACATAGACAATGGCAAAACTTCATAAAAGATACCTAATTAAAATAATCAGGGTGTGGGGCACAAGTGTTGAATAATTAATTAGAACTACAAAAGCAATTCGAAAGAATGATTTCATACACTATTACCATCTGTAATATAAGAAATATAAGATGGCTTACCTGAAATTTTTGAAAGACAACGAGGAACTAAACATTTTTACCGTAAGTTGTTTTCCTCACGTCACGACAGTGCAGTCAAAAAGTCGCGGGCAATTTCCTGGCGAATGATTGGTTGATAAAAGCATGCATGATAATGAATCAAACCTCAGCAGAAAATTCATAAACAAATACACAAACCTTTATCATGGGCAAAATAAAATCATAGAATCCACGACAATCAAATTTCAGCAATAATAATTATTTGTCACGAAAATTGCCCCAATTTATTCTGTAAAATGTTCTTTTATATCTATGAATAAAGATGAAATAATGAAATGTCCCAATCTGTTGTACACATCAGTCTTTCGTCCTTCAAAAATCAACAAACCGATCATCCATGCCATGTAGCGTAAGAGATTGACGAAAATCCATGAAATAATATCCATAGAATGCAGTTAATTCTCCATTTTTATAATCCATCGCTGCGTGTGAGTATTTTAAAAAATCCCGATGATGAGGCAGGTCCCAAGCTTGGCAAATACAACCGACTGCAATCATGATCAAAAATGCACAACGCAAATAGTCAGGCCTATCTGATTTCCTGTCCAAAACTGATGATCAACTCTTGTCTTTCTGATCTTTGAATACTAAAAAATAAAAAGAGATAAGGTCGTTTATTTAAAGCAATGAATACAACTTTTATTGTGAAACGTGAAACGTTTTGCTCAAGATGGTGATCACACAAAAAAAGCACCAGTCATGTTAATTGCTTGTGAGCTTCTTTTGGATTGAAACATAATAACCATGCAAATTTGTTTACAAAAATATAATATTTCCATGATTGAAGAACCAAATTATTTAGTTAGAAATTTAAAGAAAAAAACGACAAATTTTAAGCGACAAAACATGTTTCGAACATTCTATGTTCATCTTCAGTTACAAAAATTATTATGAGCTAATCAAGATATTACAAAGGTTAAATAGAGCTATAAAATATTACATAACTTAATAACACACGTGAGGTAAATAATCGAATCGGTAACATTAAAGGTGAATAAAATGTACGAATGGGAATAAGAAAATAATAATGAATGAAATAAAATGAAAGTAATTAAAAAGAAAGATTCAATTTGTAATGATAAAGTTGTTTGTTAAGCGTAGGTTTGACCCAAGAGATATGTAAAGCTTCTTTGATCTTGAGACAAAAGCTACTATTAGCACTGTCAAGAATAGAGAAACAATCCTCAGAGCAAAGAGGGCGGCAAGAAGGGGACTTATTAAGGTGTTTAAAAATATGCGAGTTTTTGTCTGTGACCAAATGCTCCTGAATTCATGTTGAAAGATGTCGAGAAGTTTCGCCACACAGAAATTGGTAAACAACACAAGCCCGAAAGCACTTAGGCACAGAGTCCTTAACAGCAAACCGGAACATCAGGTGGGACCATGTGACCCGGGACCATTAAAGGTGGGGCCATGAAGGTGGGACCATTAAGGTGGGACCATGTGACCCGGGACCCGGGACCATTAAAGGTGGGAACATGAATGTGGGACCATTAAGGTGGGACCATGGGACCCGGGACCATTGAAGGTGGGACCATGGATGTGGGACCATTAAGGTGGGACCATTGGACCCGGGATCTGGGACCATTAAAGATGGGACCATTTAGAATCAATAACAACAAGCAGAGATCAATTAAACCATTTTTTATGATAACTAACAAAACATTTGATAAATACATTTTTATTGAACAAAACAAGGAAGTCCTTGAACCAAACAGAAATCATTTGTTTGTATATAAAGGTAATGATAATTTTGGCAAAGTTGGTTGCAGGATCATCTTGATTGAGTTATACTCAAATCAACCGAACAACAAGTTAGGCCTGTTTAAATCCTCTGATTGCAAGCAAGAGGTTAACATTATTCATTATTCAAAGGAAATTCAAAGTGAAAAGCATAAATTTCTAAAGATGCACTTCTTAACTTCTACCTATTCTGGGTTACAAAGCGAAAATATCCCATATAATTGCTTGCAAAGGCATTCTTCATCAAACAAATTGTTTAAAAGATTTCTACCAAAACTGGGATTCAAAAGACACTCAAAAATGTATTGGAGACATCTCACTGCCACACAGTATAATAAGGCAACTCTGTCTAGGATAAAGTTTTTAATATTTCAAAATACACTTTAGCTTCTTAATCATTGATTCCCTTTGTTTGTCTAGATTTTCTGCAATAATAGTTGCCACGGTGATGCGTACGATACAGTATATCTAGAACATATTTATAGACGCCAAGTGGAATGGAAAAGTAAAGTTATTAGTCTAAATTATGCAAGAAAGCTCGAGAAAGGTCAATCAAAGGTTACATGCTTAGCATTGATTTCAGTTTTGTGGTTTCGTTAGTTTCATGGGATAGCACATGGTTCCAGTTGATTTGAGTACCCTAACCATGATTTTCCTGCCACCAACCTTGCGAAAATTATTTTTATCTATATTTACAGATACAATTATTAGTAATGCAAATTGTTGTATCAATAATTGTACAGCTTTAATTGATACAAATAAGTTTTATAATGTTTGCTGTTTGATTCAAGGACTTCCTTGTTTTGTTCAATAAATATGTATTTATCAAATGTTTTGTTAGTTATCATAAAGAAATTGTTTAATTGGTCTCTGCTTGTTGTTATTTATTCTAAATGGTCCCGCCTTAATGGCCCCACCTTAAATTGTCCCACCTTTAATGGTCCCAGGTCCAATGGTCCCACCTTAATGGTCCAACCTTAATGGTCCCACCTTAATGGTCCCATCTTTAATGTGTAAACTGGTTATTTTGTCGGCAGGTTGGCACAAATAAAACGACACAATTCAAGTAATTAGTCCTTCTTTTATTCTTCTGATATAAATATCTTCCCAGAGCTATACTTTGCAGCATG
This sequence comes from Chrysaora quinquecirrha, assembly GCA_014526335.1. Classification (NCBI taxonomy): domain Eukaryota; kingdom Metazoa; phylum Cnidaria; class Scyphozoa; order Semaeostomeae; family Pelagiidae; genus Chrysaora; species Chrysaora quinquecirrha. The sequence goes on along the minus strand of JACTAT010000062.1, from coordinate 1,157,104 downwards.
CGATAAACGGCAAAACGACAATACGTTTCATACGTACTAGGAACTCTATAGCTAACGTTTCTCAAGCGTTACTCTAGATTGACCTCTGCTCCTCCGAACAGGCAACTACAACGACGACTAAGGCGACAAGATCTTTCTGAAAAAGTATATCTAAATCTGAAGCTGAAAATATATCTAAAAAAGGAAGTTTATTGTTATTTTCCTATTCCATAGTAAATTTGCTCTGAGGATAGTTTCTCTATTCTTGACAGTGCTAATAGCAGCTTTTGTCTCAAGATCAAAGAAGCTCTACATATCTCTTGGGTCAAACCTACGCTTAACAAACAACTTTATCATTACAAATTGAATCTTTCTTTTTAATTACTTTCATTTCATTTCATTCTTTATTATTTACTTATTCCCATTTGTACGTTTTATTCACCTTTAATGTTACCGATATGATTATTTACCTCACGTGTGCTATTAAGTTATGTAATATTTTATAGCTCTATTTAACCCTTGTAATATCTTGATTAGCTCATAATAATTTTTGTAACTGAAGATCAACATAGAATGTTGGAAACATGTTTTGCCACTTAAAAGTTGTCGCTTTTCTCTTGAAATTTCTAACTTATTTGTTGAATGGTCGAAAATTTTCAAATTATTTAGCTCGATAACTATTTTACCTCTCTATCCTGTCAATGGAAATGGATTCAGATGGTCGATCCTTTCATTGCACTCACGAGCAAAGAAAGGCAAGGCCAAAGCTGAGCTGAGGCGCAAGCCAAGAACTAACAGTAGAACAACAACAACAACAACTAGGCATTCCAATAAAGTCTGGGAATCATGGAACAGGAACCTCGGGAATCCATCTCTTCGAAAGAGTAGTTAGAAAAGGACGATGTAGAGTTACAAAATTATCATAAATATAATAAATTAAAATTATCATATAGTGGAACTTAGTAGATTATTTTTCCCCACTCTCTAATTATTGCAACCTCGTTCTAATTATTGATTGATTGATGATAAAGATTCATTGATGATAAAGGTAAAAATTTAGAAAAGTCATTATCTACTGCGCAGAGAGACAAAATGTTGTTTGCCGAAGCTAGAGAAGATAAAATGGCAGAAAGAGATTTGGCAAGCTCAATGAGAGAATCATCACAGAGTTTTACCAGCGAAATGCAGAATATGAGTTGCTCCTTGTTGCAGCTGGCAAATGGGATAACAAAATCAATTGAGATGCTATTAAAAACACATTGCTCGTTGTTCATACAAGAATTATACTCCTTCATACAAAAGGGTAGCAGAGGGTAGGCAGGATCACCTATCACAAATTAGGGATGCTTCTGCAGCCAGGGATAAGTGATTGGCTTGTGCTTTGTAGTGTCCCTTCTCTCAAACTCTTGTTCAAGGCTGGCTTTGAAAACATCTTGGCATTGTGGACACTACTTGGCCAAGAACAATCAATGTCCATGACCTGCCCTGTATAGTCACAGATTGCCTGAACATCTATATTACTAAACTCCTTAAAATGCAAATTGGGTTGACCATTGTTATGGCCCTTTGTTCGATTACACAAGAAAGGCTCTTTTCCTGGGCCACCTACAAACCTGGTTCTTTTTTAGACCGACGCCCTTTCTGCCCAGGTAGTGCATGCCGTATTTTTCTAAATGTTTTGAGAATCAAAAGTTTGTTAAAATTTCGATTTTATGTCGACCTCAACAAGTTTTGGTTTTCATTGCGGCCATCTATTATGTTCCTTTCACTAAATGTACAATGAATCTTTTGCTTGCAACTCTCAGGGGTTTATTCAATGACTTGCGGCTTTGACTGTCGTGCGACTATCGCACAATCGTGAGACATGAGAATTTCTTTTCGTATGATTATCGCACAACCATAAATACAAATGGTGACATTGTGGTTGTAGCAGAGCCTTCTCTATTACATTACTACGATTTAGTTCTGATGTAGTCTTTCTTACAAGATATTTTGAGATATCAAAATGAAACACACTTTCCAGTCCAGACAATGGATACCTTTCCCAAAGGTATATTTATTGGCAGCGTGCGATTGTGTCTTATCTCTCAACTTCAAGCTCAGATACAATACTACATTACTGTTGTGAACAAAAAGGGCTTTTCCGACTCCAGCGATGTAAAAGCTTTTTAGGTCAACAAAAGTCCCAAGACGAAAGTATAATTTCAAGAGTTAAGAATGAAATTTCAAAGAACATGAGGGTTTCTGGTGATTTTTCAAGGATTTTCTGCCACTTAATAGATGATTCTAGGTGAATTGGACATTTCTTGCTGGTTTTGGGTGCTTTTTATCGAGTTATGGTTCGTTTTGAGTGCTTTTGGCTGGTTTTGGGCAATTTTTGGTTGTTTCGCGTTTTTGGTTAGTACGTTTTCAAGTTTTCAGGGGTCAAAGGACGTCGAAGGACAATAGGAAACTGTAATTCATTTTTGAATTTTACTCATTCTTTCCGTTTTCAAAAAGAGTTCTTGCTTTGATTATTTTCCTAAATCGCCACACTAAACTTTGTGTTTTACTGTTTGAATGCATATGAAACACAACTAAGAGGCCATTAATGTTTTCGGCTTTCAAGTTGAATGTTCCTTTGAAAATTCAGAACACAAACACACAAAATGAAAATCGTTCCAATATAGTAAGATATTTATTGTTCATGGAGGACATTTAAAATTTAAGTCTGCTATGAGATACGGATAGGATTTTCGAATTTACACAGCAGTAATACTACTAATTTTGCGTCATAAGTATACACAAAAGCGTTTGGGATTTTCTCAGTAGATCTTGAAATTTAGTGGCAAAAAATTTCATTAAACATTTATCATCAAACTGTTTGACTTTTATTTAGGCTGTTAATAATAGGATTTTCGAGTGCAGACAGGGCATAGAAATGTTGCGTTAGAATTCAAGTGGATGGAACACAGTCAGAGATACCCTTAACCTCCGTGACTCACTGGCTCACTATCCCACCCAAGGATTTGTTTTATAAAACTTGGCTTATATTTGACCTTCAGCTTTCATATTATATAATGATAATGATGATGATGATTTTGATGACATGAAGATAATGAAGGTTGTGATGATGATGATGATGATGATGATGATGATGATGATGATGATTATTATTATTATTATTTGATGGCATGGTGATGATGGGATGTGGGAACTTCACATGCTCTACATGCATGCGCACGCATGCTGGTCAATTTGTGTCCGCATTCTTACATTTTTCCTATTGACGTTCTTGTTTCTCCTATGAACGTTTGAAATTGTATGAGTAACATTTTTATATTTTCCTGTTACATGTTATTTCCTTGTTTGATGGTTTCATTCGCGTAAAAAGGCGTAAGAGCCTCTGTATCGCTACGAGATTTAGATTAGTCATAAAAACTCTCTTATACTTAACACGGAAATTCAGCTTAAATTTAGATTATATTCATACAGCCCACGATTTTATTAACGTATTTGTATTCCTTTAATTTCATTGGTTAATATTAAAAAAGTAGTTCCTTGTATGAGCTTTATTTGATGAATGTTGTAAAATTATAGTCAGATCATTTGAGTAAACTAAGAGATCGGATTGTTGTCATTTGAGATGATAATATTATGAAGTAGATTGTCGAATATTAATACTTGGAACTACATAGATCAACCTCTTCTTTGTTGTCTCACTCTACTCTGGGAATATTCTAAAAAGAACTCGATAGAGTTATCACACATGGTCCACCGAACCGGATAGGCATTTCAAGAGTTAAGAATTATGGATGAAGCTACAAAGTTGAAGGGTTTGAGAAAGGTCAGACGCGGACATCGTGCGTACGTGACGAAGCTGATTCAGAAGATTGATGAGAATGAAGAAGACGAGAAGAAAATGCGACAGATAGAAATGCAGTTGAGAGACAAGCTTGGCATTCTGGAAAGACTGGATTAAGAGATCTTGAATTTGATAATGGAAACTGAAGCGAACAAGGAAGCTGACGATGATGAAGCGGGAAACGATGAAGATTCCATCAAAGAAGATGGTGGTGAAGACCCATGTTCCCATGAAATCGAGGAGTGTGGCGAATTTAAGACCAAGGTAAATATGGCTTTGCTTTCCATTGAGGAATATTAAGATAAGAGACAGCTTAAACCCTCATCCTTGGCCAGAAGCAATTCAGTTTCATCACTAGACAGCTCTATTAGCTTTATTTCAGTTCCAGCAAACCATAGTCGTAAAGTAAGAGCTAAGCTACCTAAGCTTGAAATGAAAAAATTCTCTGGCAAACCTCAATATTGGCAAGAGTTTGGGACTCGTTTTCTAGTTCTTTTGATAGCAATGAAGAACTTTCGACTGTCGATAAGTTTCCTTATTTACGTTATTATTTGGAGGAGTCCTCTAAGAAGGTCATTTTGGGATTCGAATTAACTGAAAGCAACTATGAAGCGGCTTTGGCCCTCTTAAAGGAAAGATTTGCCAAACCTTCCGAGATTAAAAGAGCTCATATTAAGAACTTGATGAATGCTCCTAACGTATATAGTGAAAGAAACATTGTGAAATTACACGAGTTGTACGATTTTATTGAGACGCATTTTCGGGGACTGGAGGCTCTGGAGGTAGACATGGATACATATTCTAGCATAGTCGTCCCAGCAATTATGGAGAAAAGTCCAGAGCCTGTCAGATTGAATATGATTCGTGGGACATCTGGATATGACGAATGGGACATTAAGCAGATGTTGGTTGCATTCAAAGCAAAAATCCACATCAGAGAGCCGCATCAACCAATGTTCAGCAGCAACAAGGAAAAGGAGAAACGTGAAGAGGAAACGAAACCGAGGCCAGAAAATAGAACCTTGCAGTGGAGATCGACAGCAAATGCGTTGCTGACAGGGGAAGGAAATTGCGGGAACGAAACAAGAAGACGAAAGTCTGCATTCTGTAGCGAAGACCACGAAGAAGCAAGCTGCAAGAAAGTGACTGATCTGGAAGAACGTAAGAAAATCATATTTAAATATGGTAGATGCTTTGTATGTTTAGTTAAAGGCCACAGGGCCAATGATTGTTGTTCACGTGGTAGCTGTAAACATTGTAAACGTAAGCACCACCACACACTTTGCGATTGCGTTGCAAGCGAAAGCTCAGCAAGTTCAGCTCCCAAACCTAGTGAGGCCCCTTCCCATACCATTAATGCTACTTCTTGCATAGGTAATGTAGGACATTTGGGGAGAACAGCGTTGCAAACAGCACAGGCTATTATTGAGGGAGATAAGGAGGATGGTGTTAGGGTGCGCGTCCTGTTTGACACAGGGAGTCACAGAACTTTCGTGTCAAAGGAGATTGTTGATCGCTTAGGCTTGCAATCAATTAGGAAGGAATCTTTGGGTATAAGGACATTTGGTTCCCTGAATGCAGATTAGAAGAATCGAGAGATTGTGGAGATTGAGTTGACACCTTTGAGAGACAGAAGCAATGGGAAAGTAGAAGCTATTGTTGTTGATAATATCGCTGAAGTAAACAATGATCATGTTGAGATTGTCAAAAGAGATTTTGAACATTTATCTGAGCTTTGGTTTTCAGATGTTTCTCATAGACAGGGAAGCCTGATGGTTGATGTTTTGATTGGAATCGATAATTTCTGGAATCTCAGAGAGGATGAGACAATACGAGGGGAGCCAGGACACCCCGTGGCTGTAAAAACCAAACTAGGCTGGGTCTTGTCTGGAGCTCTAAAGGGTAAGAATTTAAGCTCTGTTAATGTTAATCTTATTTTGGATAGGCCTGTTGTTAATTTGCATACTTCGCAAATCAAGAGAGAAACTGAGGATAACATGCATAAGCTCTGGGACTTGGAAACATTAGGGATTTGTGATACTAATGAAGTGCATGATGATTTGATAGATAACATTTCCTTTACAGGAGAGAGATACTCAGTCAAGTTGCCCTGGAAGGTAGGGCACAAACCCCTCCCTTCTAATTACAAGAATAGTTTTTCTAGGCTAAAAGGACAGATTCATAGACTAAAGAAAGAACCAGGGATGCTGGAGGCTTATGATGGGATTATTCAGATTAAGGGGCCAGGTCAATAACGTGGAACGCCAAAATTCCGCGGAACCGCGGAACAGATTTGTTCCTCGAATATACGTTCCGCGTTATTGATTTTGCCTCTGTGCTAAAATAAAAAACGCGGAATAATTTCTTGTGCGTTTCATATTAATAATTTAATGCATTTTAAAACAAATTTCATTCGTTTTGTTGCATTTTTGGTTTTCTTTAAATAAACACGACTTTTCTCCTTAGTAAAAACCTGTCTGGAAAAGTTCCGCGAAATGAGGTTCCGCGTTTTTGATTTTCGCCTTATGGCAAAATCAATAACGCGGATTTCGATCTCGCAGAACTTCCCTAATTTGAAGTCAAATAGAGTTGTCTTCACGAAGACTTGTTTTATGATTACTGTTCATCATCCCTTGTCTAACATCGCCTTCAAGTACACACAATGAAAACACAAGTCAGCATATGGCTAGGCCCGAGCTAGGCCTAAATTGTAATCACCATACACTTTGAACCTGTACATTTTGTTCACATTCGATTGTATCTGTTTACTTAAATTTGGTAAAAAAAGCTTTATCAAGACGAAAGGAGCATTTAAACAAACTATTTATGACTTTGGGCGTACCGACCTATCTAGAAAAGTTCATGAAATGAGATTCCGCGTTTTGATTTTCGCCTTATGGCAAAATCAATAACGCGAATTCGATCTCATGGAACTTCTAATTGAAGTCAAATAGAGTTGTCTTCACAATGACTTGTTTTATGATTACTGTTCATCATCCCTTGTCTAACATCGCCTTCAAGTACACACAATGAAAACACAAGTCAGCATATGGCTAGGCCCGAGCTAGGCCTAAATTGTAATCACCATACACCTTGAACCTGTACATTTTGTTCACATTCAATTCTATCTTTTTACTTAAATTTGGTAAAAAAAGCTTTATCAAGACGAAAGGAGCATTTAAACAAACTATCTATGACTTTGGGCGGCCACCGACCTATCTAGAAAAGTTCCGCGAAATGAGGTTCCGCGTTTTTGATTTTCGCCTTATGGCAAAATCAATAACGCGGATTTCGATCTCGCAGAACTTCCCTAATTTGAAGTCAAATAGAGTTGTCTTCACGAAGACTTGTTTTATGATTACTGTTCATCATCCCTTGTCTAACATCGCCTTCAAGTACACACAATGAAAACACAAGTCAGCATATGGCTAGGCCCGAGCTAGGCCTAAATTGTAATCACCATACACTTTGAACCTGTACATTTTGTTCACATTCGATTGCATATTTTTGTATAAATTTTGTAAAAAAAGCTTTCTCAAGACGATAGGAGCATTTAAACAAACTATTTATGACTTTGGGCGGCCACCGACATGTCTAGAAAAGTTCCGCGAAATGAGGTTCCGCGTATTTGATTTTCGCCTTATGGCAAAATCAATAACGCGGAATTCAATCTCGCGGAACTTCCCTAATTTGAAGTCAAATAGAGTTGTCTTCACGAAGACTTATTTTATGATTACTGTTCATCATCCCTTGTCTAACATCGCCTGCAAGTACACACAATGAAAACACAAGTCAGCATATGGCTAGGCCCGAGCTAGGCCTAAATTGTAATCACCATACACTTTTAACCTGTGCATTTGTTCACATTCGATTTTATATTTTTGTATAAATTTTGTAAAAAAAAGCTTTATCAAGACGAAAGGAGCATTTAAACAAACTATTTATGACTTTTGGCGGCCACCGACATGTCTAGAAAAGTTCCGCGAAATGAGGTTCCGCGTTTTTGATTTTCGCCTTATGGCAAAATCAATAACGCGGAATTCAATCTCGCGGAACTTCCCTAATTTGAAGTCAAATAGAGTTGTCTTCACCAAGACTTGTTTTATGATTACTGTTCATCATCCTTTGTCTAACATCGCCTTCAAGTGCACACAGTGAAAACACAAGTCAGCATTTGGCTAGGCCCGGGCTAGGCCTAAATTATAATCACCATACACTTTGAACCTGTACATTTTGTTCGCATTCGATTGTATCTTTTTACTTAAATTTGGTAAAATAAGCTTCATCAAGTCGAAAGGAGCATTTAAACAAACTATCTATGACTTTGGGCGGCCACCGACCTGTCTAGAGAAGTTCATGAAATGAGGTTCCGCGTTTTTGATTTTCGCCTTATGGCAAAATCAATAACGCGGAATTCAATCTCGCGGAACTTCTCTATTGATCTGATCTGAAATCATTTGGGAATATTATTATTGTAATCTGTCTTCAATACACCCAATGTGGTGTGGTCCCATAAGCAAAGACATTATAGTATGCAATTTGCAGAAGTCATGATAATTAGATTTCGGCGAACTCTATTTTCTTTCGTTAAAATTCTCTTGCGAAACTGTATTGATGTCAAATATGACAAGAAATCTATTGACATCTATGTGAATTTTTTCGTGTTGCTCCCGGAGGAGTTCTGATGTGTTTTCATTCTGTGTACTTGCAGGCGATGTTAGACAAGGGATGATGAACAGTAATCATAAAACAAGTCTTGGTGAAGACAACTCTATTTGACTTCAAATTAGGGAAGTTCCGCGAGATCTAATTCCGCGTTATTGATTTTGCCATAAGGCGAAAATCAAAAACGCGGAACCTCATATCGAGGAACTTCTCTAGACAGGTCGGTGGCCGCCCAAAGTCATAGATAGTTTGTTTAAATGCTCCTATCGTCTTGAGAAAGCTTTTTTTACAAAATTTATACAAAAATATGCAATCGAATGTGAACAAAATGTACAGGTTCAAAGTGTATGGTGATTACAATTTAGGCCTAGCTCGGGCCTAGCCATATGCTGACTTGTGTTTTCATTGTGTGTACTTGAAGGCGATGTTAGACAAGGGATGATGAACAGTAATCATAAAACAAGTCTTCGTGAAGACAACTCTATTTGACTTCAAATTAGGGAAGTTCTGCGAGATCGAAATCCGCGTTATTGATTTTGCCATAAGGCGAAAATCAAAAACGCGGAACCTCATTTCGCGGAACTTTTCTAGATAGGTCGGTGGCCGCCCAAAGTCATAGATAGTTTGTTTAAATGCTCCTTTCGTCTTGATAAAGCTTTTTTACCAAATTTAAGTAAAAGATACAATCGAATGTGAACAAAATGTACAGGTTCAAAGTGTATGGTGATTACAATTTAGGCCTAGCTCGGGCCTAGCCATATGCTGACTTGTGTTTTCATTGTGTGTACTTGCAGGCGATGTTAGACAAGGGATGATGAACAGTAATCATAAAACAAGTCTTTGTGAAGACAACTCTATTTGACTTCAAATTAGGGAAGTTCCATGAGATCGAATTCGCGTTATTGATTTTGCCATAAGGCGAAAATCAAAAACGCGGAACCTCATTTCATGAACTTTTCTAGACAGGTCGGTGGCCGCCCAAAGTCATAGATAGTTTGTTTAAATGCTCCTTTCGTCTTGATAAAGCTTTTTTTACCAAATTTAAGTAAAAAGATACAATCGAATGTGAACAAAATGTACAGGTTCAAAGTGTATGGTGATTACAATTTAGGCCTAGCTCGGGCCTAGCCATATGCTGACTTGTGTTTTCATTGTGTGTACTTGCAGGCGATGTTAGACAAGGGATGATGAACAGTAATCATAAAACAAGTCTTCGTGAAGACAACTCTATTTGACTTCAAATTAGGGAAGTTCAAAAACGCGAGATCGAATTCTCATTTCGCTTGTTATTGATTTTGCCATAAGGCGAAAATCAAAACGCAGTAATCATAAAACAAGTCTTTGTGAACCTCATTTGACTTCAAATTAGGGAACTTCTCTAGACAGGCGAAAATCAAAAACGTCTTCTCTAGACAGGTCGCCCCCAAAGTCATAGATAGTTTGTTTAAATGCTCATTTCGTCTTGATAAAGCTTTTTTTACCAAATTTAAGTAAAAAGATGCAATCGAATGTGAACAAAATGTACAAGTTCAAAGTGTATGGTGATTAAAATTTAGGCCTAGCTCGGGCCTAGCCATATGCTGACTTGTGTTTTCATTGTGTGCACTTGCAGGCGATGTTAGACAAGGGATGATGAACAGTAATCATAAAACAAGTCTTTGTGAGGACAACTCTATTTGACTTCAAATTAGGGAAGTTCCATTGAGATAAGGCGAATTCGCGTTATTGATTTTGCCATAAGGCGAAAATCAAAACGCAGTAATCATAAAACAAGTCTTTGTGAGGACAACTCTATTTGAACCTCTTTTCATGATTTTGCCATAAGGCGAAAATCAAAACGCGAACCTCTTTTCTTTTCCAGACAGGTTTTTACTAAGGAGAAAAGTCGTGTTTATTTAAGGAAAACCAATAATGCAACAAAACGAAAGAAATTTGTTTTAAAATGCATTAAATTATTAATAAGAAACGCACAAGAAATCATTCCGCGTTTTTTATTTTAGCACAGAGGCAAAATCAATAACGCGGAACGTATATTCGCGGAACAAATCTGTTCCGCGGGTCCGCGGAATTTTGGCGTTCCGCGTTATTGACCTGGCCAGATTAAGGCCAACATAATAGAGAAAGTGACGGAACTTGAGGTGCCAGACAAGTTGCATATACTCCCGCATCAGGCAGTCATCAGAAGAGATGCAGAAACTACAAAATTGAGAATTGTTTATGATGCATCTTCAAAGGATGGTAAGTCTGGTGTTTCTCTAAACGATTGCTTGCATGTAGGCCCTCCACTTACTCCTCTCCTTTTTGATATTCTGACAAGATTTAGGGAAAACAAGGTTGCCATGGTAGCTGATATCGTGAAAGCATTTTTAAATGTTGAAGTTGATTGTGAAGATCGAGATGTCTTAAGATTTCTTGGGTTGATGATATCCACTCTCCTGAACCTAAGATAGAAGTGTATCATTTCAACAGAGTTGTGTTTGGAGTAAATTCTTCTCCATTTATTTTGAATGCAGTTCTTAGACACCACATCGCTAAATATAGGAACGAAGACCCAGATTTTGCAGAGAAACTATCTTCAAACTTCTATGTTGATGATCTAGTGTTTGGAGCCCCAGATATAGTAAGTGCAAGTGATCTTTATGATAAAGCTAGAATAAGGATGAAGGAAGGTGGTTTCAATCTTAGACAATGGAAGACGAATGAGGCATCACTACGAGATGTATTTGAAGATAAGCAAGTGAAGACAGACAATGTGACATCAAATGTTAAATTAAATGAAGAGACCTTTGCCAAGGATCAACTTGGAATTGATGACACAGATGGCAAGACTAAGGTCTTAGGCATGAATTGGAATACAAGATCTGATGCAATTGAATTTGATTTGACTAAGCTTGGAGCAATACAATTCAATGCAAAGATCACTAAGAGAATGATCTTGAGTAATTTAGCCAAGCTCTTTGACCCTCTAGGACTTGTAAGCCCCATAACTGTGAATGCAAAAGTTCTCTTTCAGGAATTATGTTTGCTTAAAATAGACTGGGATGATGACCTGCCTCAAGATAAATTGACAAAATGGAATGGCTTGGTAAGTGATATAAATTCTGTGAAAAGGATAAATTTGCCTAGATGTCTTTACCCCTCTTCTACTGATAAATATAAGAATGTCTATTTGCATGGTTTTGCTGATGCAAGCAAAAGGGCCTTTTGTGCCATTGTTTTTCTTGTTTGTGAGTCTGAAAGTGGAGAAATCCACAGAAATTTGATATGTGCTAAGACAAGAGTTGCCCCTCTTAAACAATTAAGTATTCCAAGATTGGAACTGATGTTGGCAAGAATCTTAGCTACCCTAATGAATGTTGTGTATAAGGCATTAAGTCAACAGGTTGAAATTCAAGGATGCAGATATTGGCTGGACAGTAAGACTGCATTGTACTGGATCAACAATGCCAGTGAGTGGAAGCAATTTGTACAAAATCGTGTTGATGAAATCTTGAAATTGACTAAGAAAGAGGAATTGGGACACTGTGTTGGTGTTTGCAACCCTGCGGATCTTGGTTCAAGAGGAGTTTCAGCTACAGTTCTTGAGCAGAGCAGATCATGGTGGCATGGTCCTCATTGGCTTGTTATGGGTGAAAAATTCTGGCCCAGAGAAATGCGACTTGAGCAGACTCAGGAAAGTTTTGAAGAGAAGAGGAAATCAGCCATGGTAATGATCAACGTGAATGAGAATAAGTCAGGTATTTCAAATATTTTGAATGTTTCAGATTTTAGTAACATTGACCGTCTTTTGAAAATAACTTCTTGGGTGATGCGATTTGTAAATAATTTAAGGCAGAAACATAAGAAGGACTGTAAGCTTTGGGATTTGGATGCAGATGAAATATGTCAGGCTGAACGAAAGTGGATCATTGATGCTCAGCAGAGTATCCGTAATGACAGTAATTTTAAGGAACTTGTGTCAAAGCTTGGTATTGCAGAGGAAAAAGGTATTCTTAGGTGTAAGGGTGGATTAGGAAATGCAGAATTGGAGGTGGAAAGCAAGCATCCCATTATATTACCAAGAGAGAATAAGCTAACGGATCTTATTATTCAGGCATGTCATGCTAGAGTTCATCATTCAAGCAACCCTGACCGAATTGAGATCAAGATTCTGGATAGTTAAGGGCAGGCAGCACGTCAAGAAAGTGATTGGAAAGTGTGTAATAAGCAGAAAGGCCCAAGGCAAATCCTATAATGCACCGCAATCTTCAAATTTGCCTGAATTTAGGGTTACCGAAACACCGCCGTTTACGAATGTTGGAATTGATTTTGCAGGCCCATTATTTGTTAAAAGTAACACAGATAAGGTTGAAAAATGTTATATTGCATTGTATACTTGTTGCTCATCGAGAGCAATGCACCTAGACTTGGTTGAAGATTTATCAGGGCCTACATTCCTATGGAGTTTAAGAAGATTTGCTGCGCATGGAGGTACTCCGTCGTTGATTAATACAGATAATTAAAGGCTTGTCATGATAAGTGGTGACTATCATGTCTAATACAGTGTAGTTTCTCAATTAGATTATCTTGTTTTGAGGCACATCCCCATATCTCAGAGCCATATAATAGTATTGGTTTTATAGCCGAATTGAATACTTATATCATTGTTTTAACTGAAAAAAATCCACTGCTGATAGCTTATATATAATATACAATGCTCGCTTTGCTCAATTTGCAAAATCTTCTATTGCTCCTTCAAAGTTGCCACTGTTTTCTAGTTCAAAACCTAGATATTTATAAGAGTGCACCAGGTGTATTTCATTTTTATTTATTTTAAAACAAAGATTTTTAAACATTTTACCTGTTTCATTGAAAATTACTATTTTAGTTTTGTCTGTATTAATTACCATTTTCCAAGTCTCACAGTATTTGTCTAGTTCTTTAATACTATTCTTCAATCCTTGATCTGATTTAGATATGAAAACAATGTCATCAGCCCACGTTAGACACGGTATTGTTCTACTCATTATATTTGGAGCATCCACGTCAGTGTTTGCTTAAAGTCTAGCACATAAATCATTCATGTGAATATTAAATAGAAGTGAACTTAAAGGGTGTTTCACACCAATATTGATCTCGAATTGTTGAGTCGAATAGTCTTTTAGAAGTACCCAGTGTTTTGTATTTGTGTATAGTTCTTGAATAGTGTTTGACATTTTACTTTGGATTCTCAGTTTATATAATAATCCTTAACACCATAATCTATCGAAGACCTTTGAAATTTCAACGAAACAGCAATACCGTTTTGCTTTTTCTGTAAATTGTTTATCAATAAGTGTTTTAAGTATGAAGACATTGTTGGATGTTCGCATGTCCTTAACAATTGTTATAACAATTATCATCAAAGGTTGTCCGTTTTCATTGTTTCTTTCTATTTGACTGACAGTTTTTAATTGATTTTAGGCAGGCATTAGATGCTATTTCTAAAAAATTAGTAAAAAAACCAACTTTTCCATCAATGTTGTCATTAATAACAAGTTTCTTTTCTAGTTTGAATAATGTGTCATCTGAAAAAAAAGTTTTTTAGTTTTTAGTTTAATATTAAGAATTGATTCTCTATTTTGTGTGACAATTCTTGTAACTCTATTTATTTGTATACTCTACTCTAAGATTAGCTGACAATGATCTGAGTGTAACGGTAATGGCTTAACAGAAAACATTTTTATTTTGTTTATGAGATTTTCATTACAAATCATATTATCAACAGTGATTGAACCATTATATTTGATATAAGTATATTTACCAGTTAGATCTCCTAATCTTATACCATTAACAATTTTAAGATGAGTTGTTTAACATAAGTCTATCAATGTTTTCCCAGCATTATTAACTGAATTATCTTTTGATGCCCTTTCACTTTGTATGCTATATAGGTTTTGTTCAGGGTCACCCTCCCCAAACAGATCTGCGTCTGATTCAATAAAGTCGGTTAAAGTCCTAATATGATACACCCTAATTTTGAATATATTTAAAAAATTCTTCATTAGGATTTGCAACGTATCTTTTATACTTATATGAATCAAATTTTCTAGCTTGATATAGATGATACAGAAATAAATATCATTATTTGTTAATAGATGTTTGATTTTTCAATTAAATCCATAAGAGATCTTCACGACTACTTTAGTGCAACAAGAGAGGCCTGCAAAACCAATGGTCTGATAGTAAGCTTTGCCAATATTGCTGATAAATCCTGCTACAGTGAGTGGGTGGCACTTCGTGATACCCCGGCCCTGAGCAGATAATACAGACCACTCTTGTCTGGGGGACAGGAAACCATTCAAATGAATTTTTATAGCTGAATTTGCTCGAAATTGTATTCAGAAACATTTGATGTTGAACTTTGCTATTATAGTAATAAATTATTATCGTGCAAGACTGATGTTAGCATGATTCTGGTGCATATTTTCACTGACTAACATTCTGTTTATTGTCTTTTCTATATACAGAATATCAAATAAAGCAGAAAAATATTTTTTCAGCATCAGATGTTGGCTAATAGTGTATGTTATATGACAAGTTAATATTGATTTGTGTTGTAAATTGAAGCCTTGCAATCAACCTTTCAACAAGAAATACTTTTTCAAATCATGTAGATATCAATAGATTTGTTTGCAGTGTTTATAGTGAATTATATAGTGAAAGTTTATAGTGTTTGTAGTGAATTTGTTTGTAGTGTAGTGTTGTGAATTTCCATTTTTCATTTTCATCATTTTCATTTGTCTTGCCACTGTCATGTTAATAAGAGAAAATGGTTATTCTGTAATACTAGATGAGAAGCAGATTTTGAGAAAAGAATACCACACAATATCATTCGAAGCATATTTCTTTTCCATTTAAACTATTCAGCTAAGGCCAAAGCCTCTTACAGAATGGCTTCCTTTCCTCCAGACCAGAGTGGTCTGTATTATCTGCTCAAAGCAGGGGTATCATGGGGTACCATAAATCATACTGTACCACCAAATTATTGTAGCAGGATATATCAGCAACATTGCCTTTCTTAGGGCCTGTTTACATGAGGTGGGCCAGCTCATCTAAGTGGGCTGGCCCATTTGAGTGAGATCTGTATGTTTAATACTTTTCTTTGCTAATCTACAGTCGCGTTTACATGAAAGGTGGGCCAGCCCACCTTGGTGAGATCTGTGAGAATAGGCGGTGAGATCCGTGTCAGGTGAGATTAAAATTTGCCATGTAAACAGAATCAGGTGGGCTGGCTCACCTCTGTGGGCTTGAAACATTGCTTATACGCATGCACATGTAAAATTTGGCACCAAACAAATGATAAAAGCAATAATGGCTGACAGCAACAAGACTTCGCGCTCTGTCTCTGCAGCTAACTCCACTAAAAAGAAGCAATTTAAGTGGACTACTGAACTGATAGCCGATCTTTTATCCTGCATTAAGGCTTATAAAGTGCAGATGGAGTATGAAGGGCTTGACTTTGACGGGGATAGGCCAGCTCAAATTCACGAAGTAAGACAAGAAATGGCGAGGCTTTACGTAGAAGAAATGATTTTTGGTGTGGTTAGCATAACTGCACCTGAAAAACCTATAGAAGAACTAGAAAAAGAGGAAAAAAAGAATTATTTAAAGCAAAAGAAGGAACAAGCTAGCAGTATTCAGAAAGGGCACCAGCGTTTTCAAGAAAAGATAAAAGAAATCAGACAAAATTTTGCCAAAGCTGTAACATATGGGACAAGGAGTGGCAGTGGCCGGATTGTGTACGAATTTTATGACGACTTAGTTACTATATGGGGTGGTTCTGCTGCATCTAAAACTCGTTCATTTGGAGTAAGCTCTGCAACCTTTAAAGACTTTACATACCAGGTGTCATTTGGTGAAGAGGAAGCAAGTGAACATCAAGAGCCCTTTCATTGAGCAAAACCACTTTCAATGAAGAGAGCTCCACTCCTTTAGTGTTGAATGGTGATCAGATGCAGGTAAATGATGGTCATGAAGATAAAACACCACTAACATTAAGAAAAAGACCTGCTGGCAATGCTGTTCCGAAATTGATAGACAATAAGAGAAGACACCTGGAAAAGTCATTATCTGCTGCACAGAGGGGCCAGTTGCTCATGTCTGAAGCCAAAGAAGATAAAGAAATCAGGCGAGATCTGGCCAATTCTATGCGTGAATCATCATCAGCATTTAACACAGCCTTGCAAAATATCACATCCTCAATAACAGACTTTGGCAACAATATTTCTTCTGCAATTCAGATGCTTGCTCAGGCAATAGTAGCATCAAACCAGCCTTTGCAACAGATGCACCAGGCCACATTTTTTCAAAACTCTGCCATCAGTGCTCAGACAAGCAGTGGACTTACTAACAACCAGATCATGCACAACACAGTCCAGCAACAACATAAGTTTTATGAACATCTTCAGAATAATGATGATGATGTATATCAATCACTGTAAAGTTGTTCAAAATAATTGTATATCTTAATCCACACAGTGTAACAAATTAACACAACTAGTGTGATTTTACAACATAACAGAATATGATGATAGAACAACATGCATTTTATTTTATAAGGTAGTCATAACCAGGGACGTAGCCAGGAGGGAGCCAAGGGAGCCAAAGATAATTTTCCTTTAGGCCTTTCATTAACTTTATTTAAATGTCAAACACAGCACTTATGTTTTTTGTGGTGTTCCCTCGTTTAAAAGAGTGCGTATCCCACATTTTCCGCGAGTGTGAAGGACGTGGTGACGAAAAATGTTCCTGGGGGCCCCAGACCCCCTTCCTTACCTCTACTTCGAATCCCCCCTTCAAAAGTTCTAGCTACGTCCCTGGTCATAACAATGTTGAAAGGCAAGTAAACATTAATACGTAGCTGAAAACAATGGATGATAAGTATTGCTTGTACTGTTTTTGATGCAATAATTAGGATCAACTCAACTTAACTTCCAGCAAGTACAAGACACTCCTAATTTTTGCGCATCCAAGTGCTATAACCATTATGAAACTTTCTTATGAAATAAAATGCATGTAAAATAATTAGAACATGAATTAACCAAGTCAAAAGATGATGATAAACCAGTTTAAGATTTGTATTTTCATTGACAAATCAGGCAATCAAATGATCTGGTAGGTAAAGTGCAACATACTTTGGGAGTATTTCTCTAACTGCTTCTCCCTCACCATTGTTACAGGAGTATACTGGATCTGGGATTTCTTTATCTTGTGAGGTCGCTGCTACTTTCATCTGAGATGTAACAACGTCTTCATCTATACTTGTGTTGTTTTCTTCACAAAAATTGTGTAATACAAAGCAAGCATAGATCAGTGTTGGTGCTATTGTTAGATCTACATCTAATCTTTTTGTGAGAACTCTCCACCTAGCCTTAAGGCGACCAACAGTGCACTCAACTGGATTTCTAGCTGACCTCAGCATACTGTTGAAAATTACTTTTTCATTTGTGTCACAAGTATCATATTCCTTCAAACAATGTGGCAAAAGGGGATATGCAGGGTCTCCAATTAGGTAATTGGGAATTTTTTAATGGCCAGGTATAACAGTCTGGTATGTCATGGGTAATTTCCCATTTCTTAGGCTCTTACTTATTTCTGAGTTGGCAAAGAATTTGGCATCATGAACACTCCCTGGCCAACGACAATCCACATCCATGAAAATTCCCCTGAAATTGCATACTGCTTGCACATTTATGGAATGGAAGCCTTTGTACGATAAAAATCTTGTGAGCTTTCTGTGGGGCATTTAATTTCAACATGGGTCCCATCAACACAGCCAAATGCCTGAACCATTCCAAATTTTCCCTCAAATTCTGTAACTTTTCTCGTCATTTCTGGTGCTGTTTGAGGCAGGTGGATATACTTAGGGCCAAGAACTACTGATATTGTTTTACAAGCTTCAAAAAAAAATGAAGAAACAGTTGAAACTGCTAGTCCAAAAGTATTTGCTGTCATTTGAAGGGAACCAGTATCCTTTAAGAAATAGAGGGTAGTTGCAAGTGTCTCTGCACATAGAGCACGATAGTTTGAGATCTTGGGTTAGGTGAAATGCATGACCTTAGTTCTTCCAAAAGTTTCTGAAATTCAATACGAGATAAACGGAAATTTTTTCGCCAGGTATCTTCTGGGGCCTCTCTATCAAGCATCTTTAGCCACCACTGTTCTGTTCTCCCTGGATTATACCAGCATTTTCTTCTCTTTTTTCACAGACTTCTCTCAACAACATATCTATTCTCCCAAAGGAAATTATTTCGTTTTCTCAACTCAAACGCGACTAATCTATCAACAGCGCATTTTTGATAAATTGCCCATGACACTAAAATTTCTTGCAGCTGAAGCAAGATGCCAAGTATTCCAGACAACTTAGTAATCAACAACGCAATCAAGTAATTTTTTTTCTGTCATTTTAGTAAACAAAGTGATATACCAACTCAAAGAACTATAGGCCTAACTAGAAACTAGACTAGAACATTGGACTAGAACCACACATAGGCAAAGTTTTTATTTTTATGTCGCCAAATATTTAAAACAACCTCGTCTCCAAAACATGGAAAAAAGGCAAGCTCATCTCTGTGGGATGCATTTCATGCCATGTAAACGTTTGCAGAAATGATCTCACTCAGGTGGGCCAGCCCACTCAGGTGAGCTGGCCCACCTCATGTAAACAGGCCCTTAGAATAGAATTATCAGCAGTTGTAGAGGACTCATAGATAACATCATCTCTGGTCAACAACAGGACTTCCAATGTGTTTATAAGAGCAAACAAGTTCATCACAAAAATCAGGAACAAAAGTTTCTACAGTTTTATAACAGCAAACAAGTTCAAAATGATAATCATGAAGTTCATCCAACATCAAAATTCCGAAATCCACAAGCTTGCAATCAACGATAACTCCTACTGTGTTGTTCAACATTCTTATGCCATTCACTCATCTTTTTTGCTTTCAGTGCATATAAAAGCCACACCCTTCTTCTTCATTGAAATCACGAATGTTAAACCTTCTGTGTTTGACTTCCAATTGGAGATGAGCTCCAATTTCAAGCAAAGGATGTAGGTATTGGGTCATTTTTTTGGAAATGTAACCAACTGACATGCATCCATCACCATAGTCAACTTGCACAAGTATGGCACTTTTTTTCAAATTCATTGTCTTGCTCTGGCATGAGTTAGGTACTGACACTTTGTCTTGATCTTTGCCATTTTCTTACAGCTTCTTTCAAAGATTTCTGCAATATCTTGTTGTGACGTGTTCCAACCACCAACAACCAGCTGGCAAAGTTGCATGGTTATAATAACATATCGGCACATACAGAGAAAAAAGAATGGAACAAATAAGAGAAACAAAATCGGTGAAAATTAATCAAAAACCTTGAAAAGAAAAATAATGAAAACCAAGGAAAACAAAATCACCAAGCTCAAAAGGATAAAGTACAATTAGAATAAAATAGTTACTTATTTAGGAAAGGTTTTCTTGCAGTTAATATGTAAACCTTTCTTAACTTCGAATAGCTGTTCTATCATAAGCATAGTATCGATGAATGAAGAATTGCTTAACTAGAAAGATCATTAATTGAAATTTGAATCTATGTATGCAGTATTCACAGTTTTTTGGTTATTAAAGCATTGCATCGAGTTTGGTTTAAGGTAAGGTAATAGGATTATGTATGTACTCTAATTATGCACATAATTCATAGCTCCGGTTGCACTTTTAAATTTATATTGTAACTCACAATATCATTATTAGACAATCTTTAATCTCAGTTTGAGTAGTGTCTGATTTGTGCATTCTGTGAATTACTCTTATGTAACATATGTTTATTCCTGTTACAAATGGTGGAGAATCCGATGTTTTTCTTGTGATTCATTTTCGTTTTTTCATTTCATTTTACATTTTTTACCCATGGAAACCCCTTCAGTCTAAGTAGACTGCTATACAGGGGGCCATGCAAAAACAAATTTTACAAATTAAAAAACTTAATTACAAAAATGAGATACTCTAGATAAGGTAATGCTACATAAGAGAAAATAAAAGTAATCTAACGAGGGAAGCTCTCTACAATTGTTCACCCTCTTTGTGAAAGTATGTAGTGTGGGTGCTTGTTTGACATCCAAGCCCTATCGGTTCCAGGTCTTAGGCCCACGATATGAAATGGATTTCTGACCTTTGTAGTTTTAGAAAGAGGAATACGCATATCAGTTTCTGTTTTTCTCAGTTTCATAGTACTATGAGCTGCATTTTTTACAAATAGCTCTGAAAAATATGCAGGCGAAAGATTATTTGTTGTCTTGTACATAAAAGCTGTGGTTTCATTCAAAATAATGTCTGAAATAGTCGGCCATTTTAGTCTCTTTATCAGATTTCCTGCTGAAACACTAAAATTGCTATTTGTGACAATTCTGGCAGCTCGATTTTGCAACTTTTGGAGTGTATCAATTGAAGTTTTACCACAAGTGAGCAGCAGTACCGAAAATGAGGTTCAACAATTCCTCTGTACATTTTACTGAGCGTTTCTTCTGGGAGAAATTGCTTGGCATATTTCAAAAACCTAAGGCTCGAGAAACTTTTGTTATCGTATTTTTTATATGCTCATCCCAAACAAGATGACTGTTCAATTGAACACCAAGGTACTTGGTATTTTTTACAGTATCTACCTGTGTACCTATTCATACCTTCCTGTTATAAATGTTGAAGAATCTGGCTTTTTCAAAGTTTCAGTATGCGTTAGTGCTTATCCAGGATATATTCCGTTAGTATTTCTTTGTCTTTATTTCAAAGATATAGATTGTTCTCGTAAATATTGGAGACATCTGCTGTTCTAACCTCCCGTTCGTGGTTGATGCTTGTGGTTGAAATTGTACGTTCTTTTTATGAAGACAATTCCCGTTTGTTGGATCTGGTCGTTTTCATTGTTTTCTTGTTTTCAGTCGTGTGAACTGAAACAGAACTAAACAGAACAGGACTTGGTCAAATTTTTTATCGTACTCGTTTTATCTTGGAATCGTGCGACTTTTTTGCCGTGACTTTAATTAATTTGATCATTTGTCTTGTGTATTTGAAGAAGATCCTAATTGTTGTATTCGTGGAAGAATTCATTCCTGCATTATCTGTTCCAAATCAGGATGCAGAGCTTATTCCCATATTTATGGTATTTGTAACCGAGAAAATGTTTAGCCAATGCCGATCTTCGATGTCGTAAATGGTTTATGAAAGTTAATGGAGAGTCTATGCAAGTCTATAAAAAAAGGGAAAATTTCAGAAAGTGAGACATGCCCCTTTTCGTTGTTTGTGTTGGATACTCAAAGTTTGGCTGTTGCCACCAGCAGACACATCCCAATGGATGTTGTTAACAATACTCCGAGATGTTCTCAGGATAAGTTGAAAATAGCTCTTTTCCGATTAGCTCTTCAACTGTTCATGTTCCTCAAGTGAATTTGTTGTTATCACCAATGCTGACTATTATTTCTTCTTTTGGACTTGGATTTGATATTACCTAGTGTAATTACCTAGTGTTTATTCCTGTTACAGTAATAGGTTAGGGGGGAGGGGGTTGAGCAATTCCTCAAGAAATAACCTGATGATTTCTCGATCATCATCAACTGAATTTTCACTGGCAATGCTTGAAGGTTTATGTATGTAATTTGTAGAAAATCTCACATGGATTATAGTCAAAAGAAAAAACTATAGTCTGGAAGCAAACAGTGGCCCTTTTATTTTCAAAGAATATAACTTGAACTGCACCTGCCACGCCCTTAAGAAAACCACTCAAAATTAACATGGTGGACACTGATTCATTGTGGGCGATGATTTCGATTTAATTTTGAGTCTTATTGACAAAGAAATACTAGAGAACAAAGTTTCAATTGACAAAGAAATGAATCAAACTAAAGGGTCGGTGAGCACTTATGACTTACAAAATATTTAAATCCCTTCTCAATAAAATTCGTGATATTATACAGATAAGTAGGCCCTCATAAAAAAGCAACATAACTAGCTATCTAGCTAGTAGGTTGGCCTTGTAAAGTAGATTTTATTAATTTATTTTTTCAGGGTGAGGATGGTCAGTTTTCATGCGAGCAATGCCAAAAGTTATGACAATCTAAGAGAGGGCTTACGAGACATAAAAACTCAAAGCATAAGGAGAAAAAACAGGAAATTAAAGTGATCGTAGAAGAGAGGAGAAGTACACTCTACATAACTTGGAACTCAAAGTGATGATCAAAGAAGCCATTAGCGAAGATGATT
This sequence comes from Chrysaora quinquecirrha, assembly GCA_014526335.1. NCBI lineage: Eukaryota > Metazoa > Cnidaria > Scyphozoa > Semaeostomeae > Pelagiidae > Chrysaora > Chrysaora quinquecirrha. Next base: position 1,134,352 of record JACTAT010000062.1, on the reverse strand, counting down.
GTTATCTTCCTTCGCACCAATATGTTTTTGAAAAGTTTGAAATTTCAACGGAAGAGTGCTTGCTTATTTGCGAAAAAATATCTCCTCTTGTGCACAGCCTCTCGTCCTTCTTTCAAATTTACTTTGCTCTAAATTGGCTTACTTGTATCTAAAGCATTTGGTTAGCCCAAAGGAGGCACATAAGAAAGAGCCAGCATTCAAATTGATGGCCAAGGAAGTCCATGGTTTACAGTTTCTTGCAGGATATTGCTTCAGGACATTTTATTCGAGAATGAAGAGGTCTAGAAATTGGACATCAAAAGCATACCAGCAGTCGTTGGCAGTGTTGATTGCTGCAAATTGTGACTCAGATGAGAACACAGGTGCTTATAAACCTCAAAGATTGAGTTTTTTTGTGGAGAGTCAATGACCATGCTAAAAATTTTCTTAGTTGCGGAGAGAAAATTCCCTAAAGAATAAATTCAAACAAAATCAAATGATGACAGCAATATAATTCTCCAAAATTGACTTGGATGAGTCTGCTGGTGAATTGGCCAAACTTTGCCCGCGATGGCAGTTCCACAGGCAGTTAACAACTAGCTTAGAACTGGTATGGACAAGGGGAATCCGACTGTGAACTAAAACAAAGCATTGCGATGGCCGGAAACGGTGTTGACGCGATGTGATTTCTGACCAGGTGTCTTCTTAGATTTATCGAATTTTGGATACCGAAAGTTTCTTAGCAGTTTTTTAAATTCACACTGTATCAGAGAGCTTCATGCTAAATAAAAGAGGTTCAAACGATATGAATGGGTTTCCTAAATAATAATACCTTTCCAATACTGGAGTTTCTTAATATCTAGTTATATGAGAGTTGCCTTTCTGATGGATTGTGTTCTTTACTTGTTAATGAATTTTCTTTTTGGTAGCATTAAACCCAGTAGACTTATACCTTGACCCCCTGTTTTGAGAGATATAAATGTATTTACTTAAAATTAATTTACTTAAAAACTTACGTTATTCCAAAACAAGTTGTTCAGGAATTTTTCTATGACGTCATACAATTTTTATCTGTAGAAAAAGATATAAAGTGGCATACCTGCTAGAAATATTCCCCAATACCCCTAGGCATCACCTTGGAAGATTTGGTCCTTTGTTCCACCCAGTCATGATCTGACCAAAAAATTGAATCAAGTGACTAGACTATAACATTCTGGCAGAGAACTTCTTTTAGCTAATGCACAGGATAAACTAGACCATCTGCTGTGCCAATAACAAGTCCAACTCCACCCAAATAGCTCTGTCAACAGCTCAAATCACCACAACAAATCAGCCTTAGAATTAGGAAAAAACAAATAAAAATCACAGTTTTTATTGAAATTGGCTATAACTATAAACTCAATGCAAGTCATTGATTGATTGAATGATTGAGTGATTAATGATATAATTATATTGAACTTAATGCTACATCACAGACTGATATTGAACTTTGCATTATGTCAACCCTGAGGCTGCATATAATTGCATAATGACAGGAAAGATACATTTTTTACAGGGACACCAATTTCACGATCTTATCCCATATCTTATGCTATTCTGTGGAATGAAGAAAAAATAGAGCCAAAACTTTCAAACACTGAAAACAGTTTGATAAGCATTCTGTCTCAAAAGATCAACATCACTTCTGCGTGTCTCTCAGCACTGCTTACTATTATCCTTTTTTGTTCATTGTAAGTTTGCTTAGCTTAGAGTTTTTTTTGTAACTTGTTGAGTTTTTCAATCAGGTTTTGAATTTAGCAAAAAGTTCTTCAGGTTTGAAGACAAACGTCTACACAAATCAAAGAATCCTGTATCCAATGCAAATCAATTTTCTCCTCATTACTTTTGTCATGTTTCAGGCTAGACAGATTTTTTGGAAGTCTAATTACTAATACTAATGGGTTCTTTAACAATAACTCACATCTACTTGTCAAACGCTGGTCATTGATGTTAGCAAAAAAAGATTTTGTTACTTAAGATGAAAATTTAGCATTACATCTTTTTTTACGTAGTCAGAAAGCAGCTGCATGTCAACATTTTGACTGAAAATAAAAAGTTAAATAGTACAAATACTGTAAGGGTTCCTAAAGTCAGCCTACCCTTGTTCTCAAAATGTTCTTATTTTATTGCTATTTCTGAACATGATAGTTCTTATAAACTTTGTTCTCACAAAAGAAAAACTGTGTATCATCCTGCTTGAATGCCCTGTCAGACTAAGCTAAGACCTTGGTGAAATTGTGGTACCAAAAGTTCCCCACTGGTCCCTTCATTTTAAATGTGCATCTGGAACATCTGGTACCTCTACAAGCACATTGATTTACAGGGGATTAAAATTTGTCATAATGAACATAAAATTTTTTGGCCAGACTTCCACAACGATGACTTTTGCTTCAATGGAAAGTTCATTCACCAGTCTAGAGAAATAAGATTCTGTCGCAAACCTGGAGCTGATGATCAGCCTTTTTACGACTTTCAGTTGAAATTTGTTGGAAGTCTTGTGGGCGATAAAGAGGACAAAGAAGGCTTCTGGCTTATGAATAAAATCATTTCTCAAATGGCCTTAGCACTTACCTAATCTATTTCATGGTCAAAGAGACAGATGGTATAGACACTCGCCCATCAGACGGGTCACTGTGGCCGACTCAAGGTTGCTTCTGGAAACTCTGGAACATTTTGACTCGTTTTGATTCATTTTTGCCATTTAGTAATGCCCAAAAGCCAAAATAAGAGCTACAACAAAGGGATTTCCATGGAAACAAAACTCCTATTCGCCCAATTTTCTTTTTTTGCCTGTCAGCCAATCTTGGTTGTTTTGCCCAACTAAATTCTATGCTATTAATCACTTGTTGTGTCACTAATACAGTCACTGGTGTGATAATTGCGGATTTTAGGGCAGAGCCCCAGAGCCCCCAAAGTTATCAATCAAATAATTGACCTACTATAAAAAATTGTTTGTGTCATTGCATGTTTGGCAAAATGACCACAATGGGTTGGGCTAAATGTCTTGGCAGGGTGGGGAAAACGGAAGTGTGGTGAATCATCAGAAGTTGGCAAACGATCTTGTTGTCTTGAAAGTGTTTGGCCTAGTAACCTGAAATGAACAGACAACTTTTTTTGTGCAACCCCTGATTATCACAATAAAGACTGTTTTAGTGACAAAACAAGTGATATTTTCAGCAACTTTTCAGTTGCTTATTGAAAAAAAGTGTATGTACTGCAACATTTTGTTAACTAATTAATCATTGTAGGTATATGCATTAGGGGAGAAACTCTTTGTCAAAACTAAGACTTGTAATTTTTATTTACCTTAATTATCTTTAAATTGTTTTATTTTTTTTTGAATGCCTGGAGACGATTAATAAGAAATAGCTAGATACCCTACCTAGGCCTGCCGAGCTTTTTTGCTTATTTTTCTAGATTGTTTTGTTGTTAATGTATGAAAATGTCATCTGGAGTAGGGAAATAATAAGTGGTTAAAAACGGTAGAGACATTTCAACTTACTATAAACTTTCTGTTTCCTACAGTTTGGAGTGCAATCTGTAGCTTGTTTTCATATAGAAGATGGGCGATGAACTGTTTAATGAAGTAGAAACATTCCGTGGTCAAGTTTTTCTTTTCTTCCATATCTTTTTAAAATGAATCTTGAAATCTCCAGTATCAATGATCGATCAGCAGAGTCATTAAGCAGAACAGACAAAAACCACAAAAACCATGCTAGTGTGTCGGCATGGGTGATTGGAAACCCTGATGTAATCTTCTTTTTGATGGAGACAGTATCTGGAATAACAAAGAATAAGGCTGTTGGGGTGGCCAGGTGGTGGTTGTGGGTTTTACGATACTTTGGGAGTAATGTCATGGAAACAAAAACATTAAAGGGTCTCTGAGACAAAAGTCTCTGAGACAAAAGTCTCCACGTGTCAAATTAACTTGAGAATTGATTTGTTTTCTCGCTTTGCAACATTCTCCATCGCTTCAGAAATCGGTTTGCTTCCTGTTCGCAACATTAGTTACCAGCATGGAGTCAACTCTAAGATTATTCCGAAAAGCCGTCAATGCATGCTATGGAAATGGAGGTTGAAAATACCAGTGCAAAGAAAGGATAGTAACTTTGCACCTAGGATAAGCTTCAAATGCATAATACAATTTCCAATATCTTGGAATCATGAAGCATTCTGATCCTGGTGGTCTTTTGTGCCTAATAAACTGTTATTAAATGGCATTGAACTTAAAAATTTTATATCAAAGTTAGCCTGTTTTTCTCTTGCAGTCTTCATTATTTACCATAAGCCAAGGCAGGGTGGATCAATACTGAATATTAGCAGAATTCCTTGAGCATGAATATTAGCAGAATTCCTTGAGCCTTGAGCATATTAACAGAAAAGTGCGTCCACCTTTGGAGCAACGTAGGCAGAAGAAACGAGTGAAAATAATAGAAAGCACATTCAGCGATGAGATTCAACTGAATGGTAAGCGAAGAATTTTTAGTAGAACAAAACTTCAAAATTTAAATCTAATCCAGAAAAAATCTTGCACATACTTAAAAGCTTTTTCCAATGGACACTCCTCAGGGTATGCACACCAGAGTCAGGCCAAAACAATCTGAGGGAGCATAAACCCAGGTGTGACTCAGTAAGCACCAATTTATTCTAAAACTCATACTCTGAGGAATGTCAGACAACAAAAAGTATGCCCTAAAATTCTTTCACTGTTAATGTCACTTTGCTGGAAATTTTTGATGGGTCATTTGTTTCTTATTTCAAAGTTGAACAGTTAGCGAGTTTGAGTTCTGACAACCATGATGCACAATCAATATTGGAAAAGTCTTTCGTAGAAATGAGAAAATGGATTGAGGGGAGCATGGCTCCAACAGTGCCAGAAATCATGAAGAAATTTCATTTATTGACTCTGAAAGATCAGGTAGACTGTTGTTTAAGATAATCATTTCCATTAATCATCAGTATTAACATACTTTTGAAAGCATGTTAACATTGCATGAGCATATTGCATTTTTCAAAAAATTAACATACAAACAGTGGGGAGGGGGAGTAGTTTAGAAAAAATATTATGAATGGCAAAAGCCCTCACACCAATTTGGGAGGATATTTTGCCAGTGTTTACATGTGAATAAATTTATCTTTTTTCCTATATTAAAACATATTACTATTAATTCTTCCCTAAACACAAACTGAATTTAAACGCATGTTCAGCAATTTAAAACTTGAGTTTAAAGAGGTGTTGTTAAAAGTCAAAGTTGCTGCCTGTATGTCTAATGGTAAGTAATTATATTTTTACTCAGTCGACCCCTTTTCCAAATTGATTTTTTTACCTAACAAGTTTGATTGTTGAACAGAGATTTGAAGTTAAAACCAATCAGTAGATCCAATTATGTTCCTATTCTCTGACTTTTCCTTTTTTATGTGAAATCATAATACTCAAAACACTGATTAACATTGCTAGATAAGAACTTCCAAGTTCTTCAGTGTGATGTTTTTAAAGATCAAAAATTGCTGAAACCAAAAGATGAGATATAACTTCTGCTGTTGAGCAAAATGCTGCTCTGACATTATTGAAAGACTGGAGATCGCAGGAATTCTCTGTGCTCATTGGAAAATACAGCCATTCCTTTGCCAATTGACAGAACAGCCTGCACTTCTTGATGATGGCTGCATTTGTTTTTAACGTGCACTATTCTGCATATCAGGCACCATTGTTTGCTGTTTTAGAAAGGCTATGGCTTGGGAAGAAACTGAACCCATTAACACAAATGGCAAAAATTCAGATACTGAAAATTCAGAGACTGAACTGAAACTGAATTTTTCTATTAGTTTTTCTATCTGTAATATTATGGTTATTAAATATTAGTTTACACATTTTTTTATAAGAAACCTAACTTAGGGCCTAGTATTAACAGTTTCTCAATTGTTGGCCAAATTTTAGTTCCAAAAATTTGTTGCAATATAGTTCCAGAAATTTGTTGCAGTATATAGTGCCTGAAGACCAAAATAACATTCAAATTTGATGAAATTCATAAAAATTCTTATTTATGCCTAAAACTACAAAAATTGCACAATTATTTGAAATTTCACATCTTAATTCAAAAGATATTTCCGGTTAATTCAAATGGACATTAGGCACTTATGAAAAATATGAATATTTTTTTTTTCATCTTTTCCTCCCTGAAAAGTGGTTTTGGCAAAAAATAAACAGACAAATTGCATGCTTTATAATCAATATATAAGGAATATTAAAAAATAACACAGCATTTTCAAAGTTTTATACAATGTCCTGTATAAGTTACTGCACAATCTGACCTGAAACCCTCATTCTGTCATAAATTGCAGCCTGGATATTTTTATAATCAGAAATACAACTGTTAGCATCAAAGTCACAACCAAATCTGGCAATATCTGCCTTTTCAACTGTTTGTCGAACAATTTGGGCTGATTTGTTGCCTATAGGTGCATCTGAAAATCTATTCATGTCAATTTGAGCAGAAATTAAAAAATTTCAAATAAGCTTACTTTACTGTTGTATTTTACTGTAATAAAAGCACAAAATCATACAAAAGAAAAGAAAATAGGTAGAAGAAAATTTCCTGAACATTTTCCTCAAATGCATTATGTCCACTAAAATGGACATTGGACAAAACATGAAAAATAAATGGAAAAAATACTCTTTTACCATAAAAATTCATTTAGCTTAGTTTCTTTGAGATATTTTAGGAATGGCTGCGGAATACAGGGCCATATTAAATATAACGTGAAACTGTGCAGTTTAGTGGCGAAAAGCCGACAACAGTGTTGAACGGGTGACGGCATGAAATGCGAGCCTCGGGCCGGTACCCGCAGTTAGAGTTGCATGTCTCAGAAGACCGAAATGTAGAGCTCCCTTGTAGCTATGTTTTTCCACCAACCTACAACCTACAGCCAACGACTTACAACGCATGCACGGAAAATAGCGATGCGTAGCGTCGTGACGTGGCACTTAAGAGTGGAGCTGTGTAGCTATGCTTTGCAACGAACCTACAACCTACAACCAACGACTTACAGCGCATGCACGGAAAATAACGATGCGTAGCGTCGTGACGTGGCACTTAAGAGTGGAGCTGTGTAGCTATGTTTTGCAACTAACCTACAACCTACAGCCAACGACTTACCACGCATGCACGGAAAATAACAAAGCGTTGCGTGGTGACGCTGGGGTGACGTAGCACAGAAGAGTGCAGTCTTGCAGCTATGGTATGTTTTTCAACAAACCTACAACCTACAACCAACGATCTACAGCGGATGCCCAAGAGAGAAACATCCCTGTTGAATTTGAAGGAATTGTGCTGGTGTTCTTGCCCCTCTAATAAACAGGTGATGTTATGAGTTGGGGCTATTGTGCAGCAGTATAAATAGCTTTGAAGGAGTGTAGCTTGCATTCCTGCCCTTCTAATAAACGGGTGATGTTGTGGGTTGGGGTTATTGTTCAGCAGTATAAATAATGTTCAAGGAATCTGCTAGCATTTCTGCCCTTCTAATAAACGGGTGAATTTATGGGTTGGGGTTATTTGAAATGGTATTAATGAATTTGAAGGAATTGGGCTAGTGTTCCTGCCCCTCTAATAAACGGGTGATGTTATGGGTTGGGGTTATTGTTTACGGTATAAATAATGTTCAAGGAATCTGCTAGCATTTCTGCCCTTCTAATAAACGGGTGAATTTATGGGTTGGGGTTATTTGAAATGGTATTAATGAATTTGAAGGAATTGTGCTAGTGTTCCTGCCCCTCTAATAAACGGGTGATGTTATGGGTTGGGGTTATTGTGCAGCAGTATAAATAGCTTTGAAGGAGTGTAGCTTGCATTCCTGCCCTTCTAATAAACAGGTGATGTTATGGGTTGGGGTTATTCTTCAGCAGTATAAGTAGCTTTCAAGGAGTGGTGCTAGCATTTCTGCCCTTCTAATAAACAGTGAATTTTTGGGTTGGGGTGATTGTGCAACGGTATTAATGAATTTGAAGGAATTGTGCTAGTGTTCCGGCCCCTCTAATAAACGGGTGATGTTATGGGTTGGGGTTATTCTTCAGCAGTATAAATAGCTTTCAAGGAGTGGTGCTAGCATTCTTGCACTTCTAATGAACGGGTGATGTTATGGGTTAGGGTTAGTGTGCAGTAGTATTATTTGATGTCAAGAAATTGTGCTTGTGCTCCTGCCCTCGCAATAAACAGATGATGTTATGGGTTGGAGTTATTGTACAGCAGTAATAATGGAAATCAAACTAAATTTTTGCTTGGATTTTCGGTTTCTCCGAAAAAACTATGCGTTTCTTCGGTTTTCAAAATCTCGTTGGTGAGCGGCTTTATGGCATTTCTGGATAACTTTTTTATTAAGATTTTGCGTTGTTGGTACTAAATGTCGACTCAGTGAAGCTACAGGTTAGCCTAAAATGAAAAAAAAATTGTCGTTGGACTAAACATCTCAAAACGTGAAGTGAACGGAGAAGTTGATGAACCTACAATTTGAATAGATTCTCTGTGCAATTTTGTGAAAATTGCGACTTAAATCATCCCATACAGTTTTGTTCAAAATATCACAAGGTTTTACGGTTTTTTAGAAAATTTTGAGCAGACCCCCTCCTATAATTGATAACTTTCTGGATTCAAAATTATGAGAAAACAATGAGGCAGTTGAAATACAGTTAACATGTTGTCTGTGCGTCAATTATCAGCAATTTTATGATGGTTTGTTGTTTGGAAAGATAGGGTCCAAAATAAAGAAATGAAGAATGTGTTTTAGCTGGAAAACTAGCACATGACACTGTAGAAACTATTTTGCTTTGCAAGCTAGGTGGTGACGGCTATCTAAAAACTCTGGTCTTATATCCTGAAACATGTGAATGTTTTTGTATTCGAGAAGGGAAGGGCAGGCAAGTAAAACCTAGGCCTATCTAATTGTTTATTCGAGGCCCTATATCTGGCCTAACAATAAACCATCATAAAAGCACTGATAATTGAAAGACAGAGTGTTCTACTTGCCTCATTGTTTTCTTATAACATTACATCAAAAATGTATTAATTATAGTTCACAAGTTGCAACTTATGTACTTTTTCTGAAAAAGAGTCACCATCGCAGCAGTCACAAAATTGTTACTTTTCCAACTAACATATGACCGAGGCTGCTGACGCCACAACTTTTTCGCTCTTGTCATGAGACAGATGAAAGCTTCTTGAAAACGAGGTCGTGGCCACCAACCCTATGGCCCTGGCCGTCATACGATGATGTTGGTGATCAATATCGATGAAAATGGCGTAGGCCATCGAAACAAAATACGGACGAAGCGGCGCTAACTTTATTAATATAGTTTTCTCTGCAAAAGGTAAAATTTTATGCTGAACACGTAAAATAATTACCCATACATGTCTGCAGTGTAAATTTATGAGGAAAATTTAAGAGGAAGGGACGAATATTGCCACTCCTCGAAAGGCACTCAAAATCAGCTATCTGGTGTTCATAAGTCTGCGATAGAGAATACATAGCACTACAGCACCATCTGCGGGAAGAAATACGTGATCAAGTCTTCCATCTCCAGGTCAAGCAATTTTTTGCAACTAAAGTGACGGTAGCTGCCATCCCTGCACCGTTTTTTGAACTCTCTTGAAAATCGTGTCGCAACTGTCCGTAATTACGAAGAGCCTACAGGATTTTAGAACAAGGGGTCATTAACGTCTGATTGTGGATCATTACCCATTCTTTTACGCCAAATCTTTTGTCCTCTAACAAAGCATGATTGTTGTAGAGAACAATTGTGCAACCTGTAGGTTGTAGGCAGCCAAATCCAGAACATTAGGACCTGGCCCTGTATTCCGCAGCCATGCCATATTTTATCATTATATAGACACTTATTATTTATTTTTGACATAATTTCAATACAAAAAGGCAAAAACGAAAAAAAGTAGGCCCAACTCACCTCACTGCAACTTTGGTTGATCCAGCCATCTTGAAAAAACCACATGCTGTTGTGCTTTTTAGAATGTTCTGGCAACCATGGAAACCGGTCACCCATTCGCTTTTGCTTTGAACAAAGCATTTTTCGAAAAAGCGACATTGAAAAATGTCCATTTGAATTGACACCAGGCACTAAAGGGAGCAAATATAAAAGGGTGAATATAGCAATTGGTATTATTGTATTACCGGGAACTAGCCACGTTGATGCAAGAAATCACACAGAAATGTTTGAGAACCAGTTTCTACCTCCACAAATGTGAAATCAGTATCTTGGAGAACTGACACAAAATTTCAAAAGTTTACTCTTTAAACATTCTTAACTTTTTTCCGTGTCTAGTACTAGGATTCTTAAACAAGTTTCTTATAAAAAAAAGTGTAGTAGAACTTTTTTGTGTTAACTTTTTAATTATGTGTTCAGAAATGTTCTACATCCTTTGTATATTGTCTTGTTTTGGATTTAAAAACTCACACTTAAATAGTTTTATTTTAATTCTCTATTTTCATCTTGGACAATTTTTAGGCTCTCTTGAAAAATTATTGAATTTACCATATCTGCTAGTGCCCTTTTGATTATTAACTGAAATTCTGGTCAACTAGCCCAATTCTGTATGGGCGTTGTCCCAAAATTTTTTCATATTGAAAAACTTAAGGATTTGTACCTGAATAAAACATTGAAATTTATGAAATCTGAAGATTTATGGACAGTGACCATTTTTTTGGGTTTATTTCTCTAGATATATGGTCGATTTAGGGACAAAGTATGGTCAAAGTTATCTTTAGTACAAAAAAAAGATTTAGTGTTAATTTATGGACTAATTATGGACAATTAATGGTTACTTTAGGGAAAAATTATGGACAAAAATTTGTCATAGTTTAAGAACAAAAAACAGCTTCGTCAATAAATACTAGTGACAATATGTTTTACAGTGCAAGTTCAATTATTGAGTTTCATGATAGAAATAAGAAAGAAAGACTCAAAGATTCATAAAATGACATCATAATTTATGTAAGTTCAATTATTGTGTTTAAAGATGAAAATAAGAAAGAAAGACTCAAAGATTCATAAAATGTCCTCATAATGTATTTAAATTCAATTATTGCGTTTAAAGATAGAAATAAGAAAGAATGAGGGAAAGATTCATAAAATATCCTCATAATGTATGCATGTTCAACAATCTGGTTTAATGATAGAAATAATAAAGAAAGGATCAAAGATTCATAAAATATCCTCATAATGTATGCAGGTTCAATAATTGGGTTTAATGATAGAAATAAGAAAGAAAGACTCAAATCTCATAAAATGTCCTCATAATGTATGTAGGTTCAATAATTGGGTTTAATGATAGAAATAAGAAAGAAAGACTCAAAGATTCATAAAATTTCCTCATAATGTATGTAAATTCAATTATGGAGTTTAATGATAGAAATAAGAAAGGAAAGGATCAAAGATTCATAAAATGTCCTCATGATGTATGCAGGTTCAAAAATTTGGTTTAATGATAGAAATGAGAAAGAAAGACACAAAGAATGACATAAAGTTCTCATAGGGTTTGCAAGTTCAAAAATTGCGTTGGATGAAAGACATTAGAAAGCAATGACTCGAACATTGATAGAATGTCTGCAAAATGGATATATCTACCTTCATATTTTTATTGTCTTTTTCTTTTTTTGAGTTACATCAAATGACAAAAACAAAGAGAAAATGATATATTCTATATAATTTTAATATTCTATGCATTTTAAGAACTCTTGAAAACGAGGTTGGAGAAACCATAGCGCTAGATCAATAAAAACCATTGCACTATAGCGCGACCTGATGACGTCACTGGAGTCGGAGGACTCTTGAGGTTGGAGAAACCAGCATGCTAGATTAAACCGTCCCACTATAGCGCGACCTGATGACGTCTCTGCGCTATAGCGCCCCCCCTCTACCTTCTATCCTAGTACTATCAGCCGTTTGCATTTATTATGTTTTTGCTGGCTTGAAAGACCAAAGAGCGTTATAATGAAAAAATACACCCTATTAAGTCATTAACAACTGAGTCAGCTTAAAATGTTGAATGACACCTAGCAAACGAAATACACCCTACTGAGTAGAGAAAGCGAAAGTTTCGCAACAAGGTCCCCGATGTTCCAGTAAAAATGGAATCCGAGTTTCTCCACCACGGTAGTTCTGTTTAATGTCCTGTCTTTTAGGCACGTAAACAAGGGTATGAATGCATAGGTGTCCATATGAAGCGTATGTAAGCTCGTGAGCATGTGTAAACATATGAGCATACGTAAGCGATGAACCGTATGTAATCTTATGAGCCTATGTAAACAAAGGAGCACATAAGGCCATGAGCTGATATACACATACAAGCGTATGTAAGCGTATGAAATGTTTGTAGGCTCATGAGCGTCTGTAAGCTTATGGGGCTTATGTAAGCGTATGTATGCTTATGAGCTTATGTAAACATATGAGCGCATGAAAGCGTATGAAACGTATACTCACAAGCTCATGTAAGCGTATGTAAGCGTATGAAGCCTATGAAAGCTCATGAGCATATGTAAACATATGAGCGTATGTAAGGGTATGAAGCATGTGTAAGCTCACAAGCTTATGTAAGGGTATGTAAGCGTATGTAAGCTTATGAGATTATGTAAACATATGAGCGCATGTAAGCGTATGAAGCGTTGAATGAAGTGCACGAAACGTATATGTAACCGTCTGCGAATTTTCCCACAAACATCACTATCGTTGCATATACAATAGTTGCGAATAACTATATGATAAATATGGTCTGATAGTAGCAAGCGGGTGTAACCCGCGTATAAAAATTTCATGTTCTTGCACACACGAATGAAATGGTATGTCATTACCCCTTTTTCTTTAAGTTGAAATCGAAGAAATTATCGTCAATTATCCTTGAAGACAGTCGAAAAGATGGATGCTTTCGAAAAGTCCCTGCTAGCAACTGGTGTCAGTAGACAATCAATGCAGACAGCAGCATCTTCTTTCAAGGACGAAAGATCATAATGGTCGTAAAGGTAGTAGTCCTGGGAAGATCTACTGCAAACAACCAGTGAGAATCAAGCTGGACGATGATGCCTCTTGAAAATTAATGGATATTAGAACACTGTTTACATAAGATGATATTGTTGAACTCGAAAACAATTACTATTAATCACTTATTGGATCGTAGTAGACAGTTTGGCCACCAAGATGTTGGTGGCAATTGAGAATCTAAAAAAAATGTGTCTTTCTTATTTATTATGCTTTACTCAATTTGTCTAATACGATCCCAAATTCTGCAAATCTGTGTGTGTTAGTGCCTCTTTTGTCTGCGTTTGAGACCGCCACGCATTAATTAATATATCCTTGAAAATATGATTCAAAATCATCGTGAACTAGTTGCATGCCTCTCAAAAATAAAATTTTGCTCTCTTATTTTCTAGTGTTTGTTGTCCACACAAGGCAGAGTCTGACAAAAACTCTATTGGATTAAATGATGACGAGAAATGAGGAAGACGGTGAGAAGTTATGACGATGATTATTTCATCCGAGGTCCTAACCAAATTTTTCAATTGAATTTTATTATAGAAGAGTTTTGCTCTCTTACATCTGAGTTCCTTGCCATCGAACAGATAATCTATTTACGTATACAACGGGAACGTCAATAGAATCAATTAAAGCATCCAAATGAAATGAACTCTTTCTATCCTCACAGAACCGGTCTGTTGGTTTTGATGTGGATAGATTCCAAAACTCTTAAATGGCGATTATGAACTTAAATGGATATAAGCAAAACTGAATCACGTCTAAAAAACTAGATATTCATTGATTTTATATTGGAAATTGGATAGAATGTTTGGCAACACATTTTGAGGGAGAAAGCAAGAAATCAGACCAAATTGCAATTTAAAATTTGACTCAAATGTGCAATTATAGACACTGTACACGTGTAAAATCATTCTTTACTTTTCCACCTTCAATTTCAAGCTTTAATAATTTTTCCGAAGCCTATAGAGATCATTCATTCTGTCCACACCAAAACAAAAAGACCAGCTCTGTGTGGACAGAAAATGTTCTTTTTCTCACCCGGACTCTTCAAGTGGTACAGTGATTTAATTGGCGATTCCGCTGCATACAAGAAGCTGATTTTTGTTTAAAATACAATAGCAAAAAGATCCAATTCTGTGGCTGAGAGAAGCACTCAAAGCCTACATAGAGAGAGGAAGCAGGGTGAAAAGCAAGAATTCAAGAAGAAAGATTGCTTTTCTTTAATCAGCTTTTTGTATTCTCTTTTATTTCTATGAAAAGTATTTCTTAAATTTACACTATTTGGATCATTGCTTAACATTTGTGCTACCCTTGATAGTTCCTTTCTTTTCATATAACAATCAGAGTTAAACTTAAAATATTTCCGTTTGTGTTTCTTTTTTCTTTTAGATGCTTTTTTAAGGCATTGGTGACTAGCAACTTCAAAACATTTAGTTAAGGTGTTTATCTTTTTATCTATATCATCATTGTTTTCTATTTCGTTCTTAATTTTGTTTAATCTACTTTCTGAGAAATATAAGTTTGTCTCCAGATGTTGTTTCCCACATATATTTTTCCATTTTAGTTTCTCTTTGTTTAGTTCGCTTAGTTTGGGATTTAGGACATAAATTTAGATTAAAGAAAATTTGGCAATGATCTGAAAAAAATGTTAAAAGTTTTACTTTGAAATACTTTACTTTTGCTAGAAAATCTTCGCTACTTATTATATAATCAACTGTACTATTACCGTTTAAAACATGTAAATTTTCCAGTAAGATCACCTAATGTTCGACCATTAAGTATTTTAAGTCTATTTTGTAAACACAAATCAATTAAATATTTTCCTGCATCATTAGATTTCTTATCTTGCGAGTAACGAAACTGGTGCTAGTCAAGTTGATCATAGGGATCAACATTGCCAAATTCATTACTATCATCTTCTATATAATCTTTCAGTAACCCTATTCTACTATTGAAGTCTCCTCCTAATAAGATATATCCTTTGGAAGAGAATTTTGAAACCTCTTTATCTAAAATCTTGAAGCAGTCAGATCTGTGCTGCAACGATGAACTATTTTCTGGTATCACGTACACTAAAGCAAGATATAAATTCTTGTCAATGTTAAAATGTTCTTTTTTAAAACTTAGCCAAAGTATATCTTCATGATTGCTCTTTAAACATTCTATCATATTTTTATATTCACTTTTTATACGCTACTATTCCACCTGATTTTCGTTTTGCGTTTACTTTTTCAGTCGATCTAAATGACTGATAGTAGACGTACCCATCTATGTTTATTTTGGAATCTTTCCCAGTAAACGTTTCAATGAAGAAACAAAAATCATAATGATTAATGTGGTTAGAAATAAATTCGTCATCAGATAATTTTGATTTCGAAAGTCCACTAACATTTAAGAAAGAAAGTGAGCAATGTTTATTAATCATAATCTGTCTCACCATACTGGAGTAGTGGCTGGCTGGAATTTATAGATGTAGGTATATTCTGTGTATAATTCAAATTGCTGATCTGGTGTGGATAAAACATCTGTTTTTGTTGCTGTGGTTGTGTTTGGAATTGCTGTTGATGTTGTTGTCTTGTTGTTGGTGTGGTAGTTGTTGCGACCATTGAGACTTATAATGATGTTGCTGTTTATTTTGTTGCGTTTGGAATTCACGCATTTGATGTTGCTGTTGTTGTTGCTTCTCAACTTCTTCTTGTTGGTGTTGCCATTGGTTTAAATCATATATTTGAAGATGTTGCTGAGATGATTTCTGTTTTCTTTTTCATATGAAATTTTTCTGCTTCTATAAGTTTCGTTAGAAAGTCTCCAATTATAAGATATTCTGTTGTGTCCTTATTATAGCTATTTGGTTGAATTTCATTTTGTGCGTCATTACGTTCATTAACTTCTGTTTTGGTATTAGAATCTTCTGATTTATTTGCATCATTAATATTTGGAATATTTGTAATATTAGAAAGCATATTTTGCACATTTCTTTCTAAGGATTCTATTTCTGATTTAATTAAAGTTTCATTTAAAAACCTTAATTCGTCAATTTGTTTTGAGACCTCCAAGGCATCTTTGGCATGGATTCTTTTTTGCTTGTCAAGCTCTTCCTGAACCTTGGTACACTGTCAGCGAAAATCCGAGATGTGATACTCGCCGATATCCTTATTTACAGCTTGATTCTGAATTATTGATATTTCCTTTTTCATCTTTGATATTTCATCACATGTTGACTCATTGGCTTTACGTTTAATTTTATTTTCTGTTCCAACTGGGAAA
The DNA here is from genome assembly GCA_014526335.1 of Chrysaora quinquecirrha. Classification (NCBI taxonomy): domain Eukaryota; kingdom Metazoa; phylum Cnidaria; class Scyphozoa; order Semaeostomeae; family Pelagiidae; genus Chrysaora; species Chrysaora quinquecirrha. The sequence continues at coordinate 1,118,034 of JACTAT010000062.1, read as the reverse complement.
TTCTGACCTCTAACTTTAAAAAACTTTCTTTCAAATTTGAATTTTTCATCATAATCTATACCTTCAGATAGTTTCTTTATGTTTTCATACGAAATGGGGGTATAGGATATCTTTTATATTGGGGAGCATGTTTATAAATAAATTTAAAGAAAAGAATGAGATGCCTGCTCCACCTTCTATCACTTAATGATTCCCAGGCAAATTCCTGGTATATTTTGTCTCTAGAAGTGCCTTTCCATACACCACTTACAGCTAGGCTCGCAGAGTACTGAAAAGATTCCAGTCTTTCCATTTGGCAATGTATGGTCATTTCATGGCTGATGTCACACACTTCTTGTGGGATGTGGTAAATGACGTCACCATAGTCCAGATATGGACGCACATATAATTTGTCAAGTTCGTATAGAGTCTGCCTTGACATGTAGTTGGATAAAAACCGTAGCATACTAATAGCCGATTGAACATGACTAGAGAACGTCAGGCAAATATCAAGAACAAAGCCTAGATGTTCACGTTCCTTTCCTATTTTAATGGTAATATATCTGAAAAAATAGGCGGACTTGTTAGGATTAAAATACATTCTCAAGTCATGAAACCATCGTTTTAGATCAAGAGACCTAAGTCATTATTTTCAACGGATGAAAATCTGTGAATTTGTTATTAGGCAAAGATAAATTGATCTAACAACCCTCGTAGAACAAAGAAAACCAAGATGAGCCCCCTAGGGGTTTCTCTATGTTATTTAACTCAATCTGTGTGCTTCAACAAGTTTTCTTCAGCAACTCGCAATATAAGATGTAGCTGCTCGATGTGAAACAAAAAGCCATCACTGCCAAATCTGTGCTTGGCCTGGAAAATTTTAGTAGGCCTAAGGTAATGCTAGAAATCAGGAGGAATCCCAGGAGGAACATTACCGTGTAAAGTTGTATATCAATTTATATTCCTATAATATTTTCAGGACATTGTTAGTGTCAGTTGCTTTTCAATTTTTATTGCATTTGCAAATGTTTTTCTGCCACAACATGTGTATTTCAGCCCAGCTGGCGCGGAGCGCCAGAAAATTGAGTGGCCAGAGGATGGAGTATTGTGTAGGCCTGCCAGAATATGGAATAATCCTGTTATATGGTAAATTTAACCGGTTATGCACGTCACTCATCACCATAGCAATACAATTAGCATTCATACTGCTGTTGTCAGCCGTGACTAGGCGTCAGAAACATTCATGTCTTGTGTCTACAACTAGATCAGAAAAATACGAATGTATAATATGTAAAGGGACAAAATTGTCAAGGTTTTTTTTATCTCTTATTTCGAATTTCATATGTGGTATTCCCATAAACTGTCTGTTTTATGATTCATGGTGTTGGATTTTTTTTACATTTGGAAAGAAGCTTCTTTAACCCTTTTTTGCGTAAATAATTCAATGTTATGTGGTGTGGAAAAAAGGAACTACCTTATAAGAAACCCACTACTAAGGTTACTGGAAAATTAACATAAACCATAGAAAAGAATAGGAAATTTAAGAAACTCTGACTGCTGTAGTGAGGCTTTGACTACTGAAGTAGATTATATAAAAAGTGTGGAAGTTCTTTGTTCCTATTCTATGTAAACATCAAACATCACTCTCAGGACCTGTTCGTTTGTAATTTTTATTAGCCACAGTAGTTGTTAAATTTGTTTTATATCTTAGTCACAGTATTTTATGTTCTAGATATGCACTTTATATCCAATATTAGAAGACGACTAGCCGCTACGCGCACCTCGGGTCAGGCTTTTGTGCTCCGCAGGTCACCTTGGACCCCCACCTTGGAATGGTTGTTTATGAACGGGTTAATTCTAAATAACAAATCAGTTTGATCAGAGGACACGATCACTGCTAGAAAAGTATGAGGGAAAACTGTTTCAGTGTGGTGTCTTGGCGTAGAGGAAAGCTCCACTGTTATAAAGAAGTGACGTGAATGAGACTTTCATAGTATGCAGGGGAAATTAGTAGGGTTTGATTGTATGCAATGGTTTGGGGAAGTATTTTATCACCGAGGTATTGCATGAATGGTTGGAAGCTGGTTAGTCTTAACTTTCAGTGACTGTCTGCATGAATGTCTTAGTCTTGAAGTGGAAAGAAGCTTTAGCGTTTACAGTGCTTTAAGTGGAGAAGGAGGTTGGTGTCCATGAATCATGGACGGGCGCAGTCTTTTAACGTTCTTTTACATGGCAGGTAAAAGGCACTGCTAGTAACCGTAACAATACTACTATTCACGTGGATTGATCTTTGCATCAAAGGGAGATTAGTGACAATGAGGTAACATCGGTAGCACCGTAGATCGGCGACGGAGAACGGAACTTTTGAAAATGGTTTCCAGAGTGGAATGTTTTGAAAACGGAACTTTGTTCAAACGTGTCCATGTAGAGGTTGCCCCTTAGAAATGGAAAGAAATGCTTCAGCCATAATTTGCTGCTGGTTCCTAGGTCCCTGTCCTCGGTTGTTCTTTAGCACAGTTGCTGTACCCTTGGTCCATTAATGCCTGACTGACTTAACATGTGGATTGCAAAGTACGTAAACTTTAGTCCCAATGACAGTAAGTATGGGTCGCCTTCTGTTTGAGTGCTTAGTATGCACGAAAACCTTATTCCTTATTTTTCTTATTCCTCAGTCTTATTCCTCGATGCTGGAGTCGTAGATTCATGTTTTCTGAGCAGTGCCATGTGATGAAAACAACTTGTCAACCTCCTGTGGTGTCTACTTCCTTGTGGAAAATGGCAATACTCAAACCCAAAGTGTTTTTCAGCAACATTCGAGCAATTGGAAATTGTTAATATAAATGAAATGTCATGGATAAGTTACAGAACAAGTTTACAGTCTTATATGATAACTTGAAAGTAATTATCAAAGTATAACTTGGC
>JACTAT010000062.1:770185-1113512 GCA_014526335.1 Chrysaora quinquecirrha | reverse complement strand
TTGTTCTCCTCCCTCAGCTGTGCTTTCTTGTTGTTCATCCTACTCTATTTCTTCCTCTCTCAAATCACTTTCAAAAAATGCCTCATTCATCCAATGTTCAGTTGAGCAAAGTCGCATTTCAATATCGTTGTTAAATAAAATGTTCTTCTCCATACACAATTCCTTTGCTTTCTTTATCCGTCTTTCTCTCAAATCCCTACTACTTTGCTCCAGTTTTGCCCTTACCCAACGCATGCCTCTTTTAGTCAGTTCCCTTCTCCGCATAACTAGCGTGTTGTAGCACTTATCTGTTATCTCTGCAAGTTTCTCTTTGTCTTCTGATGCTATTGTCTTTTCCTCCTTGGCCCTCCCCTTTAGACTGATTTGATTTTATTGTATTGTATTAGGCAGGTTCCCTTATTAGGTTTTATTTCTTTGTTACTCTATTGTAATCTAGGTATATAATAATTATCGTAAAGAACAGTTTGCTGAAGAAGATCATAAGATCGAAACGTTCAATGATGCATCTATATTTTTGAATATCCTCCTATAATTGAAAACATATGAGAAAGGGTAGCATTCTGGGTAGCAGGCGAGCACTTAAACACTTGGCTACACAGCTGTATTGGTCAATCGACAATAATCTCATAGTGGTCCTCATATTCATGGAATGGAACAACAAAAACATGTTAAAAAATTATGTCTAACGAAATAAAAAATTACACCAAAAGCAAATTTTAGTTACCAGACGTCTCCTTGGCCTGGTGAAGATATCACATTCGATGAGTTTTTGCTGAAACTGGAAATTTCATTGATGAGTATATCCTGGCTATAAGGTCACAACTGAAAAGGGTGACAATATTCTTAAAACGAAATCCTCATTGCATACGAGTAAACAATTACAATATTCATTTGCTAAAAGCTTGGCAAGCCAATATGGACATTCAATACATCATTGATCCTTATGCCTGTGCAATGTATATATTGTCTTATATCATGAAGGGTCAAAGAGGTATGAGTACACTTCTTGAAAGACCATGCAAAGAGGCGAAATCTGGTAATAAAGATATAAAAAATCAAATTAGACACCTTGGAAACACGTTTTTAAATGCTGTAGAGATTAGTGCTCAAGAGGCAGTTTATTTAGTTTTGCAAATGCCGTTAAGAAGAGCATCTCGTGAATTCTTGTTCATTAATACCACAAACGTTGAAGATAGAACATTTCTAGTAAAACATAAAAACAAGATCATGGAATTGCCAGATGAATTGTGCGATATTAAATGTGATAGTGTCATCAAAAGGTATCAAAGAAGACCAAGATCACAGGAGGATATCTGCTTAGCAGAATTTACAGCTTGATATAATTATGTAAAGAAGAAAAACTCAGATGATACTACTTTCGAAGATCCTTTTCAAGAAAATGCCGACAAAACAAGTTTGAAATACGATACCTGCTACCACAAACCTCTCATCATCAGGTTATCCGTATTTCTCCCGCGAGTTCTTTATGTAAAATGAAGTATGAAACAACTTGTGTAATAAGTCTACTGTCTCATGAGACTCGCAAACACTGTGCTGTGCAGGCGAAATTACCTACAAATGCCAAGTCAAAGGAAGTTAGGCTGCTGAAGTCACGGCGACTTTCCAACCCATAGATGTAGTTTGCTTTTACTGGATCTGTTGTTGAGAGGAAAAATTCATTACCCAGCCGAGAAAAAACTCTCACTCAATTACATAACCGTCATGTTTCCTCTGTTTACTGTCTTCAACACAGAATAACAAATATAAATAATATTCATAACACAATCAATAATTATATATTTAAATGTTCTGTGTTTTGAACAAGACAGTAGTAAGATTCATTGCCATTCAAAACAAAACAAGACAACAATTTATTTCCATGACATTATGCAAAACGCTTTAAACGGTTAATTAATCAGCATCCAAAAACGAAACAAAACACATTCATGAAACAGTTTAGACACACTGTATTGGCTGTACAGTTGAGATTAAATTTGCTCTAACTAAATGTCAATGTCTCAAGACACCTTAACGATTTTGGTAATCGAGTTACTACCTTCAGAGTAACATAGAGTAATGTTTTTCAAGTCTAGCAATGCCTCTTCAATCAAGTGCACATCATTTTCAATCGAAACTTCAGAAGAATGTGCTGCCAAAACTTGCTCCAAATGTTCGAGGAACACTGTTAACCATATTGCCTCCGTATCTGTCTTCACTTGCAATTGAGCAGAGGCCTCCCTTTTGGAATTGACAGCCCTCTGGCTTGTACTGCACTGCCTGCATTTGATAATTGCTTTGCCGATATCGGCAATGGCTTTGCCGCAACCTTGACACAATCTGTAAATTCTCATGTTTCTTATGAGATTAAATTGGGCAACGCAAATGTTAACTTCTTGGCTTGCTAGAAGCTTGTGCCCTGTGATTGTTTCAATTTGCTGCTCTACCTCTTCATAGGTAGTATCTAATCTTGTAGATATATGCTGAATGCCTCTGAACGACTTCACCACAAGATTCTTGAAACAGTAAGTAGCTCCATCTTTTAACTCGTCGTATATCGGTTCCCATATATGAAGTCCAGCTTCACCTGTGCGAAAATATATTGCTACTTAATGCATATACTAAACACAAATATTCTAATTTTATTACTCGTACAAAAAGAACTTCTTTCTCCTGAATTTGCCCTCGAATTGGCCCAAACATTAGCTGAAAAAAATTAGGAATACCCTAACACCTGATGGTCTGATTCAGGAAACGACCCAATTAGATCTACCTCTTGACCAGCAATTACAAAAATTCCTTTTATTACTCTCAAGATTTGGAGTTTTTTTAATCCTGAATTTTTTGTACAGTATTTGAAAAATATAGTGCAGATCAGATTTTAGTCTAAATTCTGGATCAATGGCTAGAACAAACATTGCCTGACATTTAGCAGACAAGTACAGCGTTTATAAACAACAAACATATGAAGACTATTTCTACTTGTGTTTCACAACATTCAAAAAACAGTTTTTTGTGATTTTACTTGCAGTTCAAATTAACGTTCAAACAAGCATCGAATTTTGCTAACCTTAATTGCTTCTACAATCATTTGTTAATCTTATATGTTAATATTTCCTGTCCAGGATTCACAGTTCAGCAAACCCAACTTCTCCAATAGCGAAAAATTTAAAAAACCACAATACTAAAACATTCTACCTTCACCTGCCTAAAACTGTCGTTCCTTTTTCGTGTTTTTTTCTAGAAAAACTTGTAAACTTTCTGTACTCAAAATCGGAAAACTTTCGCACACTTTCACTTTCAGTGCTGGGGCTATTTTTAGTATATTTAGTATCAAAAATTACTGTTTTCAATTCTAGACAACTGCACAGCGTGAAATCTATTTTGGACGCAAGTACATTCAGTCAAGAAGATGTAGCTACCCTTTATTCTTACCTGTTCCATCCTCGACAATACAATCTTCTTTTACTCGCAAGTTCTCCTTCGTTCGTTGAATGAAAACCATCTTCGGCAGTTCTTTCCCAACAGAAACTGTAGCTGTCGTATTGACCAGCTGGTTAGTTTTGAGCATTGGAAGTTCTGCGAGAGAAATATCCGTCGCCACATGAAATTCTCCTGCTGGCAGTTTTAGATTTTCCGTCTGTTTCGTAGTCTAAATCAATGGTCCGCCTCTCAATCACCTGCACTGAGGATTGCTGGTTAAACAAAAGCGTTCCATCATCAGCCTTTATATTCTTTAATAGGACAGAATCCTTGGTTTTTTGTATTTCAGCCAGAGACTGGTGCTCTTGAATGTTATACCACATCACTCTACGAACTTTTGTCGGACTTACTTGAAGGCAGAAATTGTAATCTGGGCTTTTTTTCTTGGAAAGTCTCACCGGTGATAATGAGTGAATATATCCCTTAGCTGAGTCTGTTAAAGACAAAAAAGTCTCGTATTGAATAAAACTTGGCATATTAGTTAACTCCAAAGCCACTTTCACGTTTATGTTTAGAATAAAAAACAGCAGGTATATTAAACTTGCCTTCTTCAAAACCTCTCGTATTTTTGTGCCCTACCACATTTTTAGCAAAATGCCGTGTAATAGCGAATGGGTTATGGGAAAAATATAGCTTATCTACATCAAAATCACCTTTAACAACGCGACAACTATATGGTCTTTGCTCACACATTTTCAAAATAATATGCTCATACATTGAGTCCTTACATATCTAATGAATGAAAAAAGAACTTACCAGAAGATTCTGCTTGTGCCTTACGTTCTGCCATCATCAGTTTACGTCTTCTGCTATTCTCTTCTCAAGATCTGAAGATGCGAATTAGAGTTTAATGCATTTTCTGTTCGCTTTTATTACTTTTTAGATTGTGTGGGTGAGAATGATTTTCATTTACGATGTCATGAATTTTGACGTGGAATGGAAAATCTGACCATTAATATACTTTTTATGAAAAAGAAAAAAGCAAATTTTCCCCACTGAAAGCTCTTAAACAAAGTCATTCTCTTAATGTCATCATACTATATTCCACTCAGGTTGCAGAAATGTTTTCTGATGATGCATTTCCCAATAAAATTATCATAACCTAAGTAGCTATTTCTCCTAATGATTCCGGACAATAGCTTGTAGTGTTCCCTCTTACCATCTTCCTTTCCATCTTAACACTGCTAATTAACAATATTGTAATTCCAATCGAACAACCACTCAACTGTACATATTTTGTTCTATGGATCTTATCTTCAACCCATTCATACGACCAATAATTTAAGAAATGACCCCTTGACAAATTCATTTTCTTGCAAAACACGTCTATAATTTGTTTTCATAAGCAACCGCTCAATAAGGAACTAGGACTGAACTAACATTAACATTAGGCAACTTGAAGGCTCAATTGAATTACTCTAAGCAACTAAAAAATTTAGGCCAACATACGCTTTATAAAAAGAATTTTGAGTCCTGGGACTCATTTTAGAAAAATCTTTTTGCGCCAAAAATTCATGCTTCGCGCATATTCAGCAACAACTTTATATAACCAACTCGAATAAATTGATTGCATCGCATAAAGTTCCACGTCTGAAATGACAGCCGCAGCATGGGCGTGCTCGAGTCAAATTAACTTCCCAAAGTTTGACGTATGAGCCAGGCCTAAGAAGTCAAATCAACCAAGCTTATACGCTTTCTTGTTCTTAGGAAATTCTTTCTTCTTATGTTTTGCATTTTGAAGTCCTTTAGCTCACGTTTTTCCACTTACACTTTCTTTATACGTACGAACAATTTCATGAGAACACGAGCCTGAAATTTGCCCAGATTTTAAGAAACAATTAAGAACAAGCTGAGGCTCCCCTTTTCAAAGCCCCTAAGAATATCAGCTAAGTATGTAAGATAGTCACACTGAACTTAAAGCAAGGAAGAAAATAAATAGGCAAGAATGCTCCATTTGCACACAAAACCCAGTACCATCCAAGACATTCATTGAAAATATAGCTTTCTTAGTAACCAAGGAATTAAGAACAGATTAAAAAAATTTCAAGCTAAAAACGGCAAAAATTTAAGAACAGCCATCCTCAATCAAAATTCCCTGGTTCTTATAAAAAAAGAGTGTACTGTCTCCAAAAAGTTGTGTTGTACGCTTAAGTGTTGATGGCTTTGACCTGTGAAGTCAGCTGTTCTTGTTAGGTACAAGAAATGTTAAGCAACTTTTAAGCAACTGTGAAGGCTGAAGTGTCTAAAATTTTAAGCAACTTTCAAGCCTAGAGAAGAGTCCAGTTGCTAATTCTATACTGACTAAATACCCGTGTTATCTTACTGGTATCTCAATCTATTGATCAATCCATGATCGCTCATATTCCGATGCTTCTGAATTTCCAATTTCTCAGCGTATCATAAAAATACTTATTGTAGACGAAACAAAAAAATGAAGTCAAATATTTCGAAGATTGTGATGAAATGTTCTTTGTAAAAAGTTTTCCAATTGAAGTGGTGACATTTTTCGAGAGTCGCCTTCTTATCAAGAATGATAAAGAGTTTCTTATAAAAAATATGTGTAACAGAGTCCTCCGACAGGCCTTGAACTAAACAATGAAGTTCCTACTGCTATATGATTCACAGTCGCAAATACTGTCGGGTCCTTATGACAAGAGGAAACTTAATTGTTGGAGCCCCAAACACTTTTGAAAACTTGAATATCAGCTGCTGATTAAAAGCACACACGCTACAGATGCGCCCCACATACGGATCAAGAATCGTGACTGACCCACAAATTATTCTTTTCAAATCTCGCGTATGTTATCCAACAGCACAGTTGTACCCCTCACTACGTTCTCCACCCTGTCCCACATGAACCCTAGTACTGCATTGGGAAGACTACATAAATGCAACATAGCTATTTATCCCCTCTCCCACCAAAGTTTTCTCTCCCAACTGATGATGAAAACTTTTCTAATCACAGACAAAGGGTGAGCAACTAACGCAGCACCCCCAGCTTCATACGCCAACCTGCTCCACCCATTCCAGTCCAACCATTCGCTAACACGCTAACCCACTCTATGCTCAACAAACGTTGTTTAATTAAATCAAATGCAAAGAAAACTTTCATCACACCAAGAAAAATCATCACAATAATAATAATCATCATCATCATCATCATCATCATCATCACCACCACAATCATCAACGTCACCGTCATCATCATCATCTTCATTCCAACTTCATTCAGTTCCAGTTCTACACCTTCTGCACCATCTACAGCCCACAAGCATTACAGCATTCTTCGCAAATAGCGACAGGGTCCCTGTGTTAGTATATACAGAATGTTGCAAATATCTTTTGTTCGCATGTATGTCCTGTCTATCCAGCGAGGTGGCAAATGTCAAAATTTTGATGAAGTACGCAAAATTTCGTATTTTTTTTGGGGGGGGGGCAAATAACTCCACACAATATAGTAGTATGCGAATTTTTTGAGGAGTTTGCATTAGAAATCTCTTGTGAAATTTTATGTTATAAATTTATCAAAATTAATATCAAACTTTGAACAGCGGCCAGGCTGACCTCGTAAGTTTGAATACAAGCTTTTACTGATTTTGCCCTAACCCTTGCCTTTTGGTGCAAGGCAAGTTTTTTTCTTGCATGTACGTCATCAATATTGAAGATTGAATAGTGGCATGTTATATGTCAGCTATGTGGCATTTATTAGCTAAAGAAAATTTATTGCATTACAAGTCGAACACACAGCTCAGGTCATTATCAAGTCTGTAATCAAGTTATTCTTAGGATCTCTACAGTGTATGACTGGCTTCCGCTTCAATGTATGTCAGAAGGCTCTTACAAATAGCCATTTGCTTTCAGATTAGCCAATGACCAGGCAGTTGCCAAGTCATAAGTCATTTATGCAGCATTTTGCAACTTTGTACGTCAAAAGGCTCTTGCAAATGGCCATGTGATTTCAGATTAGCCAATGAGCGGGCAGCAGTCGAATCATGAGTGAGTAATGCAGCTTTTTCCAAATTTTCCACGTCAAAAGGCTCTTGCAAATGGCCATGTGACTTTACATTAGCAAATGAGAAATCACTTATTGAATCATAAGTTAGTAATGTAGCAATTTCAGCATATAAAATGCGTGTGGAGCATGAAATCTTCCCTTTTACTTTTACTGCTCGATGGTTACAGTCAGAATAATGATAATTCCACTCATGGGAATTGCTAGTTTTATTTGGTATGAGCTCTGCGAGTTCAGATAAAGTACACAGGTATAGTAAAGGTGTAACGGGAACGATCCACAACAATAGCAAGATAACCTTGCAAGCTGGCTGTGCTGCACATTCATGGAGGCGACGAGGGGAAGATGAGAAAGGCACTGGTAGACGCAGCAATGCAATCAAGTGGCGTCTTGGAGTTAGTGGGAAACAAAATAAAGATATTTGTCTGAGAGGTGGTTTTTCCAAGGAGACGCTAGGCGGAATTAAATTTTCGTAGCCATGCTTATTATTGACATCAGATAAAACTAAAGCTAATGTAATTCATGCAAAAATGTAAATCAATTCATCTCCCACACTTTGACAACGGATCTGGGATTTTTCAGAACTAGGGTTTTGCTACTTCACTGTTGAAAGGAACAGTGTGGACACATCTCGATTGATGGCATTATGACATTATTTCTTTTCTTGAAAACAAAAAAGTTGATCAGAGGAATGAGAAGGATCAAAGCAAAAATACAATACCCCGTTACCACAAATTAAAGTGTCGCAGAAAATAAATTTTGAATCCCGCTGTTGTAAACCATTGGGGAAAGTTAGATATTCTATACTACAGCCCCTCTCTAAATCTTGAATCTTGACACCCTGATACATTGTTATATAGTAATATTAGGCAGTTTATTTTTGCTTTTCTAAGAGTCTAATCATGGTAGTAATAATATTGTCCTTTCCTTTAAAGGTCCCTGTGTTCTCAGATACGCAGCCAATCGTTCAGGGGGAAGTTGTATCTCCTTCGAATTGGTACGTAAATGCAAAACCAGGGGGCAGCTCAAGCATGTTGCTGCAGAAATCAATGATTGCCGGATCCCAGAAGACTGCACTCCGAAGGTCGTGGTTCTTCTTGTTGGAACCAATGACATGGCATAGCACTGTCGTTTGGAGATAGTCGAAAACAACTGCGAGAGCCTTTTATTGATGGCCATGCACTGTTTTCCACAATCTACACAGTAAAACATAACGTCCCGAGAATTTATGGACAATGGGGTTTTTTGACACGGAACTACGACCATTTTTTAACCATAAATCAACCCTAAACTGACCATAAATAGACCATAAATTGACCATAATTCGTCCATAACTTTTCAAGTAATTTCTTTGGGAGAACCTATTGTTATTTGATCATGACTGTCCCTAAATTGTCCCTAAACCATCCATAAAAATTATGGAAAATTACAAAAAACGTTATCCCCTGTTTTCTATTGTTCCAGATACACCACTAGAGATTCAAGAAATTTTCACTACTGATAATTTTTTTCTTAATTATGAAAACAACACAATAACGTATTAAAATATATTTACACTGTTGTGCTGAAGCTAATAAAAAAATAAGTCCAAACGATATTTTTGCTTCGGCAAAGTCAACTAACGTACATAACCTGAATGGAGCCATGAACCACAAAAACATAGAAGGGTCAATGAGTAGATTATTTTACTGTTCTAATGCCTTGCATTTTCTTGAGCTTTATCAATAGACAACAGTTTTTCTCTTTGCCTTCTATATCTTTTATACAGACTCATCAGTTATTCTTTCAATATCTCACAATGACTCAGCCGTTGGAGCGCCATATTTTCCTTCGTACATCAAGATCTGAAAATGAGATGACAGTATGAACACCTTTTGTCAGCTACAGTGCAATTTTTCTTTTCTGTGAAAGAATTATATCAAAAGACAGTTATAATTTACTTTAGGCATCGGGCGTAAAGCATTTTCGTAATTTCTGTGAAGATGTCTTTGATTTACTATTGGTTGCTTTTAAAACTATTTTGATGTACGGGATACCAAAGATCCCTTTTCTTAGACCTTTCATTCTGCCAGATGCATACCCTGCAATAACTCAGTTTACGTCCTCCAACCTCCCGTGGTATAAGGTCTAAATGCAAATAACAATATAAAAATGACATTTGCATTTAGTTGTTAACAATACGAAGGTACACACAACTTCTTAAATGAAATTGTGCATCTAGATTGGCCTATATAGACCTTGAGCAGATATCTACTATCCTTCAATTGTGTTGCAAACCATTTGCAAAATCTCACCTGTAGTAAACATTCTCACCTGTTTCGTATAACAGTCTTCAACAGTGAACAGGATTTTCTCCAAAAGATCTTTCTCTTGCTTCTTCGAAGATGTATCTCTATCCTTGCAGCCCTCCCGAAATATTTAGGCTAATGTTGACGGTTACAACATTGATTTTGTGTGCTTTTTTGCTTTAGAATTTGTAAAAAATTTGAATAGTTGGGGACAAATTAGGGACGCACTTACGCAGGAAAACATCAGAATCGGAAACTTTTGGGTCCGTTTAATGACAATATAGGATCAATTTTGATTTAGTGACACTTTAACTTAAATTAATGGACCATCTCTTTTACTCCGAGTGAATAAACTTTTAGGGACATACGGCAACATATGACTTTAGGGACGGTTTAGGATGTAGTGAAAAACTGACCCTAAATTAGTAAGAACACCGCCTTTCCCTAAAATTTAAGGACAGTTTAGGGAAAGAAAAGGGTCAGTTTATGGTCAATTTGGGGACAAAGTTGGTTTAGGGACGCTTTGTTTTACTGTGTAAGGTAAGCCCGCGTTACACTGTCATCAATCAAATTTTGCACTCTCTCATTTAATAGCTGCTATTGTTTACCTTAATTGAGAGATGGTGCATTCAGCAAAAAGCCAACCTAATCGTATAAACCTGTGCCTGTCCGTACCCCGTATGTGTTAGAGGAATGTCAAGTTGCTGACATCAGATCTCTTTGAAGCTTTTGTAAGTGCTATACATATAAATATTCTACCCGGGATAACATTGGGATCTACTAGGCTACTTTTGTCTATAGATTGTCAAAGCCAAAAAGGTTATTATTTCTAAACCCCCAAGAGATCGTTCTCGTATCCATTCTGCCGCGGCTGGACAAGGTGGACTGTTTTTTCTAGTCTTTATGGCATTGCAATGTAGAACCTGTGTAATAGAAGAAATGTGCAGTATCTGGACATTGCAGACGAATTCGACATGAAAGAGAAGCGCCTATGGTTTTCTAGGAAACTTTGTTAGGAGGGTTAGTTTTGATCTATCACTAAACTATTCCAAACGAAGTAAAAAAATATTTACCAACCAGATCACCAGAAGTGGAACTTTACCAACTGAAATGACCATACAGTAATCAATTCATTTGGGGGGATGTGATTCCCCTCTATCCCCCCATGGTACCGGCTCTGATTATGTCTCCCATTGGGCAATAAAATCTAAATAACATATATCATTGTTCACAGCTGAACCAAGGGTATTGTTACCGAAAGACCCGTTGTCAAAGAAGAAAAATGCAAGCCCGAGTTCTTGTCAATGGTATGCGCACATTTTCGTCATTTTCCAAACACTTAAATTCCTACCCATTATCATTTTGCTTTAGGACTTTTCTTGCGTTACCAATTCTTTGCAGGATTTTAATTCTTTTACTCTCCTCTTAGTGACCAGAAGCCAAGTTCATGGAGTGTTTTGGGCAAGCCAGAGAAGCGCAACAGACGTGAAGCAGTACGCTTTGGCAATGTTGAGATTAAATTCAAGTGGATCACTGGCCTCTGCAAAAAGGTAAAATGCTTTTTTCTTCTGGCAAAATTGTTGTTGATGTTGCACCTCTTGTTGACATTGGGCGTAATGTTTCCATTTTGTTGCAAATTCAACTCGATTCATTGAGTAATAAGTCCCTTAGTTGCTATTGTAGAAACTAAAATTATGTGTTGCACTCAATAAAGATATGGAGAAGATCATTAGATATCATTTTCAATCTTCAACTATTGCTAAGGACTGTGATAAAAAGGAAGCACATAAAACTAACAACGTATATTCTGCTTTACAGGCTAAAGATTCGAAAATGGTCTCAGAGAACAGGAAAAAAGCACAGAAAAATCACGCACGACAAAGTTCTTTGTAAATTTCATACAATAGGAATGGCTATCTGTAAAACATGGAGTGTGGAATGATGGAGTGGAATGGTGGAGTGGAGTGATATGGAATACGCTTATTTTAGGATGTTTTGCAATAAAAAATACATCAAAATGCTCCTCGTAGTCTTCTGAACCTATCTAAGTCATAATACTGTGTGCATTCTTGAAACTTGAAGGAAGATGCCAGAAGGCAGGGTTTTCTTGATAATCAAAAAGACGTTAATTTCGAAAATATTTATATAAAGTTTACTGTTATTTCAATTCAGAAGACCAAGAGGAAGATTTTGGTATAAATTTTGTTACATTTTTGCTATGATTTTTGTCAACATATGTCCCTTAATTTTCGATTCCAGTTGACCATTCCACTCCACTCCAGCACTCCATGTTTTACAGATTTTTCATCCGAAAACTCACGTCTGGAAGCTGTCTGGGTTCTATTGTTTTGATCGCGATGGTAATTTCATGAAATTGGTAGTATATTTTAGCAATATTATGACTTAGATAGGTTCAGAAGACTACGAAGAGCATTTTGATGTATTTTTTATTGCAAAACATCCTAAAATAAGTGTATTCAATATCACTCCACTCCACTCCACCATTCCACTCCATAATTCCACACTCCATGTTTTACAGATAGCCTAATAGGAATAATAGAAATGATCCTCTTTCAGTCGTTAGTTCTTTTTTTTGGATCTGATCAAGTAGAAACCCCAAATACACAATTATATTGCCGTTCAAATGGGAAAAATGAAGCTGTCAGCTCCCCCCCCCCATTAGTTGTTCCTCGTCATATAAGAACTGGAATACGAACACTCAGACCTGTGCTCTGACTTGGTTTCTTCAAATTTTTTCTTAGAATTCAATTGCTAAAGTCTATTCGGGTGGAGGTGACAAGTCAGAAGCAAGTTTCGTTTTACTGATTTTTGTTCTTAGACTAGACATTTCTGATGATATTAACCTTTATTTATTAATACAATCGTCTTCACTAAGATAAAGAATAACCATTTACCTATGCTATACAGGACACCATCAATGTTGACTTGTCAGCAGATGAGAAGAAACAAGAGGGCAGAAGAGCTGCAATCAGTTTCAAGCCACCAAGAGTCCTTCAGGATACACTTGTGAAGGTAACAAAGATTACTACTGCAATAAAGTTAAAGACAGACATACTTGTATCAATACCTTGCGCAAAGATCGTTGAGCAGGTGATGCAACAGTTGGATAGGCAGGAAAAGATTGCCGGTATTCCACATTGTGTGTTAATTGGGGCATGGTATTACGATATCAGGACCCTTAGGAAATGTTTAGAAGTTTTCAAAATAAAAGTGTGAAAAGATTAAGGATGACGAATGGTTGGCTGGCGTTTCTGTCTACTGTGCCCAACCAGTCGGTTCGGAACCTATAGATCCCTCATTACCAATGCACTTAATATCCATGATACAGGATAAGAATGATTCCTTTTACTGGGAAAATGCAAAGCTTCCTGTTGCAAGACTGAAAATCTTGTTGGCAGTCGCTGGTTTGACAGGAAAATTATGGCCCAGGTTGTCGGACTAATCAAAGATGGTTCAAGAGACACGTTTGCTTTCTGTTTTCACGGTGCCATGTCAATGCAGCAGTCTAATGCAACGCAAATAGCCCCATTCACGTCCAAGCAAAGTGGTACTCCCCATTAATGTAGTGCATGTTGATGGAAGAACATACCTTGGGCATACTGTTGTCAGCAATACATGCTATATCGGAAATCACTTTGCAATGTGTGTATATTCCTTTGATGATAATACTCTCATCCTTAGAGATTCTCTGGGGTTTCCGATTCCTGAAGAATGTGTTACACTCTTCAGAGAATTGTTAAGTATCATTGCCGACGATAGTGTAGCCGCAGGTCTTATCACAGAATTGGCTCATGCTAACAACATGCATCACATTAGTGGATACGAGCAACATCGCTGTAAGCGTAACTGCTGGGCCTACTTTCCACTCCAGAATAATGGTCATATTTGTGGTATTAGCACTGTACTTTGCATGTGCGTAGCCACTTTTGATCAGCCTTCTTTTAAGTCCTTAAGAGGGGGATCTAACTCTTGCCAGCGAGACTTCCAACATCTGAAATGCATATCAACCTTCAATGACTTCCTGCCTCTTGTAATTGCAAGCTGGCTTTTTAATGGCCACATAAATGTGAATCAAGCTAGGGCTACCAGCCCTTTTTGCGCTGAGGATTCAAATGCCAGAACTAGCGTAGGGAAACAGAAGCTGCTTTCCAAGCAGCAACATCTGGAAGCAAGGCAATCTTTTGGCACAGACATGCCTCAAACATTTTATCGAAATCTTGTGCCTGGGTTAAGCATGAATTGGCAGAATCTGCTGATGCTGATGGAGCAGCAAACAGGTCAGAAAAACCGGACTTACTAACTTGGCGAAAATTTAATGTAAACACTGAGACTAATGTAAATGGAGGGAGTATTGATTGTTCCAACAACTCTACCTTGTCTAGTGATAGATCGGATGTTTCGACTACCACCAGCTCTTCCAATACACCTTCCAGGAAATCTAACGTAAGCTCTGTTGAAGGAAGATGCAATGATGACTTGCAAGATCAAACTGCGAAGACATTTTCTAATGTAGATTCATGAACAGGCAATGATTTCTTTGAACTGATAAATGCAGGCAGTAAAAAACGCCACGCAACTAATGTGATTGCGGAAGTTTCGGTGTCATCTTAAATCTTCTCATGCACTGCAGATGATAAGAGATTTGTCCATTATCTAAATGCGAATTTTCTATTTTCTATTCCAAAATGGCTACACACGTGGAAAATTGCCATCTCAAAACAGATAGAATAGTTGCATTTGACGATAGGAAATTATTGCCATACAAGCTACTGTACGTGGAAAAGTCTTTCAGCAACGCATGTATATACCACTACTTTTGCCCTGTCTGAGGCCTATTTCCTCAAACATTTACGAAAACACATTTCTACTTCCACCAAACCTCCCCAAGGTACTGCGCATAACGGTAGACAAACGACTGACAACAAATCTTTCACTCGCGAAAATCAAAACACACCGAAAGGCGAACATGTTTTACCCAATAGCCCCATTAAGGTTACAAGACACGCAGCAAATGCGCTCGTTCCTTGTAACATTTGCAGCCAAATCCTGACCAGGAAGAACATGAAGCGTCACTGCCAATCAAAACTTGACATTGACACATCTTATGCAGAGGTATGCTGTGTCTGTACATGGTTAAAAAATCTCAGAACCATTGCAAATTACTTATCAGGCATGAATATTGAGGATGCAAGGACTCGTTGATGGCAAAGAAACATTTTTCAAAAAATGCTTTGACTGTAGTATTATTTGCTGCTACCAAGAGTACCACTATGGTGTACACGACGAGATATTTCTTATAAGACTTGATGTTTGTGTTTTTCTCCAGGAGGCGACTAAAAATCATGTTGCCTTAGGTACGCTCTGCAACATCCTTGAAAGTGTCTGTAAAGTAAAGATTGATATGAATAAAGTTTACTCCGCATACACGCGTTTTGAGGCACTCAGTGCCAGAACATATGAGTTTAATTGCGTGAAATGCGGTTATTTTTCCACAATTCTTATTGCTGATTTGAATAGAAAAGTTATTTTCAACTGCCCTACAAGTGATGAGAAACTGCAAGACGAAAACAATGACAGTACTGAATTTGTTCACGGCGATGAGTTTTGGGAAAAAGTACATTCAAACGTTCTGGACAAGGGCTTTCCAAGGAGAAACTTGCCAAGTCTTGCACTATCACCCAAACTTTCTTTTTGGGCTCCCTACATTGGATCTAATTCGCAATGTGGTGACTTTGTTGTCAATAGCGAACATTGAAAAATTATCCCTGAGACTCTTGGCGCAGAGCCAGACTTCAGAGAAATGTCCCAGGAAAGGTTAATAGATATATGGTTGGAAGGGAATTTGCCTAGGGTTAAAGAAATTGCTCGTAAAGTGGGGGTTCGTAGCAAAGGATCGAAATTAGACATAATTAATAGGGTAAAGAATGCAATTGACAAAAACCACACATCCTTTAATAAATTTTTAAGAAAATGTTTCGCCGTTCACAAGGGTGGCTGTCTGTGGCCTGTAAACATGGCGTCATCTTTGCAGTAAAGTTTCTATTACTGGCGGAAATCCCTCGCGATTATATTGATGTTCTGCATGGTTTGAAGCATAGAGCTAATGTTTTTATTGTTGACATGACCTACATGGTTGTTGACCATGGCCATCGTTTTGAAAATTACTTCTTCAGTCCCAACAAGGGTCGTCTGGCCGAGGACACACCCGAAAATATCGAACAGGCCCTAAATAATACACTGCATGTGTCTTATCCTTGGTTGGATAGAAATCAGCTTTAAAGTAACCAAGGAACAGATAATATTTCGATGAACCCAGCAACAGGTAGTGATGTTAGGTTAGCACTCTGATAAATTTCATGAGACTTATACAAATAGCAATAGAGAGGCCTTAAGAGGGATTGGGTGCGTCAACGAGCTTGAGGGAAGATTGAACAGTGAAATCATCGAGCAGTCCCATGCCTCTTACAATAAAAACATGCACTTTATGAATCAAATGATACCAGTAAACCATAGTTTCATCTTTCATTCTATTATCGACCTGCAGAATGAGCCTCACAACAGAAACTTTCTGAGAAATGTAGAAAAAACAGCCACTAATGACTGTAGGTTTCAATGGTTGGGGAAGGGCAGTCTTTGGTCATGATGAAAGTGCGTTTCCTTTGATACTAGAAAAAGGTCTGTAGTTTCTACGAATGACATACAGAGAAGACAAAAAGTTAGTGCAAGTGCTAGAACGGATGTTCAGAATAAAAGCAGTATTGATTTTTTGTCCAACCATATATTGGATCCCCCTTACGAGGCTAGTTCAAGGTGAAATAGATGAAGAAATAGTATCAAATTCTTGGTATTCCAACAATAGTCGCTTGCATTCTACGAGTGACCTGCATTAAAACATAGACAGTGCAAGTGCTTCCACTGGTGTTCCGAATAAAAGCAGTGCTGATTCTCCATCAAATCATATATTCGATCCTCCTGAGACTTTTCCACATATTGATGACCAAGCTTCAAGTCATTCTTTGCTGTCCATCCAAGGCAGCAAATATGATGACAATGGTTATGAAGAACACAGTTCCCCTGCAGTCTGCAGTAAACTTCCTGTACAGCAAAAAACTACTTTTTGTGTGGAGTCTCAGTATGACGATAATTCTTTTCAATCAGGCTTGGAGGAAATGCCAGATAAGGTATCTTACACAACGGACGATAGCGAGGGAGACCTAAATCTATGCCAGGGGTTTACAATTGCATCCTTTGATATGTTTTTCCAGGTCGGGAAGAAATAATTTCTTGTAGCTGGGTTGAACCTCTGTCACTCTCTAGCCAAGATAGAAAAATAATTGTAAGTAGGGAGCACATATCAGTGTGGATAAATGCGGCAATGACATTGATTAAAAATGAAGCAGGTGCAGGTTTTGCAGGATTACAAGATGTTGCAAATTTGGATAGGTATGTTAGTAGTGGTGAACCCTTCCTACAAATTGTAGAGGTGAAGGTAAGAGGCAATCTGCATCACTGGGCTGTGCTATCAAACGTTAAGTCAGATCTGGATGAAGTTGTTCTATATGACAGTGCAACAAGAGCTAGCTTTGACTATAAAGGAGACAAGGTAAGATATCCTATCGAACTCGAGCTTTTTGCATGTAAACTGCGCAACAAACCATTGAACACGCTATCTATTGTTGTTGCTGACATACAGCCAGTGAAAAGAGACCTTAGTTCTGGCGTTGCTGCAATCTTTCACTCTCTCTGCCTTGCTAGAGGTGTGAACCCCAGAAGTAAAATTTTTAACTACGCTGCTTTAAGAAAAGCTCTTGTTAGCTGTTTTGAAATGTGGACATTTTGGTGTATAAAATTTGATTCCACCCCAAGATTGCATTTTAAGGAAAAGGGTCTTTACGTTATCCCAGTCCCCCTTTATGGCCATTGTAAAATGCCCGATGTGTCGATGTGTGCACGCCTATGACGAAATGTACTGCTTGTGACATTTGGTACCACAATTACTGCGAGCAAGGTGATTTCAATGATCCTTGCTGGTTGTGTAGAAATTGTAAGGAAGGGTCTCTTGACCAGGGGTCTGTACCAGCCAGTTCCCCCGTCAACCTACCTTGCCAACAAGGACAGCCTGCTAAGTGCTCTAAAGCTACGTTAACAGCTTCATCTAAACTGCGAAATAGGAGCAAAAAGCCTTTTCGCCATGCCTTATGGAAACAATATTTGAACGAAATGTTGCATCTGCACTTGTCCCCAGAGACAACATCCTCAGAGAAGAGTTCTGAGCAAATTTTACCAGGAAATCTGTTCTCCCCAACTAGTAAATTCATTCAATGCATGACTTAATATCAGATTGTTATAATGGTTGGTTTAAAAAAGATTTGTTTATTCATTATCTATCATTCTTGTTGTTAAGTAAAAGCAAGCAACAAAAGTGTAGTAAACACCGCACATTATCAATCTTTCTGATTCATGAACAAAATGGCTTTGGATAGTTAGTTCAATACTAAGTTTCTTCCAAAGACTTTCTTTCTCATGCATTGACAAACAAAATACGATCCAAACATAAATGTGCAGTGCAGCAGTTTACTTCCCTGAAAGTGTCTTGTAATTCCATGGTATGTAAAACGTCATTTCTGGACAGTAGCCATTGTAAATAGAATAAGGGTGTATCAGCTCTGTCTCAGCAAAATTATTAAAAACATGGGCAACACTGAGGTATTGTGATAACCAGAACAAATAGAATTATTGTACTTTAAAATTAGCATTCTAGCTTTTGCAGGCCTAAATTGTACGCTTCACTTGTTTTTATTCATAGCTACGTTACTATAGAGCGTTCTATCAGAACCATTCCTGTAGAAATACCAGAAATACAAATGCAATATTCAGTAAAATCAGTAAAATAAAGCAAGTTACATAGGTCAATCTGATAAACTATCAAAATGGTTTGAATTCTAATTTTGTGTAATTTAGGTACGTAAGAAACATTCTTCAAAATTTGTACGAAAACTTGAATGATAAATTGGCCCAAACAGCCCAAACAGCCAGATAAGGGATAAATTGGCTTTGTTGAAGGCAATTAGGGAACATATTTTGGGTGAAAACAAAACATAATTTGGGCATAGTTGAGGCCAGCCGCACCAGTGCTGTGCCCCCCTTTCGGCTAAGCCACTGAATGAAGTGAAAAGTTGTTCAAGCGTTTTGTTATAACAATTTTGCGCCATCAATATTGAGATAATTAGTACTGTCTTACGTATGATAGAAAGGAAGAGTATTACAAGAAATAATTAACAATAATTAACAAGAAATGTGTTTATATCAAGAATTGCTATTTTGGGCATTTTTGATAGAATAGTCAGGCCTACCAAAACTACAGATGTATTGAAATTTTGTAAAATAATTTGCTATTACATTACAAATATTTTTCTCATTTGATGACAAATTTTAATGATATTGAAATACTGCTATGTTTTCGGAATCCCGAGGCACAACACGGCCAGATGCCATTGACACTAGCAGCCGTTAGCATCTTGTATTCACATGGTGACCTGCGTTGCAGAACTGGTTTGAAATGGATTACCTACAGAGGTTTACTCCATTTTCTTGCAGGCCTAGACAATAATCTATTTTCTGACCATGAAATGCCAATTTAATAATTGCCCAAACATTGTAAAATAAACGTTCTCTGGATATTTTTATCTAGCTCAGTTTTTTCATTGGACTATAGAAATTACTCCATTTTCTGGCCAAAGGGCCATGCGTTTTTCATAGTCTAATTACCTTAAATGAAGTCAACAAGCCTCTACAACATCTGTATTTAAATTTTCTAAGATAATCTGCCTAGTTCCTTAACATTTTTTATTGGAAAAACAAACTCTTCGTGCAATACAGGCTGCAGTGGAAAAACAAACTCTCTGTGATGAGGACAACAGCGGTATGAGTGCTAATTGTATTGCTATGGTGATGATTGACGTGCATAACCGGTTAAAATTACCATATAACAGGATTACTCCATATTCTGGCAGGCCTAGACAATACCCCATTCTTCGGCTACACCATTTTCTGGCATTCCCCGCCAACCCGTCTTGTGTATTTAGACCCTTACCTCTCATGGAGGCCATTTCAGTCTTGCCACCGATTTGTGTCGGCCTAAACATCTGATGGGATTAAATTTACATATTGTTTTTTGTAATTGAAGGCAATAGCACAGCATTTCATTGCGGGTACAATACTAAATTTAATTTTATCTACCTTTTGTATGAAATAGATAGCAAGACTTTCCTGTTTCAATATTTAAAGTTCTTAATGATGCTATCCCGTGGTTGCATCAAGGCCTACTGTAATGCAAAAAAGTATAGGTAGCTATAGTCAGTATATTGCTATATCTGCATAACATTGCATTCACATATAAAAATTTTGCTCACATATAAAAATGCTCCTATAAAAATTTTGCTCATTAGTTTCTTGACAGTTAACATACCAAATTCTAACTATCAACATGAATATTATGCGGCCCCATCAGTTTATTGATTGTGCAATAAATGTGTCTTGGATGTTGATGGTGGACCATGAAATGCTTACAATCAAAATGTCATTATACTGACCCCATCAGTTTATTGATTGTGCAATAATTGTTTCTTGCATGTTGATGGTGGACCTTGAAATTCTTACAATCAGAATAATATTAAACTGGCCCCATCAGTTCATTGATTGTGCAATAAATGTTTCTTGCATGTTAAATGGCGGACCTGGAATGCTTACAATCAAAATGTCATTATACTGGCCCAATCAGTATATTGATTGTGCAATAATTGTTTCTTGCATGTTGATGGTGGACCTTTAAATTCTTACAATCAGAATATTATTATACTGCCCCAATCAGTTTATTGATTGTGCAATAGATGTTTATGCATGTTAAATGGTGGACTTGAAATGCTTACAATCAGAATATTATTATACTAGCCCCATCAGTTTATTGATGGTGCAATAAGTGTTTCTTGCATGCTGATGGTGGACCTGGAAATGCTTACAATCAAAACGTCATTATACTGGCCCCATCAGTTTATTGACTGTGCAATAAATGTTTCTTGCATGTTGTTTGTTGACCTTAAAATTCTTAGAATCAAAATTTCATTCATGCTCCCATCAGTTGATTGATTGTGCAATAAAATTTTCTTGCATGTTGATGGTGGACCTAAAAATGCTTGCAATCAGAATGTTATAAACCCACCAACAACAGAACAAGATAAATTAGTCATTGAAGGTAAGAACATGAACAACATCGATAAGAAAGCATTCAGGATATATACCAAAGAAGAAGATATTAAAGACTGGGCAAGAATCACACAACATGCCATTCGGAAATTAAAGAAGAATTGCCAGGCCACAAACAGGGGATAAAGTATTATATCACTATCGATGTAGAATTTAAGAATTATGGTCATAAGCTTACAGAACCACCACCCACATTTAGAACAACCATGCAGTCGCTTCTATGATCTAGGAAAGTTAGGGACTTCGGACAAGTCTAGTGAAATACAAGCGTACTCCCAGTAGCATTTTTACAGCCTATTAACAAGTTTCATTGTTATAAGGCAGGGGCAGTTGGCTTCAATGCTATTTGCTGCTGGCTTCAAGTGGGTTTCATGTGGGTTACTGCAGGGTTAGCTTGGTTCAGGCTGGTTAACATTTATGAATTATGGAGTATAATCACCTCTGTAGTTTAAGATTCTCCATAGTTTTCAAAAATATTGTCTGTCATTTTATACTAGGTAGAAGTTTCTCCACCATTCTTTCAGTGAAGGACAGCAATGTTGCTCCATCAATGGACTGATATGTGAAAAGGAAATTAAACACCACTCGACAAAGACTTCCAAAAATGCAGGAAATGTTGATTTTCTGCAAATACTATTCAATTAATGTTAATAAAAGGTATGCTTAAATGCAAACTCACTTTCATATTATTTTCTGTAACAGCTATGTTTCCAATATTACTCAGTACTTATTCACATATAATATCTACAAGTGTCATGCATAAGTATCTATTTATTGCTCCAGCAATTTAACATATGCAAGATATCCTTACATAACAGCCTTATATCAGGTTTATATCAGTTATAAACTCTATATTCTATATTGGCTTGTTTTGTTGTACAATAATAGACCTTATTTGCTTTTTAATATTATATATATATATTATGAATATTATAAACAATGTAACAATTAATAAAGAAAAGATATTTTAGTTAGTAGATTGGATAGGTAGAAGAAAAATTGCATTGGATACAGACGATAGATGACAATAGCAAATACAGTAGATTTAAATTGCGGTTGGACTAAGCTGCTGTGAATAAATGTGCAAATATGGAACAAACTGCTGGTGAGTATGTACATAATAAATGAATAATCATAACCCAATTAATGACATTGTTGTGGAATTTTTCTTATTTATCACACTTTCCCAAACATGCAGATGCCCCATTGCCAGATTATATAGTTATTAGTTGTATGTAGTTATTAGTTGTATATAGTTGTATTAGTTATATATAGTTATATTAGTTATTAGTTTTTAGGTATATAGTTATAGTTATAGAGTAACGTAGTTATATCAGGCCGGCTTATATAGTTATTGTTATGCATTTATTTTTCTGTATAAATAGGAAAAATGAACTTGGTACGAGGCAGGTAGAATTTAAGAATCAAGAATCCAAGAGAAAGAAGTATTTTAAAATATTTTGAATTGACTGATTATTGATAAATTCTAACCGGTCACAGAAATCAAATATATTCTAAGTTAAAGGGGACATTTGTCCTTACTGATCCAGTAGCTACAATTAGATGAATAAAAACCTTTCTCTTTTAAATGCATGTTCATTTCAAAGCTCCTTTCGAATAAATATCAAAGGGTACCTGTTTCAAGAAATAATGTAATCTCCTGAAATAGTATATGCTTTACACATTAATGTCTTCAGATGAGGATGAAAGATATGAAGCTACATCAATGCAAGAGGCAATTGCCATCATTCAAGATCACAAAATAACGTACACGTTGCAGTATACCATGAACTGTCTATATGTTGATCTTTTTATCTGCACTTGAGAACAACTACATAGCAAAGTCTCACTCTCCTTTCTTCCTTCTTGACTCTGCCAAAGAAAATAATTGCTGAATACTTGCAATATCGTTGTTTACTATAAATTCAGATACCTCAAAATTTGTTATCTTTCTCCTCACCTTCATCAACCCTGTTCTGTTGATTGGACTGTCAACACAAGTTAATTTCCTCTTTCCGCTAGCACTGCGCTAAGCATCTGTTCAGGCCTTCGTTCGTGGAGCATAAACTATAGACAAGCCACGGTCTTCTTTCCGAGCACGACCCCTTATTTCACTTGCAAACACACCGGTTCACATAGATGTAAAGATTGTGCAAATCAGAAGGGTTCCCTGCTGTTCTGTTTTTAGACTGAATATTATTTTTTGACAGAAAACAGTTTGTTTACCCCCACTAAGCTTCAAAAAGCAGTGGTAATGTTTGCTATTTTCTTGTTAGCCTCTCCAGAACCCCTCCCCGTATGACAATGAACTATGAACCAAATAACCCCCAGCAGTGCAATAAAGAAAGTCAAAAATTAGAAAAGATAAAAAAAGGAGTTGGGCAGAGGGATTCTTGATCAAGAAGGACTATGGATGAGCAGGAGAAGGACCCCAAGACAACATTTTGAAAGAAAAATAGAGGCGTTGAAAGAAAAACAATGGAAGGAAATGAAAAATATTGAATTCCAGATTAAAGGTAGCAACTTTGAAGACGGGGGACAGCGCCGCAGCAGCACAAGTTAGAAATTCTAGCAGCGCAGTGCCCACGGGAGTGATTTTTAATAAACTACAGTCAAAAATTTAAACACGGAATTCCATATAGTTGGAACTGGAATTTTGTTACGTTATGTACGCTTTGCTAAAATTATTTCTTATTCTGAGAGTCACTTAATTAATGTAAACTTAACGTAACGTAATAGTGACTCTAATGATTTAGATTGATTTGATGTACCCTGACTTGGTTATGTTTTAAATATATTGAAATGATGGTGATAATGATAAAACTTTGCATGTCACTGCTATTGCCAAACAGGAAAGGTTGAGATGACTGATTGATAATAAATCAGATTGACTTACAAACTTTCCATCAACTTTCTTGTAGGTTTCGATGATACATTAGAGCTAGAGGAAGACAGCTGGGATGAAGCTTTTTTCGAAAAGGAAAGTGAAGGTTCATGACACTTAAGGTTTTCGTTTTTTGAGAAATTTGATTGCACAAGGAGCAGCATAAGTCACTAGCTCATGTATGACAACTATAATACTTACTTCATGCCATGTTGAGGAGATATTTGCTTCTTGTTATTAACATTTTATTTTGCCCTCCCCACTCTAATTTTCTATTTGTCTTAACAGCTGTAAATATTGCTGCAGAAATGGTATACAAAGATGTCGTTGACAATGAAACCAGCTATGCATTCAAATCTGAAGACTATCCGAAATGGATCAGTTCTTACACTTATCACACTGGTTTGTGAAACCTCTTATTTGGTCACAAGGCAGATACAATATTACAAATGCTGCATTTTCTTTTCTTCTCATGATTCTCAATGGCATGTTTAAACTTATCAGACATCAGTTGCATCAAGTCCTCCAAAAATCCCTGTGCGATGTGCATAAATTTGATTAAGCTAATGAAGAGGGTTGGAAAACAATGTTAGTTTCTCCTTCACAAACTTGCAATGAAGTGCACAATTTGTGTGAAGCGCTTGAGGTAAAACATTGTGTGAAGTTGGCCATAAAGTGTGGGAGGATTGACTTTCGGAAGAATCTTCTCTTTTCTAAGGGTCTGTCAAACAACAAAGTATCTCTTATGCCATTTAAAGTCTTCTTGATCAATCCTCCACCTATTTGGATAAGACAAATGATGATGTCAACAAAGTTTAGATAACTTCTTTCAAAATGGTTCTGAAGATGCTCTTGAGTAGAGATGGAAGATATCTGGGATGGATGTCTGTGAAAAGTATTCACAGAAGGCAATAATGGTTTCCTGCACCATACTTATATCATTGCTTCCATGCTTTTCATAGACTGGATGAAGCCATATATAGTATAAGTACCACCATGACAAAAAGCTACCTTCCTTAAACTAGATCAAATATTTAAACAGGAGATACAAAAATAAAGATTCATGATTATTTGAACGTTTCGATCTTATTGTCTTCTTCAGCAAACTGTTCTTTACAATAATTTGGGACTTACTTATTACAATAGGGTTACAAAGAAATAAAACCTAATTAGGGGACCTGCCTAATAAGATTAATTCTAGGTTCGGTTGTGATTCCTCAGGTGTTGTTTATTTGTTGGGTTGTAAGGTTTGTGGTGTACAGTATGTGGGCAGTACATTTACCCCTTTCCATAATAGGTTTAATAATTACAAGTCGTGTGGTAGAAGGTTTGATAGAGGAGAATTGGTCCCGCAGGTAAAGTTTTTTAGGCAATTTTCAGAAGCAGGTCATCATGGTTTTTAGGAGGACATTAGTTTCCAAATCATTGACAGATTGTCTGGAGATTCTAGGGTTAAAGAGGGTTTCTGGCAGTTCAAGTTGGATACTTTTGCACCTAGGGGGCTTAATGTCAGACTTGTGGACTCCTAGGCCTGTTATACCCTTATTGCATTTTTCTATTCTTTGTCCTCTTTTTTACGTACATTGTCTTGTTTTCATGTGTGAACCTGTTTAGGGACCTGTGCTTTTGTTTTTTACTCTTTTCTTCACTGTGCCTGTTCTTGTTTTTATAGCTTTTTAATTTCTCTTGGGACAGGCCGCAAATCGCTCTAAATCTCGATACTAATTACTCTGCTTCTCCTAAAACCTCTGTGTCTTCTGACGCATGCTAAATGTTTGAATATTTGTAGGGACCCTGCCAGGCACATTCAGCTGGGATTTACAATGCAGCAGAGAAAGTCAGCTGGGCCATCAACGGGGCAACGAGACAATATTAGGGAAAGCAGAAGCCAGGTGAGTACTCAACATTTGTAATTGCGGTTGGTGTTTGAGATGACGTATTCAGGTACATGTGAGATCCCTGGGGGTTTATTAGAGGCTTCAAATGAAGAGAAAAGGCTCGAGAACAAAATAGAAAAGCACACTGCCAAGCTTAAGTTCTAAAGAGAATGACCAACAAGAAATGGAAATCTCAATAAGCAGAATGAATGAAATTAATGAAAAGATCCTCAACTTAATCTCAACACAGGAAATGAAAACTGAAAGAGGCGTCAGTGCAAGTAAGGCAGTGGAAAAGGACAAAAAAGCAATGCTAGGCCAATTGTTAAAAGAAAGAAAAAAGCTGTCATCAGTGTTAAAAAATAAACAAGAACAAGAAGGACAAAACGAAGAGAAAGAGATAATGAGAGAGGAATTGACAAGAACAAGGCTAGAGCAAGACAGATTAACATAGATCAGAAAACAGCAATCAGAGTTTGAAGAGAAAATCATGAGGCAAAGATTCCAGTTACAGAGGGACATGTGGGAGAAAAATTCAAATCAGATATAGAAATGATTGAGAGTAAACAGAGATTGAAAGAAAGAGCCATCTAAACCAAGCCAAATAACCAAAACTACAAATTACCTCTTTCAATGGTAGACCTATGGACTGGGTCAGATTTGAGGTCAGGTTTAAAAGGCAAGTTGTTGATAAAAAAAGCTGATGAGGTAAAATTTGGTTTCTTTTTGGATATGTTCGCAAGTGAGAGACAGAATAGGTAATCTCAAGCCAGGTAATAGGTTATAATACAGCATGGGAAAGATTAGAGAGAGATTATGGACAAATTAAATTGATTGTGAATGCTCATGTCATAAAACAAAGAAACCACTAGACAAGGTCCACATTTTATCTTTTGCAAACAAAGAAACTGGGGAGATTCTTGCCAAGTCTATGAAACTTTAGAGAAAATGAGAAAGTTCTTCAAGGATGGAAGATTGTGCTTTAAATGTGAAAAATTAGGTCATAGAGAAAACAAGTGCAGAAGCAGCAGTTGCATAAAGTGTAAAGTAAGACAGTGACACCTTGTTGAATGCACCAAAGAAACTTTATTTGAAACCAGAGAGATATGTCACGAGAAATATTATGCCAGTTAATGGAGTAAAGAAACAGTCATTGCCAATAATCAGCATTTAATCCATTCAGTATATGGCCAAACCAAAGAGAAAATATAAGCCACTCGAGCTAGTGTAAGTCAACAGCGAAAAGTTCAGATTTGAGTCAACTGAAACAGAAGTACAGTTATATGAGAGATAAGCAGTTTTATACAAAGTAGAGTAGAGTAGTGAACATCAAAAGCTTTTGATCTTGGGAGACTCTACGTATTGCAAAACAAAGACTGAGGAGATATAAAGGGGCAGCCTATTGAGCCTATTGTAGAAGGCGCTACTTTTGGCTATATTGATCATGCTTGTGAAGAAAACAATGGTAATACATGTTTGTATACCAGATACACTAGAGATTATGGGAAGCTGTATTGCTTAGACGTGTTGGGTAAGGAAGATCGAGGAGAGGATGCTCCATCAGATATATAAAAAGAATTTGGAGAGAGTATCACAAAAGATAAGCAAGGAAGATATGAAGTAGGCATTCCGTGGATAGCAGGGGCAGAAGTTTCTCAGAGTAATGAACAACAAACCAGAATACGCCTAAAAAATGTAGAAAAGAAGCTGCAGAAGAAATCCTTAATTAAACACTGCATATAAAGAAATTATCAAAGATCAATTGAGCAGTAGCATAGTAGAGAAAGCACCAGAGAGACCAACAGGAAATAAAGTATTCTATTAACCTCACAAACCTGAGTGTAGAGACGAAACAGCAACATCAAAGGTGAGGATGGTCTTTTATGCAAGCGCAAGACCAAGTGTTGTGGCCAACAGTAAGCAATGAGTGCATGTACACAGGCCCGGCCTTGCAACCACACTTGTAGGAAATATTGATCAGAGCCGGAATGTCAGCAAATTTTTTGATAGATGTCATACAAAAGGCCTTTCTTCAGATTGGACTAAAGACAGAGGACAGAGACGCCTTAAGGTATTTGTTCAACATAAATGGCAGAGAGGAACATTTGCGGTTTACAAGGATTTCATTTGGAGCAGAGGCTAGTCCATTAATTCTGGGAGGAACACTATTAAATCATTACGACCAACAGAGACATACTTCCAGAACTAAAAAGAAACACTTAATACAACTAACCAGTAATACACTTGAGAAACAAAAAGGTTCAAAATTGGAGGAAGAGATATCCTTACGCAGAGACATTTTCCAGTACACAAGTAGGAGTCTGATATTAAAGACTTAGAGAGTGAAAATATGTCTTATCCAAGAAAGATCCTTGGTTATAAATAAGACAAAGTAGAGGACACTCTAGAGAGTAAAAGCACAAAATACAATGAAGAAAGAACAGTCACAGAATGAGAGATGTTGAGCTTTTTGTGGTGCTTTTACGATCCCCTGGGCATAATATCCCCTACATTAGTAGAAGGCCAACATTTGCACCGAGAAGATTGTGACCAAAACAATTAATTGAAGAAATCTTTGGAGTCAGCAATAACTGGGCATAAATGGACTGGACAGCTGCGAGACATAAGAAACATCATCAAAGAGAATAAAACCGTGAAAGCTATTCACATCCACATATTTGCTGATGCAAGTAACAAAGCTTGTTCAACAGTTGCGGTTGCTCTCATTGAGCAGAAAACACAAAAGATCATAGGTCTTCTTACCTCAAAGTCAAGAATATCTAAAATGAATACGAGTATTTTTTCTAGACTAGAGATTGTCAGTGGTCAGATGACAGCTAACCTTGTGAAAAGCTAGCCAAGCATTGAAACACTTACCTATTATCTCCATCGACGTTTTGATTGATAGTATGGTAACTTTTTATTAGATCACAAATCCAAGAAAAAAGTGCAAAAACTTCGTTTCAAGTGAGTCTTCAAGATTGCAACAGTGACAAAGGGACTCAATTTTTCATAGAACTACTGTCCTATCTATATTAATATCGCAGATTTGGGAAGCCAGAGTGCTCCTATAGACAAAATTGAGAGAAAACTGGTGTACAGGACCAGAATGGCTTCTTGATCAGCAGAGGGGGGCAGTTGTATTGCATAATGGAGAGGAGATTCAACGTCCTCTTGATGTGCTCTTTGGAGATTAGAAGTGCTACAGAAGATAGAGTTAATTCGAAAGACAATAACAGAGAAGAAGAACCAGAAGGGAAGAATGGCAGAAGAAGGTGTAGTGTATTAGACATTTCTTTCATTTCCTTCTCATTTAGACAATTTCAATTCATTCTGTTGTTTTGCATCACTCAACAATGCATCTCATTATCTTGGCATCATCCACATCATTAGTTACAACCACACATGTCTGACTGCATTACATCATCACACCAGGTCATTTCCGCGTTACTTCAATCATTGCCTTATTTGTCTAGCTTCTCAGTTCTCGTTGCATTTCCTTCACGATCTTACCATAGCTATTTCCTTATTTGTAACTTTTGGATTCTTAGGCAACTTCCGTATTTCAGCTTTAGATACCTGTGTTTCTTTGTAAATATTTAGTTCAGTAGAAAGTGCAGTAGATGGCTAATACAAAATGCTTGTCTCTTTCTCTCGCCTTTCTCTAGCTCTGTGTTCCTTGCACATTAAATCAGGCATCCATTGACGAAAGAAAGATCCTCTGGAGTTCCACAGCAGTTTATAAGTAAAACACCAACACACGCATCTGTTTTACTAAAAGGGCCTCGAAGAGATGCTGCTTATTAACCATATAATTCTTGAAGAAGATGATAAATATGGGACATGTACATAGCGTAGTAAAATTCTAGACTCCCTTAATTAAAGGGGAGTTGTGAACAGAATTGTTGTCTGTTATCTTGAAACAGCCTCAGTTTAAAATGTAGAAAAAACGTAGTCTGTACAGTTTTAGAAATGCTTTTTTTTCGCTTTGGCTTTTGCCTTTTACTTTCTTGTAATTTGTTGAGTTTATTTAATGTTGATAGTTTAAATACATTAGAAAATACATGCAGTCAGATCCTTTTGAGAGTTTTAAGTATGCCCAACAAGCCCGTATAGAGTTCATTACTCTGTGTTGCAAAGATTTCCATAAGTTTATCCTGTTTCAATTTGTGCATTCGATCATATGTATGCTGTACTGTTTGGCCTGTTGAAGAAAGAAATCAGTCTTCTTATCGGTCAAAATGCTGATGAGGAAGCAATTTTAAACCTAGGAGACATTGATAAAGTCAAGCAGCGTTTCAAGAGAAGCAACGTACAATCTGACTGTGGTTGCCTTCCGACGGCTTTGCTTGAAAAGGTTTCATTGGATGGATTGATCGCCCAGCTATGGCTGCTTTTTGGGTCCATTTATGAAAGGCCATTCTTTTACAAAATTATCCCTGACGAGAATTACAAATGTCAGGTCCTCTTGTGTCACATTGCTGACTTGGTTTGCAAATACAAAATAAAGATTGAAGAAATTAAACAGTTTAGAGGTATGATCATAGAGCATCATAAATTATTTGGCAGCATTTATTGCAACTGAAAAGCTACAATAAACAATCACTTGGCATTTTACCTTGCAGATATCGTTTTGTGTCATGGGCCTTACCACTCGTTTTGGTGCTTTGCATCAGACAGGCTAAATTTCATTTTTCCAATTTGTCAACAAACCAAAGATAAGTGGAAACAAGTTTTTTGCTGATTTATCAAGGAACAGCAAATGTCAGCATCTGATATCTTTCAGACACTGTCATTGGCTTTATATAAAGATATTGAAGACAGCTGTCCATCTGTTTTTCATGACAGAAAATGAGCAAGATACCAAGAAAATAAAGAAGATGCCGTATGAAAAGCATATTAAACAAATATCTGCAGAGAACTTCCTGTTGCAAAAGGGGCAGGGAGATGACGAGGCTTTTGATAGGTAAAAAGTTATAGAGGGAGGAGAGAGAACCTATCTTCTCAAGGATGCTATAATGTTGCCACCACAAAGATGTAATAAAACAATGAGTGAGGAAATGATGAGACAAGTTGTCAAACGCCTGAATGATGTATTTATGATGTATCTATGATGTACTTGTTGTATTCATATATCCGTGCATTTAGCCAATTGACACTGCTCAGTAAATGGAATGCTTCTAAGTTCCTCAATGAGCAGGTCTCAAGGGTCTTCCTATTGCGAGCAAGCAAAGTCAATGAAAGCAAGCTACATCAGCCTTACTTCAGCATTTTGATTTTTTTCTTTCGTCATGCAGTGGTCAAATGCACCAATAGTGACAAAACGATCAGAAATGGTACAGGCCTCACAGCTCAAGAATTGGAAGAAAACGAAAAACAGGACATGTTGTTTCTAGAATGCTTTCTACACGCAATGCAACTTTATAAGTGTTTATAGAATTGCAAGGCGAGTTGTACCTTGCAGTAACCCTTTTTTTCAATTGTTGATTTGCAAGTATGACAATATGTCAGACTTGATTGGTTCCGCTGATTGCTTTAAATGTTTAAAAAAGGATCTTGATTCATAAATACTATTAGTTTGAAACATATATTATACTTGGTTGTGTTAGCTCTATTCAAAGTTTTACATCAGCCCTTTGTTGATCTGGAAACATTGTTTATCATAAGCTAGAGGGACATGAGTATTAGAAATTCAGGGCAAGCAATATTTCAATATTTCATTATGTTTCATGCCGCTTAAGGTACTGAGAAGAAATTTGTAGAAGGGTTATATTTTAATATTATTCACTGTTCTTCAACGTTTTTTCCTCTGACTCTCTTATACAATTTTATTTGCAATACTTAGAATATAGGATTGCGCAACGATAGTCAATGGAAAAAGCATTATTTTAGTATTTCACTTTTCTTGCTATTTCACGAGTGTAGGATTACACAACAACTAACACTCATCTGAAATATAACACAGAATTACACAGCTCATGGTATTACAATAGCTGTGAAATTACTCAAAAGTTGTTATAGCACAGAATTTCACTTCTCTTGGTATTTCAGGAGTGTGGGATTACACAACGACTTAAAATCATCTGCAAAACAACGTAAAATTACATGGCTCATGAGACTAAAATAGCCTTGAAATGACACAAAAATTGTAATACCACACAGTATTTCACTTCTCTCGGTATTTCACAAGTGCAGGATTACACAACGACTTAAGAAGCATTGTGAACATCTTCCTTGGTCATCAGATTTATGTGGAACAGCAGCTTTGAATTTCATTCAGCTGTATGGTTATCTTGTTATTAGGACATCCACGTCAAGCATATTTCCTTAAAAAGTGCAGCTTACAAAAAAATTAAGACATTCCAGTTATTTATGAAGGGTTTATTAAGAAGATTCAAATAGCAAAAGATGACAAATTTACTTATTTTGATTGTTGTGTGAAAGCCTCTATAAAGATATTTCTTTATAAAGTTATGCTAACACTCTCAAATTCTTCTGGTGATGTTTGTGCAGCTTTTTGTAGATGTCCAGCTGGATTGGGAATAGGCTGGTTTGGTAACTGTAACCACGTTGGTGGCATTCTTTTTTTCAAATTGGAAGATTTTAACAGAAGGGGTCTACAAGATTTTACAATGACTGTCACCTCAAAATTGTCTTCTTGTAATATATCAAATCCCAGTTCTGTCAAGGCATTCAAACCTCTTCCTAAAGGTGAAATTATCTTCCAGAAAATTAGATTTTGGAAGAATAACAGCAAAGGCTATATTTCCAGATTCACCTCTTATAATTGCCGTGCTCATGATGACCGATGTGTCCATAAAGAAGGTTTTGAAGCCTTAAAGTCTAAATTATCAGCTAAATTATTAGTCTAAATTATTCATTAGAACACTCATTAACAGTCTATCCCTAGCACCATGGCGTTCTGGTAGGTAGAACAATGAATCTGGTCTTCCTCCAGTGGTTTGAAATCGAGATTTGCGAATGTAGTGGCTATTCCAGTGATCTTTTACTTTATCGCAATCAGCTTGAATTAGCTTTGCAAAACAATACCAAAGGCATTCTTTTCCATCTTCTGAGTATGTGTCAATCTTCCCTTTGTCTTCCATATCCTTAAACATATTTCGCCACCAAATTGTGCAATTCTTGCTATAAAAGGACCACCAACTTTCAATTCTCTGGTTCCCTGGAGAAGGGACATATTTATGAGCATCGTCAGAGTCCCTAAAGAAACCCTGGATTGCCGCAACAAAGACCATTTTCAGTTCCAAGATCAGAGATGATTTTCACAGGACATCCACCAAGCTCCTTTACTGCTGACAAGTAATATCTGCCAGGAACACTGGGCGAATTATTAGAACGTGACACTTCCAACCATAATATTTTCCGGCTGAAACCATCTATGCATCCATGAATAGGAAACCCGAAGGGCTTCATCTTATCATAACCATCAATATGCCAGGCAAAATTAGGTCCAGGATTTTCGTACACCCTTCTTTGGAGACAGTTTGCTTTTCTCGCCTGCGTGCCAACAGGGTCAATTTCACTTAGGATTTCCTGAACAAAAATACGAGGTATGTTGAACCCCTCCATTTGTAATGTGTGCCATACCGTGCGGTAACCTCCCGCTGAGCCTGGTCCTGTTGTAATTGCCCTTATCCGGTTGATTGCTTCTTGTATCATTGCATCACCAACCGGACCTCTTTTTGAAAACCCCAGTTGCTTAACCTCTTAGTAAAGTGCTCTTACTCATGCTGACGTTATGATATTTAGTTAAAAAGATCAGAATTTCGTCATACTTGAATCCTTGTCTGAAGTAGTAGGTTAAGAGAGCTTCTTCGTCTACTTCTTCATCTGACGAGTTATCAGAACTACAACTGTCAGAGTTATCAATATTTTCGCCCATAACATTACCAGCCACCGCCATGATTGTGAATGGAATGAAGACTAAAATATCTCACATGTCAGTCATGTGACAAATTTTGTAATTGATGTGATGAATGTGATGAATTTGCATTTGATGTGATGAATTTGTATTTGATGTGGTGAATTTGTAATTGATGTGATGAATTTGTATTTGATGTGATGAATTTGTATTTAATGTGGTGAATTTGTATTTGATGTGGTGAATTTGTAATTGATGCGATGAATTTGTATTTGATGTGATGAATTTGTATTTAATGTGGTGAATTTGTAATTGATGTGGTGAATTTGCATTTGATGTGATGAATTTGTATTTGATGTGGTGAATTTGTAATTGATGCGGTGAATTTGTATTTGATGTGACACTTATGGGCCACAGTAACTTACATACTTCAACTTCAGTTCGTGAAACTTGCACTCCTAAGATTACCAGAAAAGAAAAGGGCCCGTATTTTTCTCTATCTAACATACCAAAGGGCCAGACTTGCGATCGCCACTTTGTCACCTGGGCCAGACCATGCCTGTATATTTTCACTAAGAATATTGAGTGCTCATTACAAATTTGCAGCAAAAACTCAATGGCATAAAAAGGGTCAATTGTCACCAAAAACGTCTATACCTATAATCGTATATAGGTTGTATAGCTAATGACCTATATAATTTTAAG
This sequence comes from Chrysaora quinquecirrha, assembly GCA_014526335.1. Lineage (NCBI taxonomy): Eukaryota > Metazoa > Cnidaria > Scyphozoa > Semaeostomeae > Pelagiidae > Chrysaora > Chrysaora quinquecirrha. Next base: position 1,079,101 of record JACTAT010000062.1, on the reverse strand, counting down.
GCATGTGAGTAAAATGCAATTCAAGAGTTAGTCTGTTTGCAAGTTCCAAGCCCCAATTCCTTGGTACTAAGTAGAAATTTGAGCTTTCCACCAAAATTTAAGAATTAAACAGGTTGAATCAACCAACCTTAACTAGCCAACCTTAAATAGCTCCAACCCAAGTGTTGGAACAATCTATGGTTGAAAAGTAAAATAAATATTTGAAAAGAACAATTAACTATTTCTCAGCAGAACTTATAAAAACTGGCATACTGTACTACGGGAACATAAGAATTCATGCAGCAAGTTTTTGGCACTGTGAGAGCATTTCTAAAAAGCTAGGAGCAATGAAAAATTGAAAATCTATGGCAATAACTGTCGATTAAGATTACAGATTGACAATTAATAGATATACCTTTTTCTTGAATTTTTTATCTCAATTCTGTTTACATAATTCATCATCTGTTTAGTTAAGTCAGTGAGAACCCTTCTCTTCCAGGTTGCATCAGATGCCCTTGTTGGTGTTGCTCCACAAAGTCTTTTATTTTCGACACATTAAACTGAAATCTCAGAATAACATCAAGCTCAATCTGTAAAATATAGAAAGGATTCAATTTTTGCCCATGTATGAGCTCACATCAATGTACCTGAAATGCATTTTTTAGTTGAAATTAGAGTTAAGATTATTGGAATTCGCAGGCAGGGGAGCTCTTCAATGATTTTGCTGGTGAGAATTTCTTTCCTGACACTCATACAATGTTTTGTTGACCTTTTGAATCTCTCTGTCACAACATGAAGGTTCAGCTTTTGCTTCTTCATTTCTTCTTTCATCTCCTATATGTGCACTTCGGTGCTAATCTCATCTTCGCCAATGCATTCTAGTACCACCTTCTACAAAATTAAATTTATTTCAATTCAGTAAATTCCAATTCAACCCAAGAGCGATAAATGTCTATTGATTTGGCAGCTTATCTTCACCCATGGACTCTAGGAATTCTTACTAGTCAATCTTTCGCTGGCAAACTGTGGCTTGGAGTGCTAGTAAACTTTCAAAAGTGTTGCATGGATGATTTTAGCACAATGGGGATTAACACAGCCTTTACATTTACATTTTGCGCCGCATCCTGGCTTGGCCTTAAAACAGACGCATCATGAACTATATTCTACACTGTATTGGAACAAAGCACTTATCCAGCACTGCTGCTCTTGTCACTTGAGCCGCATTTACAGGACAAGTCAGCTCCTTGAGACTCAGTTCTTATTTCTGAATCGATAACACAGGACAGTAGTGTCCGGAACCAGCCTGCTTGAAAGCAAATGTTACATGTATGTGTTGTTGGATTGGAAATTCACTTTGTACTGTAACACTCAAGAAGTTGTCAATAGATGTTATCAGTACTATTGAAATTCTTGTTATATTTGCCAATGTCTTAATCATTAGATTGCCTATTTAAACAGCAAACTGTACACTTTTTCTAAACAAAACCTTCATTTTTCTGAAATCATCTTTATTCACAATAAACTCAGAATATTTATCCTCATTTACCTCCGCCTCAATAACCACTTTTTCCCTAAAAGTAGATGCTGCTATTGAAATTCTGTCCAATTCAATAAGACCATGTAGATGACTTAATTTGTAAATTTCAGTATCTTGTTTAAGTTTTGTATGTTGCTTAGGAAGAGAAATTAATAAACAATTACCGTATTCTGCAGCCAATCTCTCATCCTCACATCTTCTTGACTACATAGTTCCATTTGATAATTTTTCATAATTCCGAGCATTATATCTTCTTCAACCAATCCCTGTTTTCTATCATTAATATACGGCATCATTTTGTCAACAATGCTTTGCAGATTAAATATGTCCTGCAAGTAGAAAGTGAACTCCTCTGTGTGATCTGGGTTTTCAGTTTCTGCGTCTTTAGTTTGAGTGAAGAGAATTACAAATTTTGCCTGTTTTAGAAATGGCGTGTTGCTGTCAGACTCATTAGCTGAGGTGATGTCTTTTGATTTTGTCGATTTACTATTTCTTCTTGTACCTGTTCCATTCGAAAAAAAGTTAAAGTTGCAAATGCAAGCTCTGGAACAAGCTAATCCCCTTTTTTTCACTTCAACCAAAAGAAGTTGCCACAGGAAGGCCACCAGTATTTCTATTTATACATGTTGATAAATAGAAATCGGAAGCCATGCAGCCTCATGGATCGCTAGTTTACAAACTATCACAGCTAATTATAATGGAGCCATAGAGTTACTAAAACGCATATTTGGGAGAAACAAGTAACATCCAGCAGTCACCATTTCTCTCTTTTAAGAATAAACTCATTGTTTTCATCCAGAAACCCGGCTGACTTTCAGAATTGGTATCAAAAAGTTTATGTTTATGTACTTTTGATTGCGTTTCCTGGACTTGCCAACATGGATGCCATGGAAGTTTATTGACTCCCGTTTTTTTTAATGACGTACAACAAGATATTCGTCTTCTCATCAGAGGACAGACACCAGATCAAGGATGGACAATGGGAGTTGAATCATTTCTTATATCTATTAAGCCTTGCTCTGGAATTAAAGCCCCCTTGCCCTCCAACCAGCCTTAAACACTGGGAAATTTTACTGATTCTGCAAAGTCACATACAACAGCAGCTCCTTTAGTATCGGACAAAAGGAAACCTGCGTCCAATACCTTTACTCACTGTACACAACAAGGGCACACATCAAACAGCTTCTCCTTCATTTTTGAAGAAAGACCACTTTTGCTTTGTTTATCGACACAAGAATCATGTTGCGAGAAATTGTCGATCGAAAGGAAAATGTTTTGAGTGAAATGGAAGGTATCGCCTTAGTGTTTGTGATGAAAATCAAACAAAAACAAAACAATTAACGTTCACTTCAAATCCAAGGGGATGCAAAAATGTCAATTTTTTCTTTAACAGTTATCTGTTGATGAGAAATCCTAGCATAATACATTTGCTGTGTGACAGGGCAAACAATTACTACAAGGTTTGCAGTTGCAAACCAGGTGATATAAGGTTTTTGAACTGGGTTGTTGGTGCTTTGAGAAATCAGAAAAAGCAGACATTAAAGATAATCATTTATTGTCGCCATACTAGCACAGTATTGTCCGTTTTCCAGTACCTTAACATTTCACTTGGTGTGCACCAGTCTCTTGATCGTCAAGTTTCTATTGAAAAAGAATGTTTGCAATGCCTTATCGAGCAACAGATGAAGTAAATAACACTCGTGTGTTGCGAAAGTTCGAAAAGTCAGATTCCATCATCATAGTCATTATTGCAATGACTTCCTTTGAAATAGGGCTTGACTTCCCAGATGTTTGTCTTGTGGTAAACTTCAGTATTCCTGGAACTCTGGAATCGTTTTCACAACAGAGTGGCAGGGGAGATAGAAGTATTGAGCAATCATTCCCGTTGGTTTTATACCATGGTTTAATCCAGAAAGGCACAACAACAATGGAAATGGAAGATTTTGCTAAATCATCTTCCATATGCAAAAGGAAAATCGTTAATGTACATTTCCAGATTCATTTAAACGAAGAGAATCTACAACATAGATTATCTACAACCAAAAATCTATGTCCCCATGTGGTTGTAGATAACATCTTTCATCCTTTAAACCCATTTTGTCAATTTTTCAGTCGATAAATTGTAATTATTTGCCATACGAATCACATCTTTACATCTTTACCTCGTTCACCTCTTCTTTGGCCTTTTAGGAGATGCTCATCATAAAATTCTTATAGTGTTTGCGAACATGCAATCTTTGGGCCTAAAAAAACGGCGGAAAATTTCATTATAACCATCTTACCCTGGCTTCGTAAATCAGTTATAGTTCCTACACCAAGAACACGAAAAAGGGTTAAAATCTTCGTAAAAAATGGTAGAAAGTATGTTTAGAACATATAAATATTTACTTACATAAATATATTTGTTCCCAGATCAAAAATAACTTTTTAGCCATCACAACGAGTCTTCTTCATCAACATTCTCAAATTGCTTCCACGTGGCATGTTTATCATCATCCATGGAAACCATTGTTTTTTGACAGTGCCCTAGGTACTTCATGTATGATGATAATGAATAATGTTTCATATTTAGCCCCTTGTAGACTTACTACATGAGTCCCAGTTTTCGCTGCCTTCACCTCAATGCAATTCATTCAAAAAAATGTAACATCAAAAAATAGTTGTTGTTGTTGTTAATGGCGGCAGCTCAAACTACAACTCATAATATTACTGTTTCAAAATCCGGACTACTTAGGCCTTGATTGGCTAATTCAGTGATTTCGATCCACAACGTGGTAATTTCTGATGTTATTTTTGTTAGTGCTCACCCCCTGATTTTCATGTTTGTCAAATTTGTGTCTGCCCGTCTGTATTTCGTCTGGCTGCAATGGCGCCAACAATGGCGGAAAGTTTGATTTCAGCCATAGAGGAAAAACATGTAATTAAACTGAAGGAGTTTAAGCGTGCTGTGTACGTAAATATTTTGCAAGAGCATGATTTGTTTTTCTGTGCGCCAACAGGATCTTGGAAGACATTTTGTTTTGCATTTTACATGAACTTTTTATTCTGAAAGACTCGTATGACTCAAATAGAAATATTAACAACGCTTGTAGATCTAGGCCTATTACCTTGGTTATTTCTCCATTATCCGGTCTGATGTTGGAACAGTCTGAGCGTCTCGTCAAACTAGGAATAGATGCAACGTTCATTGGTGAGCTGCAGGGTGACACCAACATAAAACGACGCATTGCTTTGGGTGATTTTGACAAGCCATCTTTGAGTCATCTTGGAGAGAAATCTTGGCTTCTTGAAGCATCAGTGAGAAAATTATGTCCATCGTTATTGACAAGGCACATTGCATTTCTCACTGGTAAGTTAAATTCACCTTTTATTTCCCTGAGTAAATGTTGGTTATATCTACCATAAAGTTCATGATAAAGGTGGTACCTAAGTGGGGTCTATACCCAAATTTTCTATAAAAGCATCATGTGTATTACTACTGTCTTGCAAGGTCCCTAATAAATTACTGCATCTTTTTGGTTGCTTAGATTTTAATTACCATTAAACTAGGTTACCTCATACATAGTATTTTTTCTTATCTCTAAGAACAGTATAAAAATTTGAAGATAAGATAATGTAATAGATAATTGATTCAATTGGATAATTGATGTAATTGATTCAATCTAATTAATCATTAACCATTAAGATTAAGTGAAATACCTATAGTATTGGTAAATCATAACAAGAAATTGTCAAAGTAGCCTAGCCATTAAACACAAACAAATAGCAACATTAAGTTAATGCATGCCCTACTGCATTAAAAAGCAATTTTTTATGCTTCATTAGTTGAAATTAAATAGTTACTTCTGAAAGATAATTAACTTGTTAAAATATGAGTTTGAAATTCATATACTCTTGTTTTCATTTGTTTTGAATCTTAAACCATTTAGAAATCTTTGTCATCTTAAAACCTGGCCAACTGAAAACAAATTTTACGAAAGTAAAACATTGACCAAATACCGAATATTTCTTGACTATAATTTATTTGTTGCTAACATTGAAAGTTTGTGAATTCTAAATTTTCTTTGCAAATATTTTGCCAGCTGAAAATGATTTTGGGCTGAAAATTCTCATGTTTAAGTTTTCCACTAATAGATTTCTTAAATTTTTGTCCTTCGGAGGTTCTAGATTTCTTAAAATGTTTTTTTTTTCAACGTGGGTTCATTTTGGGTAATCAATTTTCATTAACTAAGCCAATAGCAATGGGTATTTTACCATTTCCCATTCAACAACTGAGCTTAAGAATTTCTATAAATTATCTGTTCTTTATTAATTGATTTATTTTCTTTGTTTGGCAGAATGAGATTGCTTGGAATAGAAACCATTCAATCTTCTTCATATTATGTTTATGTTTATTTTTCGACCCCAGATAGCAAATTATGAGCTTCATTTTGTTTTGCTGTATTGTTTATTTCTTTGGCAGCCATTGATGAATTTTTTCCCAGTTAGATTTTCGATTTTTCAGGATTGTTTCAAAACCTTTGTGTTGTCGACCAGGAATGTTATCGAAAAGTTGTTCTCCGTGGAGTTCTGTGACCATGTTTGACCATCTTCTTCAAAGAATATTTTTTGTAGCACCCTATTCCACTAAGTTTAAATGTTTTGATGTGTATATTGGACTCTACTTCTTTGCATGATTTTAAAGATTTACCAACTCTTGAATTGTTTGTTTTGTCAGATTAACATAATTATGTTTCAAATCAGGCTTGACTTCTCCGTTATAACGTTCTACCGCATAATCTAATGGGATATTGTTTCCCTTTCCTCCATGTAAATTGTCTGTTCTGTTGTGCAGCAGCTGAGCTGCTTTCCTTTCGCTCAGCAAAATCTACACTTGGGCAATAAAATTTAAGGCAAGGCCTGCATAAGTTGTATGACCACTTGAAAGGAAGGAAATTAGATCATATTTCCACATGTTGTATATTCTAGAGCCATCTCCCTTATTGCTTGCATCTTTTCGTGCCATATCAAGAAGTCCTTCCCTTAGTAACCATGTTGAATAGTTGAATTTAAAATCTTCATTTTCTGGAAGAATGCTTTCATCACTTGTTTCCTCAGTTTCACACATATCATCCATCATTACTTCCACTTGAAAGGCGCAAATGTTTCTATAATGTTGCAGAACAGTTCTGCTTTTGAATGATTTGGAACATCCTGGAAATCCACATTTAATGTTTCTGCTGTTGTTTTTATATTTTTCTGGATGTTTGCTGTTATTTCTTTGCTCGTAGCACTCTTCCTGTATATCTCATTGCAGGAACACAAACATTTTACGATTTCCATCGCAAGGAAATTTAGATGCTTTATTTTACCCTCATCAGATTTGTCTTTCATCTGTGAAGGGTTTTCGTCTTTCTTTTCAAGACCCATTATATTCATGGCAGCAAGTACAGTATATCAATATGTGACAAAATTGAGAAATTCTCTGCAGGAATGTACCGACTCTTTGACCTCTTTACACACATTTCTCCAATCGAATCTTTCCTTTAACTGGTATAGTGTGCCCTTTCCGCAACTGAGGATACCTTGTATAGATCATTGAATAACATCTGCAATAAATTAAATCGATGAATTAAAAACTGTGAGAAACTGAATGTGTAAGATTGACCCCTTATTTTAATTAAATTGAAATTCAACGGCGATGATCGGTGATGGCTGATCTCCTACGATCACGTTCTTGCTTTTTTATGAAAATCAAATGTTTTGGAAGTCGTGCTGGATCATTTGGAATCAAAATAAAGATTTTACAATAAAAAATAAGTGGTTTCTCACGCCGATTAGCATGATATAAACTCGAATGAACCAAGTTTAAGGATAAACTAAGCTTTAAATTGGATATGAAATCATTATTTCAAACCTGCAGACAAAGAAGAGCCTCGTGCCAGTCTTCAGATCTCATGATTAGACCTTGGATTCTTCCTTTTTGCCTCTGAGCGTCTGCTCTTGCAAGCTGAGCTTCAGAGCCACCTTTAGCTGTAAGGCCATCACCACCACACAACAACTTTTTAACTCTCCATCTTTTTCAGGGCAGTATTGCTGGTAATGCTCAAGAATACCAACCATGTCTTCTGTAAACATTTCGTTTTTTCCATGATTCTTGAAGGTACCTGTTGAATTATTGTATTGATTACTATTCGTAAAAGGACAAAAAAATAATGAGGTTATATGCAATACACGTATTTCTTTTCTAATAAGAAACTAAAGAATTGATCCAGTACTGAAAGTTTCTTAGAATTTTCAGATTTTGAGTACTGAAAGTTTCTTAAGAGTTTCTTGAATATCCTTATTGGCAACATAGTTATTCCATATGAATGATGTTCCAAACCTATTATCGATTGTATTTGAATGCATTTTAAGTTTCTTGTTTATCTGCTTATCACAGAAATATTTCTTCACTGCCTGAGGTGAAAAGTTTCCTATGTAAAGATTTCTAGTACTGGATTTTCTTAAGTTTTTGGCCATTCAAGAGTCTGTGTTTCTTATAATGAGTTTCTTATTTAAAAAAATACGTGTAAGTGGCATCTCATAATTCGACTTACAATGCTTGATTTTGTTTTCATCTGATCTTTGAATTTATGGGTAATGTGCTCTTGTACTAGATGAGAATAGTTTTGCTTGTAATACTTCATCTGCTTACAAATTATTCGTTTTACAAGTTCAGCCAGAGTCCGTTCTAGCTGATGAAAGTCTTCTTTTGAGAGGAGCCATAATGTTGGATGAGCCGTGTTCAGGGTAAAGTTCCTTTTTTCGTCTGATAGATGTTCCACGTTCACTCTGTCTCTCATAGCTATTCTGTGAACCATGTCGTATCTCGGGTTCTTGTTGTTTGCAGTTTTATGCCTTACATGGCGTTGAAGATTAAGATTATCGAAACAAATCTGAAAGCCAAGCTCCAAAGCTTTCTTTCTTTTTTCATCAATCTAGAAAGATTTCGAAATACTAGGTGACCTCTCATCCCTTGACTTCATCATCAAATTGTCAAGATCTCAAAAAAAGCTGCCCTGAAGGTAATTGTTTATTGCCGGAACGTCAAAACAGTAGCCTCATTGTTTAACCATTTAAACATTTGTCTCGGGGTAGAGCAGTTTGTCAATGTTCCTGCCTGTTTGGAGCAAGGTATGATAGCAATGTTTCATTGCTCCACTGCGGATGCTAATAAGACATTTGTTTTGAATGAATTTAAGAAGCCAGAATCTGCCATTCGAGTCGTATTTCCAACTTCCTCGTTTGAAATGGGACTGGGCTTCCCTGATATTTCTGTAGTTATAAATTTTGCTTCACCATGACGTTTATAGTCCTTTGCCCAACAAAGTGGAAGGGGAGGAAGAAATATACCTCAGGCTTTCTCCCTTATCCTTTATCAAAATTCCATTGGAAAATTTGGCGCAACGAAAGATATGAAAAATTTTGTGCTTTCAAGTACCAAATGCTGAAGGAAAATGCTTGCTTGCTATTTTAAGCTGTCGCTAGATGAAATTAAAGATCGCATTTTTGAATCTGAAATGTCTTCACCTAAAGGATGCCGTTGTTGTGACCTTTGCAGAAAAAACTACCAGTGCGAAAACTGTTTAGCGCCCCTTTATTAAAGCATGGGAACAAAGTCTTTACCTCCAACAAACATTCTCCATTTATTATTAGATTGAAAGACAGATGTTACGCCTCAACAAATATTGCCTGTCATTAAAGCATGGCAACAAAGTCTTAACCTCCAACTAACACTCCTCATTTATTAATAGATTGAAAGACACATGTAACGCCTCAACAAATATTGCCCGTTATTAAAGGATGGGAACAAAGTCTTTACCTCCAACATACATTCCTCATTTATTAATAGATTGAAAGACACATGTTACCCCTCAAAGAATATTGCCTGTTTATTAAAGCATAGGATTAAAGTCTTTAACTCCAACAAACATTCCCCATTTATTAACAGATTGAAAGACATGTTACTCCTCAACGAATATTGCCCGTTATTAAAGCATGGGAACGAAGTCTTTACCTCCAACAAACATTCCCCATTTATTTTTAGATTGAAAGACACATGTTACGCCTCAACGAATATTGCCTGTTTATTAAAGAATGGAAAAAAAACCTTTACCTCCAACAAACATTCCCCATTTATTAATAAATTGAAAGACACATGTTACCCCTCAACGAATATTGCCCGTTATTAAACCATGCGAACAAAGTCTTTACCTTCAACAAACATTCCCCATTTATAAGAAGATTGAGGACACTTGCTTCTTCTCAACTAATATTGCCCGTTTATTAATTCATGGGAACAAGGCCTTTACCTCCAACAGATATTCCCCATTTATTAATAGAATGAAAGGCACATGTTACCCCTCAATAAATATTGCCCATTATTAAACCATGGGAACAAAGTCTTTACCTTCAACGAACATTCCCCATTTATAAGTAGATTGAGGACACTTACTACTCCTCAACTAATATTGCCCATTTATTAATGCATGGGAACAAAGCGTTTACCTCCAACAAATATTCCCCATTAATTAGTAGATTGAGGACACTTGCTACCCATCAATGAACATTGCCTGTTTATTAAAAATGGAAAAAAGGCCTTACCTCCAACAAACATTTCCTATTTATTAATAGAATGAAAGACACTTGCTAGGGAGTCAGAGAGATGGTTCACATCTTGCGTCACTTCTGAACCAGTTACATAGTTGTACACACATTGAAACATACACATGAAGAAATACAAACAATAGACAAAAGCACATCACAGTACAAAGGTCAACTAAATATCATATTACAGCAAAATCGTAGATTACTTATCTAATCTATGTAGTTTTGTTCATGTTTAATTTTAAAACTGCAGCCATACCTTGTAAAGTAGTGCATTTGCTTTTAAAGAAGGCAGTGAATGATTTTGACCCATGAAGTCAGGGGTGGCTCTTAGGTACAGAAATGTTAAGCAACTTTTTAATGAACTTTGAGGGCGGATATGTATGAAATTTTAACTTATGTTGAAAAAAGTGTACCATCAGAACTGTGTAGGATACCCAGTACAGTGGAGAGATGGAATCATTAGACTGCAGGAATATCACCAATACTGAGTACAATGCACGTAAATTCCGAGTACAGTACACGTTTTGTCAATCAGCAACACCTTTATAAGGAACTCGAGGCTGAAAATTCCCCAAAAATAAGGAACTTTAAGGAACTGCCGAGGCTAAGATAAAAAACTAAGAATAATTTTGTTCAAGAACAAGAGGATTTGTGCAAAAAGTAGCAGAATAACAATGTATTTCCCATCCTTCTTCCAAAAAAGACTCAATTTATATTTAAAGTTTCAAAATGAAGCATGTTTATATGAATTTGCTATAAAAATTAGTTTTCAAACATATCTCACAAAAAGGAATAGCATAAAGAGCTTCAGCCTCATTTTGTTCAGATGCCATGAATTTTTTCAAGTTCACTACTTATTTTCTGGGCTCCCTGTGATAGAGCAAGCTGAGCATTATACCTTTGAGCATTTGTGCTGTTGGCATTGAAATGGCCATTACCATTGAATGGTAAACAACATAAGGTTCAGTGAGTGAGTCAGTTGTAAGACCATTTGTATTCTAAGGCTGGTCTTTTCTCGATAAATGGAATGCATTTATTGTTTGTTAATGTCCGGACCCTTAAGCAGGAAAATTTGACATTCAAGTGCATTGCTCGGTTTGCCAGCGCAGTAAACCTTTTTACAGCAGGTGATTGGCCAGGTAAAATCATTTCCAGCAAGTAATGCACCTATCCTACAGCGAAAAGTGCCCCAGAGTAAGAAGAAGAGAAAAGCAACCGGAGTGATAAAAGAAGGAAATTGGGTGGGTAGGAAAGTTGTTAAATCTTTGATTTTCCATGTCCTCCACTGTTCGTGCTTTCAAACAGGCATATAAGGAATGATCAGACTGAGGTGAGTACAGCTCTCGACATGGGCTTCTGCACATGCCCACTGTGAATAAAGACTGGTAAGACCGGTATGACCTTTTCAAGGACACAGGCTGACTGTTTCTCCCATTTATCTTGTAGGACATAGTCTTAGGGCTTACATTCTTACATTCTTTCTTACATTCTTCTAGAAATTTTACGAGTTTACACCTCGATGCGCCATGTGCACAGTCGATTTTGGACGATTTTCTCAAAATTGTTCTCAAGAACGGATAAACAGGACCGACTAATAAAATTGAGGACCTCTGGAAGGTCCTTAATTTTCACAAGTCAATTGCTTTCTTTGCGTTTTCTGTCGTCATGGTTTAACGCTCCCCACACTCTCTCTTCTTCCCTGGAATCGTGGACTTTTGGAGGCATGTTTTCATTCAACATTTCTAGATTTGCAAAAGGGAATTGTGCGTTTTGATTAAAATAAAATTTATCTGATTCCTGAAGATGATAGGTTGTCATGAACGTTATAAACTGAAATGAAAAACTTAGTAAAAAGCAATAGAAATTGTAACGAATTATGCTAATTTTGCATTCTTTCCTGTTTGGTTGCAAGCCAGAGACGGAAAACCGGTGTATAACCCATGAAATATATCAAAATGAATTCATCAAAGATTTCCAATGTCTTTCAAATCCAAATTCTGCAATTTTTGCAAATGTGGTACAAATTTTAAGAAAATCATTTTGATCTGATAGAAATTTCTTTAGCTTTTTCGGCCAGCGATTTTTCCATTGAAGTTGTTTGGATCCACAATAATTAACAGGAATGTCAACAGAAATTACTGTAAATTGGCATCTGCTGTTACATGTCCATTTCAAATGTAAGAAGGAAACTGAGAGTTTTAGAATTTAGAGGAATGTTGCTTGCTGTTTTAAGAAAGTTCCAGTGCTCGTGTGCATTGGCCCTTAATCTTCCATCAATTAACCCCTGTCTAAACTTTAAATCTAACGGTTCAGCAATATGGGGAGTTTTATTGATTTATTTTTTTGATTTTGGAAGAGTAGATTCTGAGTGAAGTTCGATGCTGGATGATACGATGTTAACATAAATGAGTGTTTATTTGAGTACATATCTGCTGTTAAAAAGAAAATGTCTGAATAAAGAACGAGTGCAATTTCGATTTATGACACATGGCTATAAGAGCAAGTTCACTTATTTTGTGAGAACCATTGAAGGCCTAGAAAATTACATGAAACCAATTGAGCAGCTAATTACAAACAAATTCATTCCCCTATTAGTTGATGATATCAGTGTTTCAGATAATGAAAGACTCATCTATTCCCTATGTTTTAAACAATTTTTTAAACCGATTTTTAGATTCATTTATAACAAAAAATCTTGCAAGTTGAGGAAATAAAATTCATGCTCCAATTTAGCTCATTCCTGCTATATATTTTGCCATTAATCAAAAGCATTTTGCAAACAAGATGTGATGCACTAAGTGACCATGCTCTTGGGTGCTTTATACCTGCTCAGTGAGATTGCTCTATTGTGTTATTTTGCATTGTTATGCAGATCTAAAAAGATCCAGAAAAATAGAATACTCTCTTGAGGCAACAAAACAGAAATGTAATTTACTTCAGCAAATGTAAACATAGTGTCAAAATTAATACAATTATCGAAATAAAAACATGGACGTTCTCATACATAAAATTAAAAGTATGCTGCTGGTCAAAGCTTTCATAACAATTTAGGCTTGTAGTTCTGAAACTAATATCTTATTCCCTAAACTGCACAGAATGACCGGCTGGACAAGCCTGTGCACAGAAATGAAGCACAATGTTCTGACATGTCTTACAGTTGATAGACTGTGAAGTCCACATCTCCTTTCTATAAATGCCCTGTCACAATGAGGCCTGTACCAACTAACAGAAGCAAATTTCATATCCGTCCCCTCTCTTGCCTTGTTATTCTCCATTAGAACAATCTTAACTGTGAAGAAGTACTCAATTTTTGCAAAAATATGGCTCTGGAGTCTTCCTCTCATTCACAGCAAAGTACACCTTTGAAAACGAAGACCTGTCAGATCTGCTCATTGAGGAATTGAACCAGAAACCATTTACATGACAGTGACCATATTTATCAAAACTATGTGACACATGTAATAGTTTTTCACCCAAGATGCTTTGCAAATGTTGCTTCATGGCATCATAAAGTTCATCTGCCATTGTCTTACCTAGTCTCTGTGAAGGGAGTAACTGAGCTTCTTTAAAATCAAAGGACGATGTGCAACTATGAATCCCAAGTTGTCTCTCAAATGCAGAATTAATTTCCTCTCCAGGTTCTGAAATAAATCTTTCGACCCTTGGTCTTTCAATTTGACCTGAATGGTCATTTTTAGCAACATCTTCATAATCTGATTCATCTTCTTCCAAATGCATGATAGCATCACCTCGGTCATAGTATTCCATTTTATCTAGTGCAGGAATGTCTTTGAGAATTTCTGCAACATATAATTTCTGTTGCATTGCATTATAAATGGATATATTCAACTTTTCATACAGTTTTCCAAATAGCATGTGGTGTTTTTTAATTTTTTCATTCAGATCTAAAACTTCCTGAACAGTTATACTGTATCTATAGCTGATTTCCATTATATGACACATTACCACTAAGCTGTTATAATTTGGAATGAGTTCATAAAAGCATGACCTTGCATACACCACTGCAAAAAGCAACCACTGCTGTGCAGTGAAACCATCCAAGGTTACCTTGTCCATAAAACAGTCTGCCACAGCCAGAGGGAACTCAATGGTTTTATTCTTTCTTGCAATGTCTCAACATCTCTAATTATGCCTTCATCTGACTTACTGTCTGTTAGAATCTCCTTATTTATTAGACCAAGCATAAGTTCATGCATTGGATCTACAGCACAAGTCCTAAGAGATTGAGTAATCCTTTGATTATTTATCATTTTCAATTTTTACTCTAGCGTACAAGGAATGAAGCAGTGAAAATTGCAGTCCAGGATGGCCAGCTTGACTCCAGAAATCAGGTTGCCGTGAAAAATTTTAGAAAAAATGTAAAAGTACTGACAATCGATGACATTCCATTCATTCCAGCCAGTGATGATGATGAGGGTGGAAAGATCTCCAGAGATAGACAGCTTGAGGCCCTTCACAAACGAAGAGATAAGAGATTGAAAATTTATAGCAGTATGAGGCAAGCAATGTTTGGTGTTGTGAAGCAACCTTACAGGGAAGAATTCCCAATGTGGGATGAATTGTCATCCAATGTTTCCTTAGATGATTGGAATGATTTAGAAAAAAGGGCTGGCTAGAAAAGCCAAGCTGTGTAGCCTTCCCTTGGGATGCAGTACCTGAAATTCCTCCTGAAAGGTTGGTCACTTCTCTTCAAAAGCTCACCAACCAGTCTGCAGATTATGGTTGTTCTGGTGCATAGCATGCAATGTTAATTCTGAATTGTGTTTATCTTTGCATGCACATAGCATACTCTGCAGACTGGTGGAAAAATTCTTGAAGTTGTCTACAATCTTGCTAATTTCGTAGCATAATTTGATAATACATTAATCTTCAAGGTCTGTGCTGCAAACCTGACGCTGGGGAAGAGTCTATAGTAATTAAACTCTTGTAAATATTTAGTAATTTATCATCTCGCGTAGCGGAATCTCTGGGAATCCTCTTCATGTGACGTGTCGCCACCGAAGTCTTCGCTGCGAATCTAGCGCTAGAAAAACTCTTGTAAATCTTGAGGAATTGAATTTTAACAACTTCTATAGAACTTATAACAATCTAAATTTTTACAGCTTTAAAACAATTTATAGATATTCTTAGGAACTTTCTCGAAAAGTCTTTGAAAAGTTCTAGAAAGTTCTAACCATTATTACGTCATTTTAGGACCTTTCCTTCGACTCTTGAAAACGAGGTTGAAGAAACGATTCTGCTATAGCGCTAGCTGATGAAGTCACTGGATTCGTGAGAGGCTATTAGATTTAAGGCTACTAATCTTAAACGAGGCTACTAATATTAAACGAGGCTATCGATATCAGACAAGATCTTAAAAAACCACTGCACCATAGTGCAAGCTGATGACGTCACTGTGCTTGGAGATCCATTGATGACGTCACTGGAGTCGGGGGACTCTTGAGGTTGGAGAAACCATTGCGCTAGATCCATAAAAACGGTCGCACTATAGCGCAACCTGATGATGTCATTGATGACGTCACTGATAGTCGGATGCCCGTGATAGCTGATGGCCCTGTTTGCAACCTACTTGTAGGTAGTCTTAAACTCATTTCATACTAGAAACAAAATAAAAATTTACTCAATTTTAAGCTTGTTGCTTTGCATCATTCCAAAGGGAGATCTTTAAGTGAACAAATATGCTGTTTAGTTTAGTTCTGCTCAAGTATCCAACTTCCAAATCATAGTCATGCAAAACCATAGTCATAAGAAAACTATAGTCTGGAAGCTGTGAAGGCTCTATTGTTCTATGTTATTGTGCGAAAAATTTTCTTGCCCAGTCCACTAGAAGGTGCAGCAAACTTTTTTCGTCCCCATGTAAATAGCGATTTGTACACTGTATACGTCGAAATTGTGCCGGTTTTAGGTCTTTTATGTGGGAATGCCTGGTGCAAATTGTTCCATTTTTGGATGCCACACATCTAGAAATAAGAAGTATCAAGGAATTGCCATATTTAAAGTCCCCGTTGTGAGAGACGAGTTCACTACAAGCTGGAGAGGAAGGTTAATTCACGTTATCACGAAAGATAGGGTCATTGATGCGAGCTTGAGGAAGCAATCAATGAATGTAACCTGTACATATGCGAAAAACATTACACTCCTGATCAACTTATATAATGAAAGTATTATCATTTCCTTCTTACTTTTCTATGCATGTAACTGCCCAAATTTAATGTTGTCAGGTTTCACCTCGGAACCTAATGTGGCTATGTTAGGCCAATAGGCCCCTACTTGCTATAGCCCCGTTCTCTCCTTAAATGAAATCCTGATCTATGTCAGTGGTTCAGTGTGACCAAATAGCCAACAGGAAACCCATCGTTCGACAGAGTGGCGGGGCCAGACAAAAAATAATGAGCGGGCAAAAGTCTAAAATTTTCAGACTGGAAGTGGGGGAGGGTAAAAAGTATACCCAGATATTTTTATTGCATTTTTCAATGACCATTTTAGCCAAATTGTTGGAAGTGGGGGCATTTGCCCCCTCATACCCTCCCTGGCTACACCACTGGTTTGACAAATATGAGATGAAGTCTAGATTTTCTATTAATGTATGATTAGTTATTATCAGTGTTATTACAAATAAGAAATCAAAAGAACATTTTTCTATCTTCATAGATCAAGATAGAAAGACATTAATACCTGGATCAACACCGACATTAAATTTACCAAAGAAGTCTGTTGCTCCTAGCAGGTAAGGATTTTGGAAATCTTTTTTGTCAGGTCTAAAAATATACCATTTTTTTCCATATATACAGGCCTGTACTGAAACTCATTATGTATACAGTAAATTATTCTAAAAGTTTAGCATTCTTCTCACAGCTATTTTCTTGTGTGCTCTATTGAGTCTGAATTATTTTCCTTTGAGTCAATATACAAATCAACCAAGAACTTCAGCCAAGACAATTCCTAGAAAGCGTCATACTGACCCACCCACAAGGTTGCAAAGTTCATTTTATAGCTCTCTTGAAGAACTAAAAAAGTGAGTATTGAACTTGAAGCTTATCGGATGGATGATTAACAGTTCACACGAAATTAATTTAATAATCACAAAAAATGATGACAAACACAGTCTTTCGTTGTATGAGATTCATGTTGATGATAGCTTGTCATTCACTATACGAATTTATGGGTGGAGTCTTCCAGATGACCATCAGATGTACCTCACCTACAAAAGATCTGTACGAAACATAACTCTATCTAATTTGATTGCTGCTCTGACAAGTTATGACATTTGCCCTGGCATTATAAACCCAAGCCTAGTGAAGAATGTGGCATTGCTTCAGCATTGTGTGCCAAAGTAATTTGTATTGTTCCCAGAGGAAGATGCCTCTAACCCACTCTGCCAAACTGAGTA
The DNA here is from genome assembly GCA_014526335.1 of Chrysaora quinquecirrha. Lineage (NCBI taxonomy): Eukaryota > Metazoa > Cnidaria > Scyphozoa > Semaeostomeae > Pelagiidae > Chrysaora > Chrysaora quinquecirrha. The sequence continues at coordinate 1,061,543 of JACTAT010000062.1, read as the reverse complement.
CTGCAGATCATCCAACTGTAGCATATTGATAGATGATGCACCACAATGCCAAAGTTGCAAAGAAAGAGAGAATAGAGAAGTTGCCCAGTTGGAAAGAAAGAAGAAAATCTTACAGACTCCTGCAAAATTGAAAGCTCCCTTAAGTCAAACTTCTACAGAACGCATCAAGTTGGCAATGCAAGCATATCGAATTGAAAACAAGGAACTGCACCTTCAAATCAGAGCACACGGCAGTGCCTTCTTTATTTCTTGATTTATTAATCATTTGTTTTGATCATTACAATACCAAACCCTTCTAGAATCTGAGCCAGCTATGCTTTCCACTTGTCCACTTTATACCGATCATACTGCAATCCTGATCTAAATGTATTTCGTGCGAGTCATTTAGCTCCCTTTGGTCTAATCTCTATTGAGAACTAACCTCAGTATCCCGATAGCAATGTTGATAAGGGGATTTAAAATGGCTTGGTTTGCTGATCGAGGACATTTGTGCGATATCCCTCCAAATGTCATCTTTTTCGAGACACTTTTGCTTCCGACATTTTTGCTAATTTTAATTTGTAGAAATAGACCGGCTTCAGGTCGGGTCAAGTGCCACTCGAGGAGGTCATTAACATCATAGTGATTTTTCGATAGGTTTCACCTGGACTTTCAAAAAAATTTTGGTAAACGGTTGTTTTTTGCTGCGTTCGTGAAATACGGGGGTCAGAAAACCAGGGGGTCAACATCGACAAAAATAGTGACAGGGAATTTTTCACAACATTCTAGCAAACTGGGTAACCGGGATTTTAAAGTAGGTTTGGACTCTTTGGTGGTGGGTGGTCATTTTAAGACTTGGGAACATTCTTGCAAATCAATGGTTGTGACGTCATCGATGACGTAGAAAAGTTACGGTCAGTGAAAATCTGACTTTTGAATTTTGTGTTTTTAATGATATTGACGGAAAAAAACATCTCAAATGGAGCAAAAAATTATACAACACCAATTCGATTTGGCTTAATACTCAGAAGTTATTATGATTCGGAATTTGTGTGACGTCATCAAAACGCAGAACTGATATTTTGAGTCTTAACCGTTTCGTGCATAAATCTTTCTTTTGATGTGTTCAGCGTTACTTTTAGGATAAAAGCATCATGTTCTCTGTCACTTACGCTAATTTCTGTCATTTCAAACCTTTAATTACGAAGAATGCTCATTATTTCTAATGCGATGCAGCTAGGTTGCCGAACTACTATGAATGTTGAAAAAGATGAAAAACTTGAAACATTTTCTGCTTACTTTCTCTGAGAATGGTGATATGATTGAGCTAGATAGAGCGAAGTACTAAAAAGTGGATCCAAGGTAAACATATACCAAAAATAGGGGCACTGCTTACAAAAGTTGAACAGCCGTCTTTGATACGTGGTTGGAGGGAATACTCACTTGGTTAGGAAGAAGTGCTAGAAGAAAGAGGGGAACAGCCATGGAGGGTTGAGTTTCATTGCATATATGAAACTCCATAACATCAATAGGTTTGTCCATTTCAGTCAACAAGATTGGCGAAAGACAGGAGGAAATTGCACCGCCACTTGCCAGCTACTAGCGATTGCTGAAATGAACTGGAGCGAATCTTAGCGAAACCAATCGACCGATTCAGTTTGAGTTCAATATTTCGGCAACAAACTTTGTGCCAAAATAAGAGCCACAAGCTAGATAATATCTGAATCTGGAAACCTACCCTATAAATCCTACCCTATAAATCCTAGTTAGCCTTTTTCTTACGTGTTTTCATTATTATCATTCAGCGCTCGTCTCTGCTATTATTGGAGAATTCACAGTGGCTTGTCCCACAAAGCCGCACTTACAGAGTTATACATTTGTCAACGTAACAACTTGCGAACTGCATCTCTCACCTTGCAACTCTAAAAACTTAATCAAAATTCTTTGCAAAAGTCAATTCCAATAGCTTATCGGTTACTGTTGTCTTGTATAAATCTCTGTATTATGCCTATTGAGACTGATAAAATGTGGCACACTTCGTACTGTAACACAAAAGTCAACGGATTTTCCTGAGTTTAGGGTCAACTATAGTATTTGAATTCCTCTCCACTCCACCACCAAGCCTGGTTTTCAAACTAGCCATATCCGCTGACGATAACCGCCTTCATCTACACCTACACCTGTGCCTATGCCTTCGCCTACTCCTATGCCTTCATCTACACCTACACCTGTGCCTATGTCATCGCTTATGCTTATGCCTATGCCTTCACCTATACCTGTGCCTATACCTTCGCCTATGCCTAAAACTATATCTGTGCCTTAGCCTACACCTGTGCCTACAACTACACCTACACCTGTGCCCATGTCATCGCTTATGCTTATGCCTATGCCTTCACCTATACCTGTGCCTATACCTTCGCCTATGCCTAGGCCTATATCTGTGCCTTAGCCTACACCTATGCCTACAACTACACCTACACCTGTGCCTATGTCATCGCTTATGCTTATGCCTATGCCTTCCCCTATACCTGTGCCTATACCTTCGCCTATGCCTACACCTATATCTGTGCCTTAGCCTACACCTATGCCTACAACTACACCTACACCTGTGCCTATGTCATCGCTTATGCCTATGCCTATGCCTTCACCTATGCCTATGCCTATATCTGTGCCTTAGCCTACACCTATGCCTAAAACTACACCTACACCTGTGCCTATGTCATCGCTTATGTCTATGCCTTCACCTATACCTGTGCCTATACCTTCGCCTATGCCTACACCTATATCTGTGCCTTAGCCTACACCTATGCCTACATCTACACCGACGCCTGTGCCTATGCCTTCACCTACACTAATGCCTATATCTCACCTACACCTGTACCTAAGGCTTGTCCGATGCCTATGCCGTCATCTACACATACGCCTGTGCCTATGCCTTCGCCTATGCCTTTGCCTACATCTCACCTAGGCCTGTGTCTATGCCTTCGCCTATGCCTATGCCTACACCTATACTTGTGCCTTAGCCTAGACCTTCGCTTCATCTACACCTACACTTTTTCTATGCCTTCGCCTCTGCGATTGCCTACAACTTATCCACATAGGTGTCTGCCGTCTTCTCAAGCATTTATGGTTACATAAATCAAATTAAAGACCGTGGTCATAAAAAAGTACTTCGCTCTATTCAGCTCAATCGTATTACCATTCTCAAGGAAAGTAAGCAGAAAATGTTTTATCTTTTTCATCTTTTTCAACATTCATAGTCGTTCAGAACCCTAGCTGCATCCCAATAGAAATTACGAGCATTCTTCGTAATTTAAGGTTGGAAATGACAAAAATGAGCGTAAGTGACCGAGAACATGATGCTTTTATTCTAAAAGTAACGCTGAACACATCAAAAGGAAAATTTATGCACGAAATGGTTAAGACTCAAAGTCAAAATATCAGTTCTGCGTTTTCATGATGTCACACACATTTCGAATCGTAATAACTTCTGAGCATTAAGCCAAGTCGAATTGGTGTTGTATAATTTTTTGCTCCATTTGAGATGTTTTTTTTTCGTCAATATCATTAAAAACACAAAATTCAAAAGTCAGATTTTCACTGACCGTAACTTTTCTACGTCATCGATGACGTCACAACCATTGATTTGCAAGAATGTTCCCAAGTCTTAAAATGACCACCCACCACCAAAGAGTCCAAACCTACTTTAAAATCCCGGTTACCCAGTTTGCTAGAATGTTGTGAAAAATTCCCTGTCAATATTTTTGTCGATGTCGACCCCCTGGTTTTTCTGACCCTCGTATTTCACGAACGCAGCAAAAAACGAACGTTTACCAAATTTTTTTTGAAAGTCCATGTGAAATGCTATCGAAAAATCACCATGACATTAATGACCTCCTTGAGTGGCACTTGACCCCATCTGAAGCCGGTCTAGAAGCAATGGCCACTGTTTCTCTAAGAACGTGAAAAAAGCAATAAAATGTAGAAAATTCAAAATTTACTATTGCAGGCCTTTAAAGTTTGTTCTGCACTTTGGCTGTGTAATTTTATAACTGCATGATCGAAGTCAAAGGAAGACAACTTGTAAAGAAAATTACAAGAAATTGTTACATCTGCAAACATATTCTTGGAAAATGCTACGGCAACCCGAAAACAGAACAGCTACCAGACTTTCACGTAAGATAAGAACATCCATTTACCTCAGTCAGAATAGATTTCGCCGGACCTTTATATGTCAGATCAGAGGGGAATGCAATGAGCAAGGTTTACATCACATTGTTTACTTGTGGGACATCTTGGGCTGTTGATATCGAACTAGTTCCAGAATTGTCAGTTAAGTCATTCATGCTTTTGTTTTAGACGATTTGTAAGTAGAAGAAGAGTACCATCCGTTATCGTATCAGATAACGTGAAAACCTTCAAATTGTTTTCTAAGCATTTGACAAAATTGTTCAAATCTGAAGGAGTGCAGTCATATCTTCAACAGAAGCGGATAACTTGGAAGTTTAATCTCACCAAGGCCCCATGGTGGGGAGGATTTTATGAAAGACTGATCAAGCAAATTAAGCTTTGTCTGAAAAAATGTGTTGGAAGAGCTAAATTGTCAATGGATGAATTAAATACTGTTCTTATTGAAATCGAAGGAGTTCTGAATTGTTGTCCATTAACCTACGTTTATTCTGATGAACTGGTTGAACCTTTGACTCCGTCTCACTTGTTAACAGAACGTCAAATTCTACAATTAACGTATTTCTCAACTGAGAATGGAGAGTGAGATTATAACTCTACTGCAGTTTCGTTCCAGAAACGTGCAAGATACGTTGAATCAATTCTTAAGCATTATCAGAAACGTTGGAAAAAGGAATCCTTAGTATCGTTGCGTAAACATCATCGTATGTCAAATGATGGCAAACAGATTGAGATCAAGGAAGGAGATGTAGTGACAGTACAGGACGAAAATCTCAAAAATCACGTATATTGGAAGGTTGCAAAGATCGTTCAGCTTATTGTCGGATGGGACAATGTCATTTGTGGCGCTAAGTTACTTTTGCCAAATGGAAATCATATAGAAAGACCTGTACAGAAGCATTATTCTCTTGAAGTGTCTCAGAAGGAGTTTAATAAGAATGAAATTCTAGAAGAAGTCAAAGCTGTGGAGAGACCGAAACGGAATGCTGCAGTGATTGCAAGAGAGAGAATGGACATCATTGACCAGCTTGAAAGGGACGATGAACTCTAAGTGTTTTAATATTATTTTAGTATATGCATAGCTGGTCAAGGGGGAGTGTACGAACTCTTAAGTTTAATTGAATTGACTTCATATAAACTTTAGCGGCCGTGGGTCTCCCGGCCCAACCTTTCATATTCGTAGTTTTACTTTAATCTTGGAGAGTTTTTTGGTTGTCACCTTCGAAGTTGGACATGTATGAAGTATTCTGAAATTGATTATGTTTGTGAGTCTCTTAGTTTCATCAAGGTGATAAATTTCTTTATTTTATGTATGTTTCTTAATACAGTCCTCTGACGATGTTTTTTTGTGTGTCGATTCTTGTTTTTTGACTGATTGAATATTCGAATTAATCTTGCCTGTCTCCCAAAAATCTGGGACATAGAAAGAGAAGCAAGACAGGAAAAACTCTAAAGTGTTGCACCCTTGCACACTTCAAATTCATTACCACTCTCATTGACACTGACTTCAGTGCCGCACCCTTACACACTTCAAGTGCCAATGCACTACTTTTTGTTCCGATTCATTACCACTCTCATTGACACTGACTTCAGTGCCGCACCCTTGCAAAATTTACATTCATTACTACTCTCATTGACACTGACTTCAGTGCCGCACCCTTGCACAATTTACATTCATTACTACTCTCATTGACACTGACTTTAGTGCAGCACCCTTGCACACTTTAAGTGCCAATGCACTACTTTTTTATTGTGATTCATTACCACTCTCATTGACACAGACTTCAGTGCAGCACCCTTGCACACTTTAAGTGCCAATGCACTACTTTTTTGTTGTGATTCATTACCACTCTCATTGACACTGACTTCAGTGCCGCACCCTTACACACTTCCAGTGTCAATGCACTACTTTTTGTTCCGATTCATTACCACTCTCATTGACACTGACTTCAGTGCCGCACCCTTGCACACTTAAAGTGCCAATGCACTACTTTTTTATTGTGATTCATTACCACTCTCATTGACACAGACTTCAGTGCAGCACCCTTGCACACTTTAAGTGCCAATGCACTACTTTTTTGTTGTGATTCATTACCACTCTCATTGACACTGACTTCAGTGCCGCACCCTTACACTTCAAGTGCCAATGCACTACTTTTTGTTCCGATTCATTACCACTCTCATTGACACTGACTTCAGTGCCGCACCCTTGCACAATTTACATTCATTACTACTCTCATTGACACTGACTTCAGTGCAGCACCCTTGCACACTTTAAGTGCCAATGCACTACTTTTTTATTGTGATTCATTACCACTCTCATTGACACAGACTTCAGTGCAGCACCCTTGCACACTTTAAGTGCCAATGCACTACTTTTTTGTTGTGATTCCTTACCACTCTCATTGACACTGACTTCAGTGCCGCACCCTTGCACACTTAAAGTGCCAATGCACTACTTTTTGTTCCCATTCATTATTAATCTCATTGACACCGACTTCAGTGCCGCACCTATGCACACTTTAAGTGCCAATGCACTACTTTTTGTTCTGATTCATTACCACTCTCATTGACACGGACTTCAGTGCTGCTCCCTTGCACACTTTAAATTCATTACCACTCTCATTGACACTGACTTCAGTGCCGCACCCTTGCACACTTTAAGTGCCCATGCACTACTTTTTGTTCCGATTCATTACCACTCTCATTGACACTGACTTCAGTGCCGCACCCTTGCACACTTTAAGGGCCAATGCACTACTTTTTGTTCCCATTCATTACCACTCTCATTGACACTGACTTCAGTCCCGCACCCTTGCACACTTTAAGTGTCAATGCACTACATTTTGTTCCGATTCATTACCACTCTCATTGACACTGACTTCAGTGCCGCACCCTTGCACACTTTAAGTGCCAATGCACTACTTTTTGTTCTGATTCATTACCACTCTCATTGACACTGACTTCAGTCCCACACCCTTGTACACTTTAAGTGTCAATGCACTACTTTTTGTTCCGATTCATTGAAACTCTAATTGACACTGACTTCAGTGCCGCTCAATTGCACACTTTTGGTGCAAACGCCCTACATTTCCTAAGTGGCAATGTAAACTGACTAGAGGGCCTTTTCCCTTTCACTCTAAATGCCAATACACTACTTTACATAGATCCATCATTCTATAAAAATATACACTTCAAATATTTGCAGGTACCACGCTCATACATACATAATTCTTCACTGTGGAAAATGATGGACTTAGAGATACATTCATGTAGCTGTGAAAGGAGACAGCAATTTTTGTGGGAAGAGTTGCTAACTTGCGATAGGAAATTCATTATTACCCTACAAAAAGAAGTTGTTAAAAGATGCTTAGGAAACATTTGTGGGAATACGTTAATGGTAACCATGCTCCTGAACATCCTCCTGTAGGAATCTATAGGGCTTAAAATGATGGATTAACTCTTTAGCTACAATGGGGGTCATTAATGACCCCCTAGCATATTTTCCGGAATTCTGTGGTCCATATTGTAGATAGAAGTTTGAAATTTGCACCAGAGGCTTTCCTGAAGTTTTCAAGGTCCTTACTTGAAGCACTAGGGAGAAATGGCGTTTTAAATTTTCAGAAAAGCATCAAAATGGCCGCCATTTTTCAAAATTTTTTTGTGGAAGAGAAACTCGCCGCTTTTATGTATCGATATGCCAAGAAAACGATAGCAAAGGATTGTTTTATTCATATCAAAGCTTTTTTGCTGACTTAGAGTACCAAGGAATCATTTATGGAAAAAATATCGTGGATAACAGGAAGGCAAAGACGATGGCTAGGCCCAATAGACCACTAAGTAAACAATTTATTTTTTAGTGAAAAATATCAATTATATCCAAATAGAAATTACATCATTGCGAAGCTCTTTTATTGAGGATTTAAAAAATATATAGTTTTGTTACTTTATGTTTTTAATCTTATGAAGCAGAATCGATTTAGAGCAGGGAGCCGATCTCAGTTGCATGCAGCGTAATCCAAAACAACAATTGGGTAGCTAAATAGTTAATAAGATAAGGACCCTGGGAAATACTAACATGTCAATGTTTCTTATCTTAAGGCATAGGCTAAGCAAGTTTGTGCCTTTAAGCATTTACCAAACCATGAATTTGGCTGATCGACTCTGCAATAAAGAAGAGATTTGGAACTTTACTTGAGAAAGTTTTGCTGAGAATAGGGTATGCTGACAAGGATTGGTACTGTGGGTTGGCGGAACTCCTTACTCTAATGCACCTCAATACTGAATCCTGACAGAGACACACAGTTCATTATGCAATTCCAGCTTTACTTGGTCAACAGCCCATTCATCCTGGTTTGTCCTGGATTAGAAATCAATGCACGTGGCTGTGGGAGGAGACAGCCATTTTTGCGAGAGTAGAGTTGCTAACCTGTGAAGAAAATTTATCCTGTGGAAAGAAATTGTTAAAAGGGGCTTGGGGGAAAAATTTCAAGGATATATATACATGCTGGCAGTGATAAAAATCATCCTATTGGTGGGCATCGTCTTTTTTTTTTGTCTTATAATATTTATTTTTTGTATGATTCTTTGTATTGCATCTTTGCTTGTTTGCTTGTTTGATTCTGTAGAACTACCATGTTTTAATACACCAACTATAGGGTTGCAGAGTACTTAGGAGTGGGTGGGTTGGAAAAGATAACACCATATCAGTATTAAATATATTTAGTTGTTGTTTATTAAGCAGCAAATTTGCAAACCCAGTTCAATGCTTCTTGGGCCTGACTTAAAGACAAGCACATGGCTGTGAGCAAGTGAACCAAACACGAGACCTGCGCATTAATCATCATTCACGCTTGGGCGTAAATGGACCAGTAATGTGTGGCGGCCTCTAAGATAGACAAATGAGACAATATACACACAGGGGATATGCAGTATTTGGTATCGTATTTTAGCAAATTCATGACAGTATAATAAGTAACAATGAAACTTTGTTTACGAATACAAGAATGCCACCAAATTGTAGGTGGCCAACCCGCCAAAATACAGCCCAAATAGCCAACCCTGCATCTTCACTGGAATAAGTGATAAACTGGTACAGTACTTATGCTGCATCCATTTTATCAGCATTTACATTGCTGAAGTCAAGTTCTTTTAAACTTCACCAGTGACTAAGAATCTTGTATATTTCTAATAACCCTTCCAATTATAGCAAAAGCTCCTCCTGGCCATGTTCTAGAGCTTCACTATAAAAACATCCTTTGTACATTTTGAGAATATAGATAAAAACAATAACAAACAAACATCACATAGAACAAAACAATATTAGAATAAATGTAAATTCAGTATCTTTGTCCAAGTCGTAAAAGTTCACTTCCATCATCTTGTTTTTCCTTGTGGTTCTTCTCCCTCTCCCCAGACTCCTCGTTCTTCATACTCCCCTAAAATTATTATGACGTAATAATTTTATAAGAGCGTTATAGCCCACTGGGGAAAGTAATCAGTCTTCTTCTAACATCCTCTTCGTTTTATCTGCTCCTTGTCTTTTGGCCTCTCTATTTGGCCTGCCTTCTTCTACAACAACATTATCGTCTTTGTTCGCATGTCTGATTCTCTTATTCCGTTCTTCAGCTTACGATGTTGACTTAATCTCTAGTGGGCAAATCAGCTGAATTGGTCTTTCCCAAATCTTATTTCTGACGATCATTCTTACTCCTCTTACTATGTCATCATTCTTTCCTCAAAGTAACTTGCACACCAGTCCATGGTGACATTCGTGTCTGTTTTTGTTCTCTCCAACGACAAGAACAACTTCTCCAATGTCTGGATGAAATGGTTTCACTTTTGTTACGTCGTGTTTTTCTTTAAGTGCTCTAACATACTATGTTGTCCAGCTATCCCACATCACTTGCTTGGCTGCTCTAATACGCTTTTCCATCTTACTGGGTGTGTCTGGTTCCTCTATCTCTTCCAGCTGGTATGTATCTCTGCCGTGTATTATTCTATTCGGTGTCAGAACCCTGGTACCAATCTCATCTTCTACATACTGTAAGGGACGATTGTTGAAAATGATCTCTATATCCTTGACAACTCTGCTAAGTCCTTCAAAAGACAAGTGACTCCTCCCTAATTTCTGAAATAAAATATTCTTCAAGTCTTTGTGCAGTCTTTCATAAAAGGAACCTCTCCACGGACTTTTGGCAAGGATAAACTCCCATTCAGTTTTTTGTTCTGATAGATAGTCATGTAGTTGTTCGCTTTTTCTCAGTTCTTTGATTATTTCTGCAGCAGCTTTGAACGTCTGTGCATTGTCGCTTATTATTCTTTCTGGTCTTGCATGCACAGCTATGAATTCATTTAGTCTGTCAATAAACTCACTTGTAAAAAGGCTTCTTGTTGTTGCAAAGTAAACTGCTCTAGACGTTCCACAGGAAAAATTTATTACATACGCCTTTTCATCGTTTCCTTTCAGTCTAAATGGGCCAACGAAATCTACTCCAGTAGTTGCGAAAGGGTACTTTGGCTTTTGTCTACTCTCAGGTAACTGTCCTGTTGTGGGTTTTGGATAGGGCTCAACGGTCATTATCTTACACCATTCACATTTTCTCTTTATACCTTTCAGAACTGTTCTTAGCTTTGGTATCCAAAACGACTCTCTAACTTTTGCCATCATTATGTTAACCCCCTTATGTCCAACTTTACGGTGTACTTCTTCTGCAAGTCTATATGTATATTTTGAATCTCTTGGCATGAATATTGGCTGATAATTCGGAATTCTTCCAAGGCATCTTATTATGTTGTCTTCACATCTAATCAACCCTAGTTGCTGGGCCTCTTTACTCTCCAGGTTGATGCCAGCTTGAGCCCATTGAATTAATTTCTTATCAGCATGCTCGATTTCCTCAGTTTTTAACGGTCCAGTTTTCATTGTATCTTTATCTCTCTTGGTCTTGCAATTGTTAATGAATCTAAAACACCATGCAAAAACTCTCTTGACAGCTTTTAATGGCCTTCTTTCCAACATGCTATCTATTTCTTTGGTCAAGAGCTGGTCAGTGCTACTGTAAAACAATTGATCAATTCTTTTAAGTTCTTCCTGTACACTGCTATCAGCTAAGGGGTCAGTCATTTATAACTCTGGGTACCGGGGCGGGTTAGATTTCCTAAAGCGGTTAATAGTTTTCACACCCCTTTCAATTTTCTCTAAAAATATCATACCCCACTGAAAAACTGGTAAAAAATTTCATACCCCAGTAGCCATCATCTATCATTCATCGCCAATGTCATTTATCTGAAAAAGGTACAAATACCAAATACTTCAGGAAATTCAATATATGTTGAGCTTAAGTTCACCTAGAAAAATATTTGTTAGGCACTGTGAAAAATTACTTCATGGAAAAATTCTCAAGATTGATGAACAGACACGAAGATCAGTTTTTACCTATATGTTGAGAGATGATGAGTTCCAGCAAGCCTTCCATATCTTGTCTTTCTGAACAACTGGTCCAAATGCTTTTCCTCTTCTAACTCAGTACTATATGGCCTCTCATCAATATCACTGCTAACCTCACCATCACTTTCATTATCAGTTATTCTTGTTAGCTCTCCAATCACATCATCCTCAGAACATTGGTCTTCCGAATCCAACTCTGAATCTGCATCTAAGCCAGCTTCTTCTTCTATTACTGTATCGTTCAAGTGTTCTGCAATAGCTTCTATCTTCTGTGTTTTTTTTAAATGGAGGAAATGAAGAAGGTTGCAATGTGCAAGGTATTTGTCTAACTCTCTGACCTTTAATCTTTTAAAACTATTGTTTTCTGCAATCTTTCTCCAGTCATAATCCTTGAATTCTTTTTCATCTTCTGTTACTCGTTTTCTTTTTTTCTCCATCAGCCTCACTTCCTTGCGAAAGTGGCTTTGCTCCAATTCAGTCAAAGCATTTATAATTATGTCTTCTTTGACAGCGTAAAGCCTTTCAAATTCATTGATCTTCTCAATATTTTTCGTTGTTATTTGCCCTTGTCTAAACCATGCTTTGAGCTGTACACGTGGATTCATATCATCAACTTGTCTAATTTCATTATCAATTTTAGTTGGTGTTTTTGCTGCATGTAAGTACTTGAACTGATGAGATTCATAGTCTGGCATAGGCTCTGGAATGCGACTACAAGGTGGTCCAGTCCATCCATTTTCTAAACAAAATGTGCAAATTTGTCCATGATCTTTGCAGCTAAATTTCAGATATTCTAGATATTTTTCCCCCTTTCTGGTATGCTGATCCATAAATGTCTGTAAAGACTTGTAGTAGTGAAAGCCTGGTGTCTTTTTAGATTGTTTTGCATCTTTATTTGCAAGATAGTCATGCAGATATTTTGTATCCCAGAAAATAGGTCACCCACATCCTCAGTTACATAAGCCTTCATAAACCCCTGTGGAGCCACTTCTCCATCTATTCTTTGGGCAACTTCATCACATACTTTGAAAGCATTAAATTTCATACGTTCAGTCTCATTCTTCTCAAGTTCATCAATGGTGAGATTGTTGATGTCAGTTTCACTTAAACCAAAATGTTTTTGGCGATATTCCCAGTTAAGATAACCTCCATCACAGATTGCATCTCCTGAAAAGCAAGTATGATACAATAAGAGTATATAATATCAAATATATAGTACATATTACAAAAAAGGATCACTGAAAATATTGTATATGTTATATAATATTCTATATAAATTTCTGAGCAAAGAACAACAAAGTTGCATCCTGTTGATCAACATGATGGCATCCTGATACATGATATCTTGGAATATCTACAGTTTTCAATGTTTTAAAAATGTTAATGTATCCAAAGACAATGACAAAGTTGAATACGTACCAACAGCACTCTGAATTCTTTCAACTTCATTCTGACTGCTGTCACCAGGGGCTAAGTGATGTCTTATGTAGAAATCATATTTACAAATTCTTATTTCTTGTGCAATTCGATAATACACTTCATTGTTAGTGATTCCTACACCAGGACCTGCATCAGTGAGATCAACAATTCTTGGTTTAAAACTAGGCTGCTTGTTCCTTGACATTTCCAAACACACCTCAATTTCTTCCAATATTTTATGGAACTGAGCAACAATGCTCTCACCAGTATTGTCAGCATTGCTTACTATTTCGTACATATCTCTTGCAGACAACAAAACAATATTCAACTGTGCTACCAATGAATTCCCAGTGGCAAAGTCTTCTTCACTCAAATTTGTGAAACTATTGTATTCCTTGATGAGCTCTTCACACCTGTGCTGCAAAAACATAAGTTTATCTTTTTCATACTGGCGGTGTTGGCTTTCTCCTCTTTCATCATTATGAGATCTTCATTAACAGACTGATCTTTAAAACTTTCTAAGGAATCTCTTCCTTTAACTATCCATCCTTTCATAAGAGTAGATCTTGAATTGCTACTATCATTGTCAAACTCATGGAGAAGGGGTTCTTTGTGTCTGTTACTTATAAGATTACTCCCCCAAACACTGCCAGAACTTCCTACAAAGTATTTTGGCTTAACAATCACAATAGCATCTTGCTGTGCCGTCTTTATAAGTTCAGTCTCAGCTGCCTTTTCCACACTTTTCTCCATATAAAGAAAAGTTCCTGGAGTACAATTCAGCATTGACTTAGGGAAGTCATAATGCTTGAATTTTCTTGCATTCGAATCTTCACTTGGACGGTAAACCTTTTGGGAACGTGCACTTTGCATACCGCAGCTAGTTTCAGGACAAAGGTATGCCTTGTCATCAAAACTTCTGAACAATGTTAACTCTTGTTGATTATTCTGCCCACACAAGGCCCGTACAATATTCTTTTTGTGTGCACGACAAAAATGAGTCAGTAAGTTTGAAGTACTTTCTGCTTTAGGTGGTTTCTTGCAACAGAATAGGCCTTTGCCAAGGTGATTTTTGGCTTGCCTGGACCGTTTGTTTTTTGGTACTGCACGATTGTAAATTGCTGTGGTGGACTTGATTAAAGGCAAATTTCGCCTCACTCTGTTGTAATTGACAATCTTAAGAAAGTCACGTTTCTTTACGCGATGATTAAGGTAAAGAACTGAGTCCTTTCTTCTTCCATGTGCCGTTGATTTACTTGTAATGCAGTTGGCTAAGTGCTGCTCATCATCCTCATCCATCAACCGCTTGCGACCACCACCTTGCTTTCTCATTTTCAAACGTCTCTCCTTAACTATTTTTGACCGTGTCCTTTTGAGCATGCCTGCCAACACTTTCTTTTTCTTCTCGTCTTTTGCAATCATGTCTACCAGGTCTTGCTTTTTGACATTTAGATCCTCAATTTCTTCAGAAAATTCATTGGTTTGAGTCTTACTCCAAATGTTCATCTTTGTTTTCAAGAGTTTCTCTTTTTGCAGCAACTCGGAGGAACACTTCTCTAATCGTTTATCAAGGTTGCTACTTACTATTATCTCTGCTTCTTTTGTGGCATTCTCAAACAATTCAGTGTAGCCAAAAACTGCTTTTCTATCAGAGGTGATTGAATCACTGTCTATCCCAAGTTCATCTAACTCTCTTCGACTTCGTGTTATACCTAAGACAACCCTCAATACTTTTTTGTCCCACTCTGTGTCCATACATTCAATCATCCTTCTCACCACTTCCTTCCCCAGAGGTGGTGCTGTGCTAGCCGCATCTCTTCCCAGAAACTTTGCAAAGAAGAATTCAAGGCAAACAGTATCAGGACGCATCGATCCAATCTTGTTCTTCTGCATGAACAATATATATACATAACCCATATTCTGGATGACAAAGTAGCTCTGAAAACTGTTTCTTTCTATGCCTGTCTTTTTTTATCAGATCTGCACATTTTCCATCATTTTGGTATGCCACAAATATTTCAAAAGCTTCCTGAAACTCAAGGAATGATTGTATTTTCGTTGAGCCATCTTGGAGAGGTATTTCTGCAAGTAAACAGTCCAGTATATAGCGGAGAGCAGACAGATTGTTTGATCTTTGTGTATCGACCTTGAATTTATTGATGAACCCGGTCAGGACTTCACGGTTTTCACGAACAGAGCAAGATTGCAAAGAGGTATGAACAAAATCATTCACTCGAGAGGTATTTCGAATTAATGTACGTTTTTCATGCCCATTTCTTGCAAGCTTTTCATCCATAATATTGCACTATTTTCCTACGTGTTACACTATCTACAAGCAAGACCAAAAAACAACTCTTTTGTTGAGGCACCAAACTATTTTCCATTTTGGCGCCAAACGCCAATTATTCTGGAGATGACAGCGAGGCTCATTGAAAGTGCTCTTTTGTTTGGTTTTTGGTTTCATGTTCATCAATTGCTTTGTATCTCCAACATGGACGCTGTCGAAACCAAGGCACTTGAAGAGTTTCTTGCGAAGAATTGCTTTTCTGGTTACTTAGAACGTTTTTTGGAATGTGGCTACGATGATTTTTCGTTTATCGTGAGCGTTGAAGAGCCAGACATCCTCGAAATGCTTAAGGACATTGGTATGACAAAAGTAGGCCATGTCAAAAAGTTTGTGGCTGTTTGGAAGGTGGCCAAGTTCTTGCTGTTGTCGCATGCAGAAAGTCGTCAGGATTCTCAAAAGAGCCAAAAGGAGACAAGTGCTAATCTGCCTATTAGATGTATGTTGTTTTATTATAGCTGTTTTGTCCTTGCAATGATTTTAGGCTGTTTGATCAACAATTGCATTTACCTAAACTTACATTAGAACAAATAATCTAATAGAGTTTATTTTTCTTGTAGTACCAAAAGATGTTGAAGAACTTTTAATACCTTGCCCTGCTAATGAAAAGCAGAAATTTTACAATGATGTCACTCATGCCCTACACAATTCAAGTTATTCCCTGATGGTTCCTGATGCATTTCGTAGGTATGCATGCAGCCAACGTGCAATTCGATGGCAGCTGGAGACAGCAAAAAAGCAATTCGTGAAAGTGATTGAAAACTTTTCAAGCAGTAAGGATGGGCACTGGATCAATGTTCGCAAGTTTGCTGAACCTGGGACAACATTAAGATCTGCAGACATCAGTGCTGCCCATGATTCAAAAGAATTTCTGGATAACCACAGCAGAAAAGCTTCTGTCTTTCTAAAAGATGTGAAGAAAAGAAGAGCAAACCTTTTTCAAAACAATGAAATTCTACCATGGAAGGCCAGTGAGTTGGAGTTTTATGCCCACATCATAGAAGATTTAATTCCTGTCATTAATAAACTTGCAAGTCTTGCAGGTGAGATTAACCTGAAGCTGCAAAATACTTCTTTTCCTTGTTTAAAAAAAAGTACCTTGAAGAGAAAAAAAGCAAATGCTACTAAGTCGGAGAAAGAAAAGAAACAGAGGCTTCTTAAAAGTGCATGTGATGTTCTGCACATTATTTGCAAAGATGGTGCATCATATGCAAATCGCATCAGCAATGGAGAAAGCCAGTTTGTCCTTGAAATAGATATGCTGAGTCCAGAGAATTTTGACAAATTGCTACCAAAGTTCCATCTTCGAGGGATTAATTTTCTCCTTGAAAAAGGTTTATTTGCAGGCCATGATGGAAGCTTCAGGAAGGCCTCGGATGTCGCTAAAAAACTTGAAAGCATTCTTGCAGAAACATCTGCTACTAATGCTAAAAAGGATGCAGCAAAGAAGAAAAGAACTTTTGAAAACTCAAAGCAAAGAAAAATCTTTGAATTTTGTTAACTTAAATTACAGATCAATAGACATTTGCATCTCATTGAGTTGATTTTCTCCAGACATTAAATTTGAAAAACTTCATACCCCCTCAAAACTTGCTAAAAAATTTTCATACCCCCCTATTTCCTTTGACTAATTTTCATACCCCCACCAATTCTAACCCGCCCCGGTACCCAGAGTTATAAATGACTGACCCCTAACTCTATGAACTCATTTTTTCTGGGCCACTGTTCTTTATCCTGCAGCCAATAAGGCCCGGACCACCAGTTGGCTTTCTCCAATTTAACATAAGAGCAACCACGACTTCCCAAATCTGCATGATTCATCTCTGATGGCACATGCCTCCAGTCCAAGGATAGATTCTCAGTAACTGTCTGCATTTTCCTTGTTCGGTTTGAAATAAATGATATCTAATTTCTAAACGGTTGCTGTATCCAGCATAATGCAACCGCACTATCAGTGCAACAATGATTACTAATGATAGGCCATCTTTTCAATGCATTGTTTGCATTTGCTGCCATGTTTGCAGCCATTTGGCAAGCAACAAGTTCCTGCCTAGCAATGGACAACCCTCTCTTTGTTAATCTTGATTTTGATGTCAATAACGCTTGCGTTACTCCACTTGGCTGTGTTACTATCGTGACAGTTTGACATGAGACAGCTTTATCACTGGCATCCATAAAGTGATGCATTACCACCTGTGTCAAGTCTTCAATATACGGCGCTATAGTTCTCGGTACTTCAACAGACTTAAGTCCTTTTAGCTATTTATTCCATTTTGTCTTGAGTTCATCACTGACTTCTTGGTCCCATCCTCTCTTTTCATCCACTGCCTGTCTATAGAGATGTTTCCCTTGAGCAAGCATAGGAGCAAGTAGTCCGAGTGGGTCATAAATGCTGGCCAAGTTTTTAAGCATTGTCCTTTTCGTGAGAATTTCCATTTCCTTTACATCCAGTTCAACAGCAAAAGTATCTTGTTCTTTATTCCAGCCAATGCCTAGCAGCTCCGTTTTCTCTTTATTCTTATTATCATCAGTGTTCTTTAAATTAGATTCCCACTTGGCAAGAGGAAATCTCCTCTTGGCCATAATCTTTGTTGACTCAGTTTTGAATTTTTCTGCCTCATTTTCATTTTTTACCCAGCCCATCACATTGTCTACATAAGTGTTCTCTTTTAGTTGTAGAAGCACATCCTTTTCTCCTTCAGTAGTTTCTAAATGATGCTGCATCACTGTTCCAAGGGCAAAGGGAGAGCTTTCCCCTCCAAAGGGTACTCTGCAGAATCTGAAGCTCTTTTCTTGACTTTCTTTGTTTTTATACAGAAACCTGAAAGCATCTCTGTCACTTTCATCAAGCTCTATTTGTACAACAACACATACAGGAGCCATTCTTGATCTGATTAATATGTCCCAAAGGAGAGGTTGTGTTGGGGGTCCTGGGTTCATGCATTCATTTATTGAGAATTCTTCAGGAGAGGGCTTTGCACTAGCATCAAAAACAATTCTTATTTTGGTACTAGTGGCTTCATTTCGCACAACAGGTTTGTGTGGCATGTAAAAGACTCTCTTTCCTGTAGGCCTTTCTGGTCCTCTTCAATAATTCCCATCTTCAACTGCTCATTTATTATATCTTCGTATCCATCTTTAATTTCATCACTCATGCGCTTCATCAACTTGTTTAGTCTTAATCTGCTTTGCTGTTCATTAGTACTTTGTGGAACTCTCTCCTCTATCCACGGTATCTTTACCTTGTATCGTCCATCTTCCTTTTGTTCAAGATTTTCTACAAACTCCTTTCTTACTTCTTCTTGGTCAAACTCTTTTCTATCCTCGACACCCAAGACATCTAGTCTGTAGAGCTGCTCATAATCTTAACATGTTGTCTGTGTGAAGAAATTAATGTTGGTGTCAGCTTTTCTCCATGAACAGCCCAGCCAAACCATGTTTCATCTGCTATAGGATGACCTCTTAGTCCCTTCTTGCATTCTCCTGTTCTAATCTCAGTAAATGTGGGGTCTCCTATTAATAAAAACACTTCATATGTTCCATTACTCCTATCTGGAATTTGCAACCCTCTCAAATGACTGTATTTTGACTTTAAGTCTTTGCTGGATGCTCTTTTAACCTCTGAGAAATTGCTCTGGTCCAGCCCTACAGCTTCAAACTGAAACAATTTTCCTTTCTGTGTGTATGTATTTATTTCATATACAGGTTTTCTTGTCTCTTTCCCTAAGCCCTCAGCAGTTCGAAGACTTGATTTTTCCCATCTAACTGGCTTCAGGTTGGCTTTCTCAACAGCCTTTCTGCATATGTAATTCTTTGATGCTCCTGTGTCTAAGAGTGACCACATATCCTCCCCATGAACTTCAACTAAGAGAAGTGGCAACAAACATTCTTCTGATTGTGTGTAAGCACTAACAATTTCTCCACTGCCTCTTGGTTTCTCTTCATGCAGATTGGTGTGGTGATTTCCTTTGCAA
Source organism: Chrysaora quinquecirrha (assembly GCA_014526335.1). NCBI lineage: Eukaryota > Metazoa > Cnidaria > Scyphozoa > Semaeostomeae > Pelagiidae > Chrysaora > Chrysaora quinquecirrha. The sequence goes on along the minus strand of JACTAT010000062.1, from coordinate 1,042,189 downwards.
ATATAGCATCCTCTCTTTCTGCAATCTTTCATCAAGTGCCTTTCACCACATTTGAAACATAAACCTTTCCTCTTGAGAAATTCTCTTCTGCTCTTTGTGTCTGTAAGTTCATCACACTGATCTGGCCAATGAATTTTTGGACAATAGAAGCAATGTGGGCCTCTCTTTTCTGATGTCATAAATGATCTAGTTGATACCTTAGATTCTTTGCTCTGCTCAAACTTATCGTCATTCATGTTAATTCTTTTCAGCCATTTCCTAAGTTCTTGTAAAAGTGTATCAAAGTCCCACATCTCCCATTCTGCATCATTCCTTGTTAAATCTGCCTTTATACCTGGCAGTTTGTCTAGTGTTGACAAGACTAGCCCCTCAACTCTGATATGAGCATTCATTGCTCTCAATGCCTCATAGTTAATCCTTAGTGTCTCATGAAATTCCTTTACACTTGAATATTTTGATCCTTTTACAGCTTGTAGATTTATGATTTCCTTAGTATGTGCAGCTAAAACTGCTTTGTCTTGACCATATTCCTCTTTTAGCAGCTCCATGGCTCTATCATAGCCCTCATCATTCTTGGGTATGTTTCCAATATGCTCATGGCATGTACCCTTCACAGATTGTAAGAGATACCCTAACTTGACTGTTTTACTGACGGGTTGACTATCTACTTGAGCCTTGAATTGGTTTGAGAACCTAATCCAGTCTTTTGGAGTTCCTTTGAAAGGTGCAATTGTGAGCTTTGGGAGATTTATGTTTGCACTTTTAGCTCTTCTTTCTAGCTCTAACTCCCTCTCTTTTGTCTCAATAATTATTCTCTGCTGTTCTCTCCATGCTTCCCTTTCCTTCATCAATTTTTCTTGTCTTATCCTTTCCTCATATTCTCTTATTTCTCTTCTCTCTTCTTCCCTTACCTTTTTTTCATTTGCAATCAATTTTTCCCTGTCATTTCCAGCCTTCATTTCATCAAATCTTAAAATTTCCTCCTTACCTTTCTCAAACTTTGCTTTTGCACTTCTCATTGACTCTTTAACTTGACCTGACCATGTTCTAAACTCTTCTATACTTCTTTCTTCAACTATCATGAGTTCTCCTACCTTTTCCACCAATTCATCAACAGCTCTTAACTTCTCTGGAAATGTTACTTCACATAATCTTTGCAATTTCTCTAATTCTTTATCATCAATATTTTCCATTATCATTTCACCATACATATCCAATTTTCTTATTCCCTTTTCAGCCGTTTTCTTGACTATTTCCGAATCCATGACACTAGCAAACAAACTATCAAATTCCTTGTCTTCCATTTCATTAATGAAGTCAAGCCGAAAAATACAAAAGCTACAATCTAAACCAAAATTACTCCAATGTTCAATTCAAATTTCAAAGACCAAGCTCAATCTTACCAAATTCGTAAATCCAAATTGATAAATTCAATTTTGTTGATCCAAGTTCATAAATCCAAGTTTCTAATCCAAGTTTAGGCCGTTTTCAGTCCCTTCGCGGTTGCCACTTTATAGCAAAAGCTCCTCCTGGCCGCGTTCTAGAGCTTCACTATAAAAACCTCCTTTGTACGTTTTGAGAATATAGATAAAAACAATAACGAACAAACATCGAATAGAACAAAACAATATTAGAATAAATGTAAATTCAGTATCTTTGTCCAAGTCCTAAAAGTTCACTACCACCATCTTGTTTTTCCTCGTGGTTCTTCTCCCCAGACCACTCGTTCTTCATACAATATCGTAAACCTACTTGTAATCCTAATCCCTACTGATGAAGACAGACCTATTCCATGACAAATAAAGTAATAATTGGAATTAATTCCTGTTTGGTTTTTTTAAAGTTATTGTGTGACAGTGCACAACAAATTTATTGAGCAATCATAATAGAGGGATGCCTATAACAGCCAATATATGTAGAAGCTTTGGAGAAACCATTGAAATTGTGCAATGGTAGGGGACAGTATATCTAATCTGAGATAGGCTTTCTTTTATGGGCAATCCCGAGTAGGCAAGTAATGTGTTAAAAAAGGTTGAGGGTGAAAGCAATGTAAAATGTTATGCTTGCTAAGCTTTGCATATTGGTAGTGCCTATACCTTGCCATTGCAACTTGGATGCTTGCCAACTTTGTCATGTTGGGATTATGTGGGTAACAAACTGCTTGAACAGGAAATGAGGTTAGCTTTTCTTGAGAATTGGGTTTTAATCTTAAGATAGTTGTTTCGCAAGCCAAATACCATTAATTAACAATAAAAACAATAAAGAAGCTTTAAACAATACTTCCCTTCCTATCGATTCCCTTTTGATCTGCTCCTTTAAATTTTCATCTCTCTTCAGGCATTTGGCTTCTTGCCAGCCAGGTGCCATCTTCGAAGATGATTTGAATTTCCAGTATTTCCCACTTCAGACTTTTGATCCATTGTATACTACAAAATACTGTTCCTTCGATATTGATGGTTGAACTTGGCAATCCACACACTTGCAATACAGTTCTAGGAGAAGCGTTTCTTGGCAAATTGGTACTGCCTTCACTTCACCATCATAGTCTTCCTCATTGATATTCACGGAGGCCTATTCTGTTCTCGGACCATTGCCCAATCCTTTCATAGTTGAACTTTATAACCATTTCCATGTTTAGATTTGAATTTCACAGCTCAAATGAGTACACTCTTGGCAATACATTAAAAGATAACACCATATCAGTATTAAATATTTCGAGTTGTTTACTACGCAGCAAATTTGCGAACCCAGTTCATTGCTTCTTTGGCCTGACTGAATGACAAGCACATGGCTGGGAACCAAACACGAGACCTGCGCATTAATCATCATTATCTCCATCGGTTCACTAAAGCAGAAATGACGTAAAGAGGACCCTCAGTTGGCAGTAAGGAGGTTGTATCATATTAATTTATCAACCTTAACATGAACAATAGCACAACAATTAAGCAATATAATTCGGTAACTGATAGATTGCGCTGGCCGGTAAACGTATGGGCCAGGTATACGACATAGCTAGCAGTTAGTTGAAGATAATATAAAGACTAAACAAAACGATAATAAAATATTAAACAGTTTGCCGCCAATCTGGCGGCCATTTCTTCTTCGCATTCCGTTGATGAGAGTCAGTCCAGTTAGTGTTTCTTGAATCTCAGGTTCGTTTTCATAAGTTGAAAGGAAAACGTTGAAGATCCCAGCTTTGAAACATCTCAGCTCCTCCTTACAGATTTGCCGGTAACTCTTACTCATCTCAGCTCCTCCTTACGGATTTGCCGGTAAATCTTACTCATCTCAGCTCCTCCTTGCAGATTTGCCGGTAATCTTACTATCTCAGCTCCTCCTCACGGATTTGCCGGTTTAACTTGCACATCTCAGCTCCTCCTTACGGATTTGCCGGTTAAACTTATACATCTCAGCTCCTCCTTACGGATTTGCCGGTTTAAATTATACATCTCAGCTCCTTCTTACAGATTTGCCGGTAATCTTACTATCTCAGCTATTCCTTACGGATTTGCCGGTTAAACTTATACATCTCAGCTCCTCCTTACAGATTTGCCGGTAATCTTACTATCTCTGCTCTTCCTTACGGATTTGCCGGTTTAACTTGCACATCTCAGCTCCTCCTTACAGATCTGGCGGTTAAACTTATACATCTCAGCTCCTCCTTACGGATTTGCCGGTTTAAATTATACATCTCAGCTCCTCCTTACCGATTTGCCGGTTTAACTTGCACATCTCAGCTGCTCCTTACGGAACTGGCGGTTAAACTTATACATCTCAGCTCCTCCTTACGGATTTGCCGGTTTAAATTATACATCTCAGCTCCTCCTTACGGATTTGCCGGTAATCTTACTATCTCAGCTCCTCCTTACCGATTTGCCGGTTTAACTTGCACATCTCAGCTGCTCCTTACGGAACTGCCGGTTAAACTTATACATCTCAGCTCCTCCTTACGGATTTGCGGTTTAAATTATACATCTCAGCTCCTTCTTACAGATTTGCCGGTAATCTTACTATCTCAGCTATTCCTTACGGATTTGCCGGTAATCTTACTATCTCAGCTCCTCCTTACCGATTTGCCGGTTTAACTTGCACATCTCAGCTGCTCCTTACGGAACTGCCGGTTAAACTTATACATCTCAGCTCCTCCTTACGGATTTGCCGGTTTAAATTATACATCTCAGCTCCTTCTTACAGATTTGCCGGTAATCTTACTATCTCAGCTATTCCTTACGGATTTGCCGGTTAAACTTATACATCTCAGCTCCTCCTTACAGATTTGCCGGTAATCTTACTATCTCTGCTCTTCCTTACGGATTTGCCGGTTTAACTTGCACATCTCAGCTCCTCCTTACAGATCTGGCGGTTAAACTTATACATCTCAGCTCCTCCTTACGGATTTGCCGGTTTAAATTATACATCTCAGCTCCTCCTTACGGATTTGCCGGTAATCTTACTATCTCAGCTCCTCCTTACCGATTTGCCGGTTTAACTTGCACATCTCAGCTGCTCCTTACGGAACTGGCGGTTAAACTTATACATCTCAGCTCCTCCTTACGGATTTGCCGGTTTAAATTATACATCTCAGCTCCTCCTTACGGATTTGCCGGTAATCTTACTATCTCAGCTCCTCCTTACCGATTTGCCGGTTTAACTTGCACATCTCAGCTGCTCCTTACGGAACTGCCGGTTAAACTTATACATCTCAGCTCCTCCTTACGGATTTGCCGGTTTAAATTATACATCTCAGCTCCTTCTTACAGATTTGCCGGTAATCTTACTATCTCAGCTATTCCTTACGGATTTGCCGGTAATCTTACTATCTCAGCTCCTCCTTACCGATTTGCCGGTTTAACTTGCACATCTCAGCTGCTCCTTACGGAACTGCCGGTTAAACTTATACATCTCAGCTCCTCCTTACGGATTTGCCGGTTTAAATTATACATCTCAGCTCCTTCTTACAGATTTGCCGGTAATCTTACTATCTCAGCTATTCCTTACGGATTTGCCGGTTAAACTTATACATCTCAGCTCCTCCTTACAGATTTGCCGGTAATCTTACTATCTCTGCTCTTCCTTACGGATTTGCCGGTTTAACTTGCACATCTCAGCTCCTCCTTACAGATCTGGCGGTTAAACTTATACATCTCAGCTCCTCCTTACGGATTTGCCGGTTTAAATTATACATCTCAGCTGCTCCTTACGGAACTGCCGGTTAAACTTATACATCTCAGCTTCTCCTTACGGATTTGCCGGTTTAAATTATACATCTCAGCTCCTCCTTACGGATTTGACGGTTAAACTTATACATCTCAGCTTCTCCTTACGGATTTGCCGGTTTAAATTATACATCTCAGCTCCTCCTTACGGATTTGACGGTTAAACTTATACATCTCAGCTCCTCCTTACAGATTTGCCGGTTTAACTTGCACATCTCAGCTCCTCCTTACGGATTTGCCAGTAACTTTACATGTCTCAGCTTCTCCTTACCGATGCGCCAGTTAATAAAAAGATCTCATCTTAAGGCGTATAATCAAGCTTACTGTGTAAACGGTGTAAATGAATCTGTCAGGGGCGATGATACGACCCAGGGAGGGTGGGTGGGGAAATCAGCGGTGAAACGATAAACAATGGATGAAATAGAATTCACAAAGTATGAGAGCACAATGAATACGTCTGAGTTCAACGAGAAGTAAACGGAAATAATGCTGTTGCGAAGAGGGGGGGGGGTAAGGTTTAGGTAATTTCAGTGATGATAAATGTTTTATCCACATGAAAAATGTTTCAACCTGATAACAGATCACAAGCCTTTTGGAAGGATTTATGGGAATCTAAATCAAGAATAATAAGAAATGCGCATAGAAAGATGGGTGTTTTGCCTTCAGCAGTATTTTTTTGACATTGTCTACAAGCAAGGGAAAGATAATCTGGCTGATTTCATGTCACGATACCCTACAAAGATCCATGTCAGAGAAATTATGGCATATGAATATGTGAGGTAAATAACAACAAATGTAATCCCTAAAGCTAGGACAATAGAGGAAATACAAAAAGAAACCTAGAAGGATGAGACACTCCAAGCAATCATTAAAGCAATTGAAACGGCATACCGTAAAAACCAGACCCTAGGACGTGAGACCCCTGAGACCTTTAGGACCATTAAGTACTGACATAAAAAAGGACCGTTAACACCAGGGGGTATTCGCCTTCTAAGAACAATAGAAGAGCGCAGTAGGTTTTCAGTCCAGGTTTTCTTAGTAGCTGTACTTCCGCTATTTGGCTGCTTGCCTTCTCTTGCGTATCTCAGTCAATACTTTTTATTAATAAATCTTTGTTCTTTGGAAAGCTAACTGTCGGCCAGAATAAAAATATTTCTTTTCAGTTTAATGCTATTTGATAGATGCCTTAAAACTAGATTCTGGGTCTTGAGATATTATCAAGCTGTGCAGCTGTCGTGGCTGCTTTTCATTCAAATCCATAAACTTACATATTGCATCGCAAGGCCAAACGAAGAATCACCCCCACACCAAAACATAACAAACAGCCTAAAATTCCTTCAAATCAAGCCAGTTTCGACATGTGCTCTGGATCTAATCATGCTTTAATAAATAGAAGTCGACAGCAAATCTCTTCTCTCAAAACTTATTTTGTTTCGGTCGCTACATAAAAATTGTTCTAGCCAAACAAGAAATCCCAAGAAATGTCCTCGCTGCAATAAAGGCGAATAAAGGGAAATCGATATAAATTGAGACTGAAAAACCTGAAGGCAGACAGCCAAAAAGAGCGCTAAAATAACAGACATCTATCGAAACTTAAAAAATTGCATTAACCTGAAAAGAAGAGTTTTTGTTTGGGCGATAGCTCAGTGAGGTATTCAAACAATAAAAATTCAACAATAAAAAGCATTGACTACTGAGAGGCGTAAGAGAAGGCAGACAGCTGAATAGCGGAAGTACAGCTACTAAGAAAACCCGGACTGAGAGCCTACTGCGCTCTTCAGTACTTAATGGTGCTAAAGGTCTTAGGGGTCTCACGTCTTAGGGTCTGGTTTTTACGGTATGCCAATTGAAACAGGAGATTGAAAATCAAGGCCTGGAAAAATACAAAACTCGCTCAATGCCACAATGGAAGTAAAAAATTGGAAAACAAGGGATATGCCCTATATAAAATGCATTGGTTCTTGTGTTTTTCAAGCAATTGTTTTTCACAATATTAGTTTTATTGATTCCAGTAACACAGTGTGTTCGCATGTATACCAATGCCTCCAAGTCAAGGTCCCAGCACCAGTACTGCCACATGGAGCAGGCCAAGAACTCAATCCCTTCCAAGAACAAGGCGGAGGGACGCCAGCACTACGAGAACGGCAAAAAAACCAAAGAAGATACAAGAAATCACCAGAAAGTTTTTTTGTTTTTCAGACAATGAACAAGAGGTTTCACCCTCTCAAAGTGAGAAAAGGCAATTGTTTGTGCATGGCCTAGGGGAGAAGAAAATTCACCTTCCAGTAGGCGGATCATGCATAGAATTACACGATTGTATCATGAAGGCCTATCCTCAGCTTTTAAACACTGGTGGGTATGAGCTCATGTTTGTGGAGCATGGCCAGCGAGAATTGCAACTAATTCCTGTTGGGAACGATGGCTTGACTGTTGACTTGGTTAGCCAGTTCATTGGACAGGGGAAGGTGTACATAAGACCTATTCAATCGGCCATTAAAAGTAGTATATAGTGGGGCCGAACCATCTGCGAGGTTTTTGTGCGAATAATTTTTGAGGAAATGAAGAAATTTCAGTTTCCTTGATGGTAAAAGGGAAAAGTGAGGTAAGTGAAAAGCAAATGCAAAAATTTGAATTTGCTTCACAGATAAAAGAGGAAATAAAGAAATTTCAATTTGCTAAAAGATCAGGGAACAAAGAAAACGAAAAAATTCGATTTGCGTTGAGTTGAAATGAAAAACAAAATTATTTTTAGTAAAAAGTCCAAAAGGTTAAACTGTCAATCAAAATCAGAACAATTGTTATTGGAAATCTTGACACGTGAATGATGTTGAGGAAATGTCGAATTGCTATGTGATCAAGCAAAAAGGAAATCGAGAAAAATAGATTTGCTTCGACTTGAAGTGAAAAACAGTTTTATTTTTAGTAAAAAGTTCAAAAGGTTAATCTGTTAATCAAAATCTGAACCATTGTATTTAGAAATCTTGACACGTGAATTAAAGGTTATTGAAACGTTAATGCATCAAAGGCAAAAGGTTAATCTGTCAATCTAAAATGGAACAATTTACACGTTAATGCATCAAAGGGAAAAGGTTAATCTGTCAATCATAATCCGAACAAATGTACTTTGAGACGTGAATTAAAGGTTATTGAAACGTTAATGCATCAAAGGCAAAAGGTTAATCTGTCAATCTAAAATGGAACAATTTACACGTTAATGCATCAAAGGGAAAAGGTTAATCTGTCAATCATAATACGAACAAATGTACTTTGAGACGTGAATTAAAGGTTATTGAAACGTTAATGCATCAAAGGCAAAAGCTTAATCTGTCAATCTAAAATGGAACAATTTACACGTTAATGCATAAAAGGGAAAAGGTTAATCTGTCAATCATAATCCGAACAAATGTACTTTGAGACGTGAATTAAAGGTTATTGAAACGTTAATGCATCAAAGGCAAAAGGTTAATCTGTCAATCTAAATTGGAACAATTTACACGTTAATGCATCAAAGGGAAAAGGTTAATCTGTCAATCATAATCCGAACAAATGTACTTTGAGACGTGAATTAAAGGTTATTGAAACGTTAATGCATCAAAGGCAAAAAGTTAATCTGTCAATCTAAAATGGAACAATTTACACGTTAATGCATCAAAGGAAAAGGTTAATGAGATGTGAATTAAAGGTTATTGAAACGTTAATGCATCAAAGGCAAAAGGTTAATCTGTCAATGAAACGTTAATGCATCAAAGGCAAAAGGTTAATCTGTCAATCTAAATTGGAACAATTTACACGTTAATGCATCAAAGGGAAAAGGTTAATCTGTCAATCATAATCCGAAAAATTGCATTCAGACATCCTGACACATGAATTAATGGTTATTGAAACGTTAATGCATCAAAGGCAGAAGTTTTATCTGTCAATCAAAATCTGAACAATTGTAGTCAGACATCCTGACACATGAATTAATGGTTATTGGAAAGTTAATGCACCAAAGGCAGAGGTTTTATCTGTCAATCAAAATCCGAAGAATTGTATTCAGACATCCTGACACATGACTTTAAGGTTCAATTGATAGATTAAATTTGAAACCAAGATAGTTATTTGATTGATATGTTGCCATAGGAACAACATACAAATGCATTCGATATATAAATAGTTTTGCCGAGGAAATCGTATTTTAGTTGTGTTCTGATTCTCAAGCAAGGCAGTTGCTTCCAAGAAGATAATAAGGGAAAGGAAAGGATTCTTGGTGAGTTTATTTTAAATGCTTATACTCTGACTTATACTGCTTTAGCTTAGTTTTGTTTAAGTATATATATTTATTTCATTTCGATTCTATAAAGGCCACAGAATGTTTCGGCTTTATTTTTGGTTGTTTTTTTGGTCGATTTTAAACTAAGTAACTGTCGTTTCCTTAAATTCTGTTTGAAATACGAAAACATTTTTGCGCTTTTCGGTTTATTTTAACTTCGATTATGTATGTGGTCTTGTTTATCTGAATATCCGTGCCGGGATAAACTTTTCGAGAGGCTGAGAGGCTAACAGCACTCAAGGAGAGTCTCCTTTCATGTTTAGCTTGACTCGTTATGAACGTGCTAGTTTCATCGGCTCCGCCAAGATACTCGAGAGCTAAACCTCAAAGCTACAATGTGTGCTCGTTAAGAGATGTTGGTAGTACAAATGTCCACAAGGTTAATGAACTTGTAAAGGGTCAGAAACTTGGTTCTTCATATCAGTCTTCTTGTTTTATCGCGGAGAGTTTATAAAAAATACAACAATCACTTGCTCATACAAATGCGATTCTTTAATTTCATCATAAGCGGTTATATGAAAATAATTAGAATCAAACGATTGAAAGTCTTAATGGAAAAAGTCAGTTTGTTCAATCAAAATGTCTTTGAAATCATTTAAACACAAGTTGCAGATGAATATTGAGGAAATGATGCTATATCACCCCAGAAGGTCAGAAATTCGATAAACTTTGCGATGAAACTGGTTTTGAGAAAAGCATCCGAAGTATACACTTTTCTGATGTTGAAAGCAAACATAACATCAGAGATATCAACAGATTTGATATGTATAACATCGCATATAGTTTTTTCCACATCTCCTCCTTTGAAATAAATCACTTTTATATTGTGCTGTCTGCATATGGAACTTAGTGTTTCGACTTCTTGTCCACACTGATGTGCACCATTATAAATGGGATAATATGGTAATCCATGAAATTTTTCCTGGCAAAATTTGAATGTTCGTTCTTCACTCGGGGTGAGATCTTCCCAATCAATGCACGGGTTTACCTCAATTTCAAACGTACGTTGATAATGTGGTGTTACCAAACGAAGACAAATCTAAAAAATTAAGAAGGAGAGAATTCTTACAATTTGGAAAGTTTGTATTTTATAGCTAAGGTATATTATCAAAATAGAAAGTTATTATTTTTACATACCTGTCGACAACATTTGTGTCCGTCTTCTAACGAGATATAGTGCACACTCAAAACACCATAATTGGACATATAAAGACTTCGTTCAGCGATGAATTTACTTGCAGCTGTATTATCTAAAATTACATTTGCCCCAAAAGACATGATGACTGTTAGTTTTTGTATGAAGCGAAGTAAGAAAAAGGTGAACTAGAAATGAAACTTAAAAGGCGAATCAAGCTTATATATAAGAGTTTAGACAGTTTTGTGACAGCTGTCAAGAAAAGGAACGAAAAGATCAATCATTTATATTATGATTGTTCATATTATATGACATATCGTTCTAATATATTGCTCATATCAATCATTGACGAAAACAATGGTAATTTAATCATGTGATGTTTAAATGTCATATGTCAATCATAAGTGGGATTTATAAACGAATATTTATCCATTTTGTTTTAGTTTTAAAAAATTTCAGAAGATGGATGACAGCATATTCAAAGAGTTGACGCCGTCAGAGTTGATAGCCGATGTAGCTGATCAAAATCATTTTTTCGTATTTGTACCTACCAACGAAGCAGAGAGAATATCAAAAGTACTCTACAGAAATTTCGCCAAGGACATTTTGGATTATGGGGAAGCAAACATTATGCTTCGATATGGCTTTGAAGTCAAAGTCACCAGAATGAGGCTGTTGGGATTAAGTATAACGGAAATGAGTTTTTTTGATGAAGGAATGCCAATAAATGTAAGTTGGAGTTATATTATAATTTTAATGTTTTGAATAATATAAAGTCATAGTATTAGAAGGTATATAAATATGTTTATATGTTATAGAACATTGGACAGGAATTACGGAAGCAATTATTGGAGATGATAGGATGGAGCTCAGATGAAGTGAAAAGACAGTTGGTAGGAGTAATTTATGATCAGCCGAAATTGAGAACAACACTCAAAAAGAACGACGATTTCAAATTCACATCTAAGAAAACAGTGGGGAAGTCGGATAAAGAAAAGAAATCAATGAAATCAAAGAAGCCAAAAATCTCTAAAAGTTATATTTCAGAAGGTTGATATTATTTTTCTACTGTATACAATTTATTGAATGGAATAGAATAGAATGTATATTTATGGGGTATTTGTTTTATGTTTTTAGAATCTGATCTCAATGACATTGAGGTTGTCGAAGTCGATAAAATAGAAGAAAGGGTTAAAGAAAAAAAGAAGTTTATGGAAAATAGATGTTCTTTTGCGATAACCGAAACAAAAACAGTGGACTCACCAGCGATATCTAGTATAGATAACGAGATTCCAGTCAGCAGAAGTAATAAAGAAGGTAATAACAATAACTGTTTTGTTAAATATCATGAATCTTGAGACAGCAAAGAGGTTTAAAGAAGAGTTGAGGAAGATTTATGCTATGAAATCTCAAAGTGGAGGAGATAAGTTTGTGTGTAATGGGAAATTATATATTTAAAACCTGGTGTGATTTTTTCTATACATTATAATTTATCATTGAGAAACTTACTTAATCTTGAATAGACGATTAATTGCCTTTAATGTTTAAGGTTATATGGAAAATGCATTTGAAAATATAACAAAGATTATGAAGAGTTGTCCTCCAGAGATTAAAGAAAATGCAAACATAATCACGGAAGCAGTCATAAATAATCCTATACACCCATCAGAAGTAGACAGCATGATTGAAGAATGCATAAATAACCCGTCAATTTTTGATCTTCTCCCGTCTCCAAAGGAAATTGAGTCGAAAACCATAGAAGTGAGACAAAATAGGTAAGTGAATTTAATATTGATATTATTATTATGAACACTTTCAGGGCCTATTTTTTTGGTTACATTCTGTTTTAAGCAGACGCCTTCTTTTTTCGGTAGACGTCGAAACGTAATTTTTTGGTACCACCTTCTGAATACGGCAGGTTTGGTAGGCCTCTAAAACCTTCTGGCCCCAAAGTTGAAGGGTTTCGCAGACATCGAAAGGTATCTTGTTCTCGCATAAAAATGAATGGTTTAGCTTTAGTTTGCTCTAATCAGCCTACCGTTTTGGACAGTTGTGTTTCTTTGGTGCAGGAAACTTTTCCTGCTAAGTCTACCGTTCTCAGAATTTGGAGGGTCTTCTAAAAACAGGAGGTTACGACAAAATACGCCCTTACTTATATGTGTCATCCATATTATTATCATTTAGAGATTACTTTTATTGTGTTTTTAGAAAAGTTCCATTGTGTGGAAGAATTCATATGAAGGGAATTGGGCGCCACAGGAAAGTACTGAATCCAGATTTCAAATTAGCTGATAGTGAAGATGAGGAAGTGGAAGAAAAGCATAATCATGAAGAAGAAGAGAACGAGAGTTGTGATGTTGAAGAACAAGAAGGAAAGGTGGAAAATAACGAAAATCAGTCATGGAGTGTAGATATGAATCACACTGATTTCAGAAAGAGAGAGGAAGATGAGGAGGAGGCGATCGAAGAAAATGAAGTCAACGAGGCATTAAAGAATTTAATCGGAGACGCAGTTAGTGCTAGCGAGAGTGATGATGAAGAGGAAGAGAAGAAGAAGAAAAACGATTCACCAAAGAAGAAGAAAAGAGATAGAAAAAGAAAGAGGGAAGAAGTTGAAGAAGAAGACGATGAAGAAGACGATGAAGAAGAAGATGAGAGAAAAGAAATGTTGAATTTTACAGATTTTTCAAAAACTTAAAAACAAAAAAATATAAAAATGATTTGTGTATAGATTTTTGTATATATTGTAGATGAGTAAAATGTTAATATAGTTTTCATGATTTAGCAATTGATTGGTGAAAATAATGACTAAACGAAAGCTTGGATTTGATATATATCTTCCTGAGACTAGCTATGAGGAACAGAAAAATGTAGGAACGGAAAAGAATACGATGATGAGGGTGATTATGATGATGATAGCTCAACGACAGATTCTGATAGCGAAAATGAAGTAAGAGAATTTGGACAAATATGTAACAAGAGAAAGAAAACAAGAAAAGATATTTTAGGCTTATTGGATCATATAGATAGTGTTATGTATGATCAATATAGATCAAAGTTGAAATCGATTTACGAAAATGAACCCGAAATAATAGAAAGTGAAATAAAGAATCCATTTTCAATGCTTTTGACTGGTAAATCAGGTTGTGGAAAAACGTTTTGGGTGCAAAATTATTAGAAAATTGGCGAAAGGTTACTTCTGATAAGCAAGGAATTTTATTGAAGAAAATTTTATGGTTTTATGGAGTAGATCAACCTGAATTTTTCAATAGTTTGAAACGAAAACATGGGGAAGATAATATTGAATTTATAAGAGGAATAGATCAAACGAAACTTGCAAATGCGCATAAGTGTCTTGTTATAATGGATGACTTAATGAGTGAGATTATAAACAATAAAGATGTTGCAGCTCTGTTTACAAAAGCTTCGCATCATAAATCTATTTCAGCTTGTATATTATGGCAATCTCCGTTTCCTCAAGGACGATTAGCTCGCGAAATTGCTACAAATGCTGATTATCAAGTAATATTTGATAATCAAAAAGAAAGTAACCAGATGAAAGTCTTATGTCATCAATTAGAAGGAGGAGGTCAAAGGTCAAAGGATCTTCATAGTGCTATGAAACAATATTTTAACGAAAATAATCAGAGTTGGCCAAGTGTATTCGCTAATTTTAAACCGACAGATAAGAAAAAAGTTAAATATTTGATCAATTTTCCTTTTGATTCAAACAATCCACCTATGACACTGTTCTAAAATATATTTTTTCACTTTCTTTTTCTTTTTGATTGTTCTATTTTTATTGAAATTAAAGAATCAGTAAGAGTGAATATCATTGTATGAAGATGAAGTTGTTCAAAAGAGCTAGTTTATTCGGGAGAGCTTTAAGAGAAGGTAATGAGCCGAGAGCTTTAGATAAAGAAGTAATGATGATGAACAGAAAACGGACAATAAAAGGTCAAGGTAAAAGGAAAAGGACTAATCATAAAAAACATAACTATCACCATCACCACGGTCATAAGTGTAAAGCTCAACACTATGAAAGAGTATACATTCCTTTTCCGGAAACAGCAAGACGCATGACAGCCATTCCTCCTTCTCTTCCTCCTCCGAAAAAGCTCACCATAGTACAACCTGATGGGCGAATTTTCTACCAATATTAAAAATTTTAAGTAAATGATTGTACATATATATATATACCAGAGCAGGTTTGGATCAAGTTTATTTACATAAAGAGATAGAAAGTAAAAGATAATAATAAAGATGCATCATATAGAACTATTAGTAGATAATATAGCTGCAGCGAGAGTTAAAGACCGCTCTCTGATTCAAAAGGCAAACAGAGGCAAAGTCTTGGATATAGAATATGTGATGAGTGGTTTTTGTTTAGGACCGAGAGTAATATTGAAGATATCTACAGATGAAAATGTAATACTGAATGATACATATAGCAGTGTTATTCTCTGGTTGAAAGATGCTTTAACGGTGGAAGAATTAAATCTATTAAGAAAGATTACAGTTCAAGTTTATTTGGAAGAAGGATATGCTAATATATGTTATTTATAAGAAAACTGTCCAATAATTTGATTGACAGCATGAATGATTGACAACATTGATGATTGATTGATTGATTGATTGATTGATTGTGTCAAGAGTATTTAAGGCGGTTTTATAGGTGTAGGTTTAGTTACTTTTAAATGAACAGCAAGGAGGCGAGGAGAAAGGAAGGAAAGAAGAAATTAAATGATGGAAGCTCTGAATAGATTACAAACGTCGAATATTAACAATGTTCAAGATTTTAAATTGCAAATTATAGATGTAGAAAATGAAGTGCGAAATAATAGGAGTTCTAAAATCTCAAATTGTAGTTGTACAAAGGGAAACTCAGTATTTCATAGCAGAATATGAAAGAAAATTTAAAGAAGAAGTATTGGCGATTAAAAGCGAGACAGAAGCTCTAAG
The DNA here is from genome assembly GCA_014526335.1 of Chrysaora quinquecirrha. Taxonomy (NCBI): domain Eukaryota; kingdom Metazoa; phylum Cnidaria; class Scyphozoa; order Semaeostomeae; family Pelagiidae; genus Chrysaora; species Chrysaora quinquecirrha. Next base: position 1,026,564 of record JACTAT010000062.1, on the reverse strand, counting down.
GACAGCTTATAATGAAATAAACGATCTCAATACGGAAAGAAAAGTTAAAGAGATAAGATTTAAATCAGATTTAGATGCACTGCGAGGAGGATTCTTTGAGCTCAAGAAATATTGAAGAAAATTTTCAACAAACTTCAATTCAAATGAATAAGTTAATGGCGAATCCATCTATTGGAAGTGAGAAGTTTAATGTTAGTTATAATGGAACTTTAATATGGAGATTGGATGATATGAATCAAAGAATGTATGATTCTATCACAAAGAAAGTCAAATTTTATACAAGTCCTTTTTTTTTCTCTTCTGTTCATGGATACAAATTGTATACGAGAATTTATTTAAATGGTGATGGTCCAGGTTTTGGAAAGTATATCGGTGTATTTGTTGGAATTATGAAAGGACCTTACGATGCCATATTGACATGGCCAATGACAGGTAAAGTAACGCTTTGCTTAATTAATCAAATAGATGAACTTAATAATCATGAAGACTCTTTCATGTGTGATAAGACAAGTAAAACGTTTCAAAGACCAGTAAATGAAGCTAATATAGCATCTGGAAGTGTGAAGTTTTTTCCAATTTCAAAATTGCGTGAATCAAGAGGATTTGTAGAGGACAATGTTATGTTTTTAAAAGTTTCGATGGACAGTACTAGTTAGAAAAAAATTTTTTCGTTTAAGTATGATAATGAATTTATAACATGTATTAACTTTACATAAGAATAACGAATTGTCAACCTTGTAGTTTTTTTTCTTCGTTGATTTCTAAGTTTTTGAATTCTGCATTAACTGTTCTGAAAGCCTTCACGTAGGCATATATTTCCATCTTCATGAACGAGCTCGTCGTTGAAGAATATGTGAAAAATTGACTCCAACTCTTCTTTTGTGCACGGTTCAGGTTTATATTCCGGTTCAGGCAAGAATACTGTTGAGTCTTTGACATCATCATTTGACGAAGTTGCAATGATTTCAATACAGGTATATGTACCTCAAAACAACATGGTACCTCAAAACATACATTGGCATTTGTTGTTTCATAATTTTCCTTGAATAACATGAAATTCGGAACTGATTGTTGTTTCTTATAAACAACACTAATATCGTTCTGGAAAAACATTAACAATCGGCTTATCCGCTGTATTTTAATGAAATCGGGCCTAAGATGATAACTGATGCTGGGCTTAACGATCTGACTTTTTTACAGAAAAGCCCATAAAACCAGAGAATATGGATTTAAGTTTGCAAGTTTGATGTTTTTTAATTGTTAAATGTCTAATATTTGCCATATGGTGTCAAGCATTCCTAAAGATTCTGATAACTCATAATAATTCAATCATGAGCAGGTGCCAAGAAAAGTGTCATCAGTGTATGTTTTGAGGTACACAAAGATAAAGAGCTTGAGTCATTTTATTTCAACAAGAAGTTGCTGTGTAAACCCAGTGCAGATGAATGGAGCAAAGAAAAGCGACAGTGCAGTAATCAAACAGTAATAACAACAAACAACAATAGTAACTCAACGCTGGAGTAAAGTTTATTGTGTTCTGTTTCCTAGCTTGTTCAATGCAGACTAAGAAGAAGCTGCTTTCGGTCCATGTTTTTAACAGCATCAAAGTGATTTTTCAAGTTGTTGTATTTTGGTACTTTGAAGTCTGTTGAACTTCTGCCTACTGGGATCACATCAAGAGGGCCTGCAATGAAATCTTCCAACTTGAAATGAGTATCATCAGGTGGTAGATGCTCAGGGGTAGCTTGTAAACGAGTACCAAAGCCAGACTTTGATTTCAAACACCTCATCAGGATAGTGTCCACAGGACCATCTACATCTACAAGAAATCTTCTGAGGACTTTAGCAACATACAAGACCATTGATTTCTTTCCTGGATACACTACTCCGTACCATTCTGGGGTCGAGGATTCAAGGCTCTTCCATACATGCTGTAGCTGAGACACTGCAGGTGCACTTTGTGATTTGTCCTTCTCAGGGATTTCCATAGTCATGTCTGATTCATCTACTAAATCAGTGTCACTTTCCGATTCATCAAAGGACTCCAGAGAAGCATCGTCGGATTCTTCCTCCTCACTGCTGTAATTACCCTTGGTGTGATATTTGAGCTTTTTAGATGCACCTTTCTTTAATGTTGCGGCTGCGAGTATCATATCTGGCTTTTTGCCATCCATTTTACAGGCAGCTTTGCTACACACGGATCGTAAAATCGAATGGCATGATGGACACTCTTTTAATCCAGCAGCAAGACACTTTTCTTTGTTGCAGACGCAATTGCTTTTGCATCGGTAGAAATCTTGCTTCTCTTTCTCTTTTTTCTTCATATGGCTCTCCTTTGATTGCATTTTTTTTTCCTTCTGCTCTTTAATAGACCTGACCATATTTATCACATCCTTCCCTTCCATTGATCCATGAACTTGTGTGACTCGAAGGGAGGATTTTGTCAACTGCTTTGGCTTTACCTTTTTTACTGTCAAAAGGCCAGGAATTTCCTCTAACTTAAGGCTTTTTTCGTTGCACTCTCGGACCAGGTTCTGAACCATATCAAACTTTGTCTTCCAGTACAAAGCTGATCCTTTTCGAAGGTGCTTTGGTGAGGCAGGTGACATGGTCAAGGATGTATTTGCAGAGGAAGACGTTGATCTATCTATTGAAGAGGTTGATGGTGAGTCTACATCGATGAGGTTTGCTGCCTGGACAAACTTTTCCTGTTGCATTTCATTGACATTAAGTCCTTCTGCTGAGATCCCAACTTTTTTTGCTGCCTTCTTGATCGTTGTTGGTGTTGCCCACCTATCCCACATATTGCCTAATGACAACATGAATGCTTCCCTGTTTACTGTCATAACTGATGTAAAGAGGTTTGCCTTTGCAACTTTATACTCCAGATGAATGTTTTTGTTGCATTGGTCAAGCAGCTGCGTTACACCTGTTGTGTCTGGTGGCGAGATAAAAAGACGGATTTTCTTCTCACTGCAGAATTGCAATATTTCGAACTCAAATCTCGAAGAATGGCCATCACTTGTAAGAACAACAGGTCGCTGAATGCCATGTTTGTCAAGATACTTATCAAACAGCTTGTAGCAAGCCAGCAGGGAGGTATGATCTTGACATCCGTTTTTGGTTGTTGAAATCAGCAAGTTATCAATTTTTTCAATAGCTTCTTTGGGAGCCATTTGTTCAGTTATTCCTTGTGTACCAAAGATCACTTGGCAAATGCATATCATTCCGGAAACAGAAACTACTGGGTTTATGGTCACACACTGACGGTTCTCCCGTATCATCTTTTTGCACGACTCTCCACGCCCAGCATACACCAGCCCATTTGGGGTACCATCAATGCCATAGTTAATGAACTGTGGGGTCTCGTCATGATTGAACACTCTGGTGGTGTCAATTTTCCCGTCCATACCCGTCTTCGATCTGTTTTGCGTCAGTAAAGATTCCTGTATCAATTAACTCCACTGCTAATGCATCAAGATGAGAGCAAGCCATGTCGCGTGTACAATTTAGTGCTCTATTCATTGAAATTGTACCCTGCCTTTTCATACGCAAGTCATTGTGTTTTGCATCCCACCTCTTCCAAAATGATCTGCTCAATTTTTTGGCTTGAAGAGCTCTCTTTGCATTTTCTGAAAGCTTAATGAAACCTCTTCCTCCCTTGAATTTCTTGTTTGCATGGTGTCGGATTGTCAGCACATCTAGAATCAAATTCGTCAATTCACTTTTGTTGATGCCTTGGAAGCAGCGGTTCTTGTTCTTTACAAATCTGACTATTGATTCTTCTTCCTCATTTGTGAGTATGCTACAATACTGCTTGTCACTTCCAGTTACAACTTTGCCATCTAACCGATTGTCAATTGTGCTTCTGCTTTTGATCAAAGGAAACAGTCCTGTCTTAAGTGCAGCATGACCTCTTGCATTGTTTTCTTCGCACCAATCAACAGCAGCTTGTAGTTGTGCTTGCCTTCTGTTTATGTGACATCTAGCAACTGTTGCCTGAGCTTTCGTGTTTGGTCTTTCTTTTGTTGGTGGTGAGACAAATTTTATTCTTGCTTTAAATTTTGGTTTCATTTTGAGAGATGTACTATATTTAAGCTGTATACAAGAGAAGCTGCAGCTACTCATTCAAATTGTAATGTTGCTGTCGTCATTATTTTTCAAGACAAATTTGGCGCCAAAATTGCATGATGAGGAGGCCAGAGCAATGTGCAACCTTATAATCATGTTCTATCTTCAATTTAGGCCTGAACCTGAATCTACAATACTATACTTCAAAGTAACAGTAAAAATGTTTATACTAATGCCAAAAGAAGTTGATTTTCGTGCAAATTAAATCATTATACTCAAAAGATGTGTGATTTACTTTGTTTAACAGCTTACGTGGAAACTCTATGCAACCTCAACCTCCTTTTTCCATCAGTTTGTGTTCAATAGATTGTTTTGATTAAGTTAACAAAAAATAAACAATTTGGGAGCAACAGAATAGAAATTATGGACAAAAATGTCTATGTATGTTTTGAGGTACATAATGAAAATAAAGACTAACTTTTAACAGTAGATAAAAATGTCATTTTTCACAATAGAAAATTTAAACATTCAGGGAAGAAATTTTATCAGATAGGAGCATACGTTGCAACAAAAACTCACACGGAAAATATTTTCTTCAAGATGTTATACGAAAAGTAAATTTCATGTACTTTTTGGAGGTACATATACCTGTAGTTTCTTTTATTATTTTAAACGACACGTTTGTTTCAGACATGATGAAGATCAGGTGGTAAAATAATATGAACGTGTTATGAAGCTTTGATGCAATGTGAATTAAAACAAGTTGTTCATAGCTGGATTTTTTATAAGCAAGTTGATTGACAGTTGAGTCATATGTTAATTTATTTTGACACATGTCAATTTAATATGACATATGTTCATTTATTTTTGACATATGTTAATTTATTTTTGACATGTGTCATAATTTTACTATGAGTATCCTTGAAACAAAATACGAATAAGAAAAGTGAACGAGAGTATATAGAGAGTGGTAATGTAATCAAGAATGAATTTTAAAGAAAGACGGAATTTATTTTTTTTGGAAAGGAAAGGAAATAGCAAAAATATGAACTTGAAAAACATTATAACACTACGCTGAAGAAGCTACAAGGTGATGTATGGTTAACCGATCCTTTAACTTCATATTATGACAAAATACACGTGGAACAAAATATATCAGCACAAGAAATGGATTATTTGAATCTTAAAGTTGATACTAATGTTACAAAATTACCTAAGGCTGATGTTTTATCGGAATATCTTCAATTGTGTGATGAATTAGCATGGGAAACAAGTACATATGTAGAAGTAAGAAATGAAAGATATATTGCGCAATTAGAAGCTCTTACAAGAAATATAAGAGAGTTCAAGGATGGTGAGTGATATTTGATTTTGAATCTTAAAGATGAGTTTAAAGCCATCTACAAGTTATGACACATTATGTTATATTCAGTATATATTTTGGGTACAAAAATGTCAATCAATTAATCTTTTTTTGACAGGTGTCAATCATATAAGGTATATAATAAATGAATCAAAGAGTCAAGTTAGTTTAGTTACAATATCGCAAAGAATGGAACAGTCAGTTACTGAGCGAGAAATTAAACAGCAAGATGGGGGTAATATAGAATATTTAGAGAAGATATGTATATGTATGGAGAAAGAAAATCTCGATGATGAACAAAAAATGATGATTGAAGTATTAAAAGATATGTTAACTTGGATTCGTAGTGCTGAGGAGAATGGAGGAGATCAATCTGAAGATGAATATGATGATGCTGAACTTTATGATGATGTTTTTAGAAAACGAAGTATAGTTTTGCTCTATAGCGATCTGAAAACGAGTTATGATAAATTGATGGCTTCTTTGTAAAACGGAAACTGCATATTGGTGGATGTGTAGATTTGGTTTTGATGGTGTACTGCATAAATTCTCTCCCTATGTGGAATATCCATCTAGAGCGTATCAAGCATATAGGATTGAAGAGGATGTGAAAGAGGAAGCAATGAATTATGTGTATATCCAAGATCAAATTGTTAAACGTGATGTGAGATTTTCTGAGAACGATCGGAAAGAATGGAACAGAAACGTTTATTTGTTAATGCTTCAAACATCTAAAGAAAGCGTAATGAAAAGAAATGAGTTGAAAAAGCAGATTCAAAAAGAATTAATTGAAAAACATGGAAATATGGCGATAGATATATTTAGACAAATTTCTAAAGACGTGAAAGACTCACCTAAATCATCAGCTTATGGTGTAGAATACATATTTTAGAATAAAGAGTAAATATTTTATTAATTGTGACTTTTTTACAAAGTACTAGCTATATATCGAGTATGATGATAGAATTTTAATTGGAGTTTTATATCAAAGGAGAGAGTAAGAAGAAGAGTTCTTTATTAAAATGGCTTTCTATGGTACACCAAAGAGTATACTAGTGAATGATTTGTTTTATAGAAAGTTTTTTAAGCAGCGCTTTGAACCGTATAATTTGGATTTTGATAGTCAAAGATGGTTTGGTAAAAAAAAAGGGTTAGGTAGAAATTTGAATTTGAATAAAAAAATTTATTTATACAAAAATAAAAAAGGTTTAAAAAGATTTAAAAAGAAAGCATTTGGGAAGTTTATGTTAGCTAGCGCCAAATCTTTAGTCAAACCTATAGTAGTGAAAATTTAATTTATTATAATGGCTGAAGCTAAAGACGAAGAAGGAACATTATTAGAAGACAATAAGCAGAGTGAGGCAACACATTACAATAATGATTTGTTCAATAGACGGGTACTTATTCCTTATAAAGATTGGGACAAATATAAAGAAATGAAAGCAAAAGAAGTACCAAATATCTATGAAGAAAAGATAAAACAATTAGAAAACGAAAGAGATTCGACTGATGATGTAAATGTTAAATTAAAAATAATGAACGACATAGAACATTATGAAAGCTTGTTACAAAAGATTTTGTAGAAGCAAATGAAAAGGGAAGTAATTTTGATGTGCAAGAAGAAATTTCAACCAAGGTACATAGGAATAAAATTAAAGAGTTGAGAAATAAAATAAATGCAATTAGTAAAAATAGAAATATTTCTGTAGAGCTCAAAAATAAAAGAATTGCAAAACTCTTAGAAGAAATTAGAAATCTAGAATACCAAGAAGAAACTAGAAAGGAAACAAAATTAAAACAGTTCATTAACGATGAAGGAGGCTTGAGTAAAGAAAGTCTAAAATTGCTTCATAAAGCCAGTTGGAATACTAAAGAATTTCTGAAATATTTAAGAGTCAGTAATCATGTCCGTTTTTCTAAAGATGATAAATCACTATTTATAAATGGAAATAAGATTGAGAATGGTGCTTCATTAACCAAAATGGTGGCATAGTTAAATAATCCACATTCGTATAATTATCCTCCTATAGGATTGATTCCAATTGCTGAAACTTTAATTTCTGAAGGAATGCCAATTAGTGATTTTCCAAGATCTCTACAAGATCATCTAAGAAATATTAGTGTTTTAAAAAAAAAGAAGGAATAAAAAAAGAAATAAATACTCCTATTAAGAAAGGCATTACAAGTAGTGAAAGAATTCGAGATATTTTAAAGAAATCAGCAGAAACAGATACGAAAATTAAAGAATTATTAAATAAGGATCCCAAAGAATATATAAGAAAAACGAAGCTAGTGAAGGTGAAACTCCTACTCGTCCTTCAGATGCTACAAGTGCTACTAGATCAGATTTACTAAATCGATTTGAAAGTGGTGACAAAGACGGAAGAGAAGACCAATATACCAGCATAAGCGACAGAGTTAAAAAAAGACGACAGGAAGAAAGAGAAAAAAATCAAAGATATAAAGGAGATTTGAGTGGCAGAGGGGAAACGTCAATTAATAAAATGTTTGCTGATCAGATAGAAAAATCATTGAAGAAAGTATTGAGTGGGAAAAGTGAAAAGAGGAATAGATATAGCGATAGTGATGAAGAAGAAGATGAAGTTAATAATGTAAGTGAAAGAGAGTATTTGGGAGCAGCAAAAAAGAATGCGTTTATCTAATAATAATATGTATAAAGAAAGATTGGCAGGGAGAAGAGATAAACTGATAGATGAAGATTATATTGTATATAAGGTCATAAAAGCTTTAGATAACAGAGATAAAAAGAATAAAGTTAAAAAAGCGATGGTGATAAATAGCGATAATAGTAGTAGCAGTAGTAGTAGTGAAAGTGATTCGTCACTGTCATCTGACGAAAGTGATAATGAAGGTGAAAAAAGCAAAGACGAAGTGGAAAAAGAAAATGATTTGAAAATTCACCAAATTCTTGGTAAAAAAACGTTTAAACTTTTAGAAAAAGCGGAATCTAAAGGATACAAAAATGATAAGATGAAAAAGAAACTGTTAAAATCTATATTATTCTTAAAAAAAAGTTTGACAGATTCTAATAAGAAAAAATAATATGTGTGTTTTTATATATGATTATGGACTTATAAAAGAGTAGTATTATTAATTTGTAATAGAAGTCTTGAGAATGGATAATTCATTATCGGAGCATTTGACAGATTTGTACAATAATCCTGCATTTCCTGGTTCTCTAGGAGGACTGAATAGCTTTTATGATCATGCAAAAAAAGAAATACCGAGTTTAACACGGAAACAAGTAAATGAATGGGCTAAGTCAAATAATACATATAGCTCATTTAAACCTGTTAGAAAAAAATTCATTCATCCTCCTATTAAAGTTGGAAGACAAGACTATTGCTGGGAAATAGACTTGATGGATGTCCAAAGCGATAGAATTTTTCATCCACAAATGAATAGAGGAATACGTTATTTGTTTTGTTGTATAGACCAATTCGATAAGCATGCTTGAGTTAGACCAATTGCTAATAAAACTGGCGTATCAAGTGTTTTGGCGTTTAAAGATATTCTTGAATCCACCGTCCGTAGACCGAAACTTCTTAGAGCAGATCATGGGTCTGAATTTATTAATAAGTCATTTCGTAATTTAGCAATAGAAAATAATATAAAATTATTTTTTTCTAATGATGATCCTAAATGTGCTGTGGTCGAAAGATATAATAGAACTTTAAAAGGAAGGATTGTAAAATATTTAGATAGTAGAAAAACAAAAGGAGATTACAATTATATTAATGTTTTACCTGATATCGTGGAGAGCATAAATAATTCAAAGCATAGAATTATGAAGTTAACGTTAACAATTATCCGATAGTAAAGAAAAATCTTAGGAAATATTTGGCCCAACAAGAAAGCAAACTTCCAAAATCTCGAAAGAAAAGCCCACGTTACAAAGTAAAAGACTATGTGCGTATTGCATCGACGAATAAAACGTTCAAAAGAGGATTTAATAAACAGTGGACAGACGAAATCTTTCAAATATCAAGTATTCTGATGGGTTATTCACCGTTTGCTTATATTCTTAAAGATTTAGGAGGGCAAATTATAGAAGGAAAATTTTATGCAGAACAAATTCAAGCAGTTTACTTTCCAAACTTAGTAAAAATTGAAAAAATATTAAAAAGACAAAAATCAAATAATAATCAATGGTACTTAATAAAATGTTCAATCTATCATAAACTTAAATTTAATAAATTTATCATCTGGAAGAACTGATAAAAATTTAGCAAATTTATATTTACAATTTAATAATAATGGTTATAAAAGAACTTCATGGTTGAATCAGTTTGAAGAATATAAAGAATTATCATATTCCTCAATTCAGACTAATGTATTTCAAACATTCTGGTTGCAAATTGTTCCAAATCCACCGGATTTAGACTCTAAAGAGAAAATTATTCACTCTCATACGCGCACAAAAGTTGGAGGAGAAACTATAATTGAGATATATATAACCCCAAGATGACAGAAAGAGTATTAATTCAAAATTTTAATAAAGCGACTTTGATTTCGAGGGAGCAGAGAAATCTTGATGTATTATATAAAAGTTGTGAAGATAATAAGCTAAAAGTTGGAGTGAAATCTATTTATTTTTCAGATGATTGTTTTGATGTCTTATTAGATTTATGTAGTGCAAATTTAGTTGAGAATAAAGCGTTAAATCTAAATCCTTTTTTCGACTATTTGAAAATCGGAGATCAAATAATTACTAATATTCCAACTTTACTTGGCGATATATTTTTTAATAGATCTGATTATCAAGTAAAAAGAGTTAATATAAAAGGGAATATTAATAAATATAAACCAAATCAGATTGTCTTCAAAGATTGTGCATTTATTAATAAATTACAGTGTAATTTATATTTACGCAATATTTCAACAAACGAAGTATTTAATCCTTCATTTTTTAAAGTTGAGTTATTATTTACAACTGATCCGGCAGTATAAAACATTGGAGAAATATGACTTCGTTTAGAAGCAATCAAGATGAATTTTTATTACAAGGTTATTATGACAGTAACTTTTCTAATTATTTAAAGATACACGACAGTTTATTGAAAGTAGATGATTTGCACATTACAAATAATTGATGAATGACAAGTAGCTTTACAAAAGATTGTTTTAACTATGGTGAATATGATAAAGAAAAAGGCATTCCAGTTGTAGTGATTCCGACAGAGTATAATGTAAATGATTGGTTGGTAGAAATAAATGTCGGGGCATGGAAAAATTATACACATAATGAAGTAAACCAAAGTTTTGATGAGCAGCTAATGTACATTACACGAAAACATAACGATATTTCAGTGAGAGATAATTATTATAATTGCGTTACAAATGTATCTAATGGAGTTTACTGTATGGATTTAAAACAGCCAATGGCATCCATGATCCGCCTTGATGTAGCTAAGATGTTGAATGAACGTTATATACCACTAAACCAAAAGACAGTATCTGTTAAGGAGATTCTGGGTGTTATTACAGATTTTAATGAATTTTCTACGACTGATGTTGAAGGAGAAATATTTACTTTTGAAAGAGCCTTTAAAAAAATGGTTTTAACAAATTATCCCACTAAAGACAGTAAACAGTTGTTTGATTATATTCCTTACAATAACGATGAACAATGGAATATAGATGGAAATTGGATGAATTGGCAATGGATCATGAAAGTAGATGAAAAATATAACATTCTTCAAACTCATATTATGAATATTTCCCCTTATGTTCAAAGTATAGCAGTTGGCCAGAAATTGTTTTCTTTTCTTGGCTTTGAATTATTAGATAGAACAAAAGACAATATAAAAGGGGTTATATGGAAGAGATACCAACAATTATCATATATCCCAAATCATGCAGTAATTGAAGATGAATTTCGCTATATGTCAGAGGGTTTTTCTAGCATAACATCAAAAAGTGAATTAGTTCAAGCAATGTCCCCTATTGCAAATACTTTATCTGGAGAAGATTATTTTATATACAGCGAGAATATTGAAGACACTTTTTAGGAGATGTATTTGCCCCAATATTGACTGTTATTCCTTCCTTTATAACCACTTTATCCGATGGAAATGATATGTTTTCATATGAACCTATAACACCAATTTTTTGTGATTTGAAAAATCAGTCTCTCGATATGTTGAATATGACGATGACAAATTCATCTGGAGAAAAACTGTTAGTGAGCGCTTATATTGAACTGAAGTTTAGACTTAAAAAATCATAAAAAAGAACAATAGATATGGCAATGCTTTTGTTATTACTATGGAGATTAATATCTTTTTCTGATTGATTCATTTTGACAATTGATTGATTGACATTTGTATTATTTTTTCTTGTATATAACCTGCGTATATTGCGCTCAAATTTAATTGAGTTGATTGCAAAAATGGAAGACATCTGTGATTTTGAAAATACAATCGCAAATGATTTGATTCTCGCTAATATTTTAAATAAGTTAGATATAAAAGATGTGTTAAATTTGATGCAAAGTAATAAGAATGTGAACAAACAAGTTGAAAGGAATATATTTTTTTGGAGGAGTAAATGCAAAGCGCACTTAGGTATTGAATGCAGAGGAAATTTTGATAATTACTTTGAACTTTACTCTACATTATGGAAATGCAAACGAGTCATATTTAAAAGATGTTTTCAACATGAAGGACTGGATACTATACCTGATTAGATACACATATATATCATACTAATGAAAGGAAGGTTGTTTACAATAAATGAAGCAATTGAATTTTGTAATTCTCAAACAACTTGTAAAGATGGAACATCTAAGCTCCAAATTGCAGAACAAGCATAAATATCTCATTTTTAACTGATAATTTTGATATTAATTAGTGCAAAAAGCATCACATTAAATATTCACCTTGGAGTCTTGAAACTGTTTTAACATAGCATACTTTCTCTTATAGGAGTGATTGTAACCCCAATAAAAGGAAGAAGCAAGTTTAGGTACAATTTCTAAACACCATGAAGCCTCACATTAACAATATGATATTAGTAATTAAATTATAGACCGTTAAAATTTTGTTATTGTACTTATAGAAAATTCAGAGCCTCTAAAACATTGCAAGAAGTTCCTGAGGTCTCAAAAAATTCAACAAGCGAATTATTGACAGACGCATCAGAAAGAGACGAGAGTGGCACAGAATGCTCTGATGAAATTCTTCAATTTGCTGTTTTTGATAAGCTGAATCTGTTTTTGTTATGTTTATAATAGTTAGAAGAGCAGACGCAACCCAATATTGTTACATGACCTATAGATGGAAAGGCTGTGGTAACATTTCTGACCAAGAATGTATTGTTTCAAGACATGGCAATGCAAAAAAAATCACATGCATCTATGTATGCCAAGCGAAATCTTGTCACAAAGAGCAAAGCAACAGAAATGTTAATGAACGGGGCAACATGTGCTAAAGTGTAGAGAGATGTGGTTAAAGAGGCTGAGGTATAATAGTCCAGCAGCGAAGCAGAAGAACTGTTCAATTTCCGAAGAAAAGGTGAAACTATGCTCATATGCCCTTCAAAGCATGGAGATTCCAATGAAAGAAGGAGACATGCCCGATCCCCCACCAATCACATGTTTATGATGTCATAAATTAAGGGCATGACCATATTTGGTCAAAAGGCTATTGTGCATTGTTTTGTTGGGTTTTTACGAGTTAAGCATTCTCTAAAGTTACCAATTAGCACTAATAAACATATGCCCAAGCTGCCTTTTTTCATCAATGGTAGAAGACAGAAACATGTCTTTTTTAAAAAAAATACTCTCGAGTTAAAAATACTCTCTTATAATAGTTTGTAAGTTTGATTGCTGAGAGGCGTCACTGTTTGTCAAGCTGTCATTGAGTGTTCAATAGAGCTCGATTTCTCAACATAGGGGCGCGACAATTTTTCTGGGATAAGCACCGTTCTTGAACATCGAAATGTAAGGTAAGAAGAACATCTCCTGCTGTTTAAATTGAAATATTTATGTAAATTCACTAAGTTTCAAATTGATGTCGTGTTCGCAAACCATTTTGTGAACAGCCAACAAGATTAGTCATCCTAATCAGATTGCAGTATTTGCCTTAAAACAATGGCTTTTATTTTTTGAACCAATCAAATCTCTTTGAATCATGAAAATCCGGAGTGAAGTCGTTGTCTGATTTTGTCAAACTAGTCTGGAAAGTATGGATCATTTCAACTAAGGGCCTCGTTTTCAAAAAAATTGAAAATTAGGTCAGAGAGAAATTTCGACTTCAGTTTCGAACTCAGCACCTTCTTTTTAGTGTTAATGCACATTTTTACGCTTCTAGTCCCTACGGTGTTAATTCTATAGCGATCAAAAGTTCAGAAAATTTATAAGGGGTTTGACCGTGTAAGATGATTGAGGGTGTATAATTTCACCCCCCAGCGATTTTTTACGGTCAAATCCTTTATAGAATTTCAATTTTTTAGCACCTATAACATCAATACCTTAAGAACTGGTTTTGAATTCGAAGTTCAAATGTCTCTACGACCTATTTTCAATTTTTTTGAAAACGTGGCCCTTTGCTCAAATGGTCTATTGAGTCGCTTAGGCCAAAGCCAAGACCGAAATGTCTCGATTTCATTAACTTTTTGCAAGGTTGGCAAGAATAAAATATTACTGGAGCTGCAATGTGTATTCTTCTGTGTAGGTGTATTAACGCAAGAATAAACGCCACATTATATAAGGTATTTTAAATAAATAAATAAGTTATTTACTCATTATACGTCATACAATGTGGCGTTTTCCGAACAACAACAGCAACCAAATATCTCCATGGAAAGCAGGATGTTTTAGGTAAAAAAAGAACGCAAATTAGGTACATCAGTCATGAGATTAATACCATTGGGCCTTCTGTACTTTGACCATGAAGGTAAAAATGCAGTTTAGCGTTCCCTAGTTACCTGTATTATTGTAATCAAACTGTATTTTGATAATATCAGAAATAGCGCAAGCAGAAAGAATGTAAAAGTAAAATGGCAATCGGTGAAAAATGAACTCTTTTGAAATAAATAAATCTTTTTTATGAATAGTTTTCGTCAATCCAGGTAAGATTTGTAACATGTTCAAGCGGGAGTTTGGGGGAAGTAGCCCCCAACGTTTCACTAGGCCACATAAACATAATGTAACAATTCAGTAAATAGGGACCCCTAAACTGCAGTTGAACTGACCACAAAAGATGAAGTAGGTGAAATGTATACACGGAATGAGTCCAAAGCAAGGTTAAAAAATCCATATAAGGAAAGCGCTCAGATAGAAAAATTTTGTATGCTTAAAATTTCAGGATGTTTCATAGGAATTTGGTATTAAAAGCTTTAGATCGAAAAGTTTCAAAAGTTTTAACAAACAGTTGTGAAAAACAGTCGAAATAAGGAAGTAGCTAAATAGCTTGTAAAAAAAAGCAAATATAGCACAAAAAACTCTTTATAAGAAACCCAGACTCTGGAATGGCCAAAAATGTTAGATACTCCAGTACGGGACAATGTCTACGAAAGAAACTTTTCACCTCAACCTTGGAAATATTTTCTTTCATTCCCCGTTTTTTGTCTGCATTAAAGTACTCTTGTCACACGCGGACGAATTGTAGAACCGCAAGCAGTCAAATACGATAGGTAAATGCGTTTAAACCACCATTCAGATAAAATTAGCTACTACGTCGCCAGAAAAGATATGAAAGAAACTTTCAGTACTCAAAATGTTAACATTTCAAGAAACTTTCTGTACTGGCACATTTTTTTAGTTTCTTATAAAACAAAATCGGTGTAAAGTGTAAAATAAGAAATATAAGATTATTCACGCAAACATACAGAAATGGAAGTCTATTGTAAGTTCATAAGCTTCAGAAAGCCTCTAAATTATCTTAGAATGTTCTTAACTTTTCAGCCTCTGAAGCCTTTTTTCTTATAAATAAACGTACATTATTATCCAATCCAAACATTTTTCAGCCTATAGTGAAATAAAAATTAAAATGCTTTAATTCTAAAATAAACTACATCACGCTTTTCATGGCACACGATTTAGAATAAAACTGAATAGAATGACTTCTCAAGGGTATGGTCTTGTGATCTAAATTGAGTAGAAACAAAAACAATGAAGCCTATTAAGTCTAAACCCATCTTGTTCTTGAAATAGAATTATTCTTAGTTTTTACCGTATTAATTCTTTGAGCACCGACCCCAAACGAGCCCCGCCCCCAAAGAGCGCTTGTTAGTGCAGTTCTATCATATAATATATGACATTTACGATGTAAGAAATAATAGATATCTCAACGAAAGACAATTTTTTCTAGTTGATATTTTTTCTGAACGTTTGTTCAGAAAAAGACTCCCGTTGTCTGGCACTAGATAATTTTTGTTTGTTGGAAATTTTCAAAAAGTCTCATATTAGCGGGAGTTTGTTAAGGATAAAATGAAGGGGTATGTCGTATTTTCATATTTTGGGAAAATGGAAAGGTCAGTATAAAATGCTATGGGGGTGAAAAAATTTCAAAGAATGCAATACCCTCACCTGCAATTAAGCACAAAAGAGTATCGCAGGGGACGAGTTTATGACAAGTGTGAAAATGAAAATCAAGATGAAGTGATACCTATATAGTTCTGTACAAGCAAGTTGTCCAAGTTGAAAAATAGTTTTGCATTAAATAAGAGAAAATACATTTCTTTTAGTCAGATATTTAAAAAAACGAAGATTTTTATTATTCACAATGGCTTCTTTCATTGCTTGGTAACTTCGTAATTGAGCCTGGTATACACGTTTTTTATAAGGAAAACCTTTACTTTTGTTGTCATATACTTGATCACGTGACCTACAGTTTACCATGTTTGGAGGCAGGTCAACAAAAACCAAATTCCAACACCCATAAATTCGTTGAAACAAGTTAGATCGCAAAGAGTCGTACATCAATCGATTTGCCTTGATCAGCGCTTTCATTTGGTATATAATTGATGGCATTAGCAAAAAATACGATGTATGACATCATACATCTTTATGTTAGAAAACAAAAGTTAGGAAACGAAGCAAATTGGCTGTAAAAAGTATTATTTATGTATATTTGACGACAGGAACAGTATGAAGAACTTTGAGCCTCATTTTGCGAAAAAATTAATTTTGTTTTTATTTTCATAAACAATGCTGCAGTGAGAGGAGAGAGGAGAAGACCACTGGCAAAAAGAACATTCTTAGCCTTGACGCGGGCTGACGAAGATTTTATGTTCTCCAGTCACCTGAGGAATAGCCATAATAGAGCTGTTGGTGTTGTGCCAAGAGGAAGGCTGCTTTGGTAAGAGGTTACTGAAACCTAAAATACATTCATGACAAGAAATCTTTTGCATACCCCGATAAATTGAAAAGTTATCCATTAGTGGAATCACCTTCCCCTCAAAGTTATGAATGAAATTTCTGCTGCTCGTAGATGCCGAGAGCTCGATGGCTTACAAAATTTATTAAAATGAACTAGCAACAGGTTTTCCAGCAACACCTTGTCCCTCCTTAGCTCTCTTACAAACAGTTTTGCAATCTAGGTAAGATTTGTGATAAAATTGCAACACTGTTAGAGCGGGGTTTGGGGGTGGTAATAGCCCTGATACCCTATTCATAGGCACACAGTATTAGTTGAACAATGCTGGTGTAAGTAGGGTCCCCTAAACTGCAGTCGAACCTTAATAATGAACAACTTGCATATCATACCTTGTGATTCATCAAGCACTGTTTATTTGCTCTCATCCTTTCTTAAAAAGGCTTCTTTCTCAACTTCTTTCTCTCCTTCAACATCTTTACCAAGAACAGTCACATCAAATTTCAATTCAGAAGTTTCTGCAACATGTTCCAGCTCATCCAGAAAGTATAGCTTCCATAGCTTCCCAAACATCAAAGAATGTCAATGAAGTTTCTGCTTTATTTGAAACTGTAGATCGGGCCATCACCTTTTTTAGAAGCAGCCCGAAACGTACTCATCTGCTGAGTTGCAGTCTCCCTAAGCCTGGAGATATGCGCTGGTTATCTCACGATACCCCCATGTCAGCTATAGATTCTTCATATGAAGAAATAAGCACAGTATTGTTTGAGATGGCAAGGGATTCAAAAGAGAAGACTGAGACATGGGCAACTGCGAGAGGGATCTGTGTTAAGATACAACATGTACAGTTTGTTTTCCTCTTGAAGCTACACCAGATAATATTAGAATACTGCGGCCTGATTACTAAAATGATGCAAAAGCCTATGTTAGACCCTTTGCAGCTGTCGTCAATGTTATGCAACTTTCAGAGGGTACTTGAAGATTTTAACTTTGATCAGATTTGGGAGAAAACCTTGATCCCAAAATACCATCAGTTCGACGCAGGCAAGATGTAGAATGCTTCAAAAACGAAAGGAAATGTTGTTGGTGCTTCAGGTTGAGCATAAAACCTTAAGGAAGCTAGCAGAGCAACCTGACATTAAGAGGAATATTGTCGCAAGATTCAAGTCATATAATCAAAAACGAATGGACAGATTTTCTTGTAAATAGCTAAAAAGGACAGAAATGAAATTAACCCTTGTTTGTTAAACAAAAATTGATGAATAATATTCTTCTTAAAACTTTATTGTTCAGTTAGCTACAAATGAATCCATTTATTCAAGTAGAAATCATCTGAACTGGATCTGAAAATGGCCACCAGAGCAATTTTAGAGACATTAAATCTCAAAAATTTCCGGGGAGTATGCCCTCAGACCCCCCTAGATTAGTGTGACTTCGGCACACTTTCTGTTACAAAACTTAGAATACCAAATTTATGTCCCAGCCGCTACTGCTCGGCTGCCTTTTAACTGACATACTTGTCATGCAATGCACCCCCATTACTGACGTTTTGCCTTTTTCTTATTTATCTTAACAATTTTATACACATACATTTCCTTGCTTAACCTACTTTTATAAAAATACATATATATATGTATATATATAATTATATACACTTCTCGCTGGCCTGTATGGTGCAACTTGTTGTTTTTGTGTCCTTTGGACACATACAGTGCCACTACTGGTATTTTTCTTATTTATACATTATTTTTATTTCAAATATGTAATTGATTCCCAGGAAAGCAAGGTGGGTCATGCACCCAGCGAGCTTGGTCTTGTGGTACTCAGCCAAAATTGTACCTTTTTTCTTATTTCTGAAAAAAAAACACTTAAAACCTGAAAACCTCTCTCCGTATGGACTCAACCTTTTATTGGACACAATAATAATGCAACCTCGTTTTGAAATTAACAATTTCATCGTTTTTAACTTTGTCTTGGCAAGTTTGAAAAATTGCTATCAAAAATCAAACTTTTTGAACCAGAAGTAACACCAAATACCCTAACTGATTCAGCAGGGCGAGTGTACTGTACATTGACAAGACTGTCAGTATATCTTTAATACAATGATTGTCTTCACAAACTACTTTTTGTGGACAATTACAGAACCCCCCATAGAGCATAAAAACCCTGAACTCTTGCTCTGTCTTTGCTCACTCACTGAATCTGTTGTAAAATCCAACTGAATCTCAAATCTCTAACAATGGCTTCAATATCTGAAGAGCGTAAGTTTATTTGCTACCCAAATTCGCTTCATACCTGCACAAATGACTTCTGACTTTGATGACCATGATCTTAACTCTAATGAATCTGCTGACGAAGATAAAGTAGAACAACCAAGACCACTAACGCCAGCTCAACAGAACTTACTGGATGATATTACAAAACACAAGCTCCATAAACTGAAAAACCAAAGCCTTGCTTTACACTTCAGAAATCTAGCAGACTCAGGCAAAATATATCCTGCATTTGCAAAACCCAACACCAAATTTGGAGAATTCTACCTTACCTACCAAAACTTTGTTGTCTTTTCTACACTCATTTTGCAGATATAGAAAACTATCAAATTTTCTAGATACTACTGGAATTCTTTAAATTATGGTTGAATCTGCATGCTGCTCAGCATAATTTTACCATTTTCAAGGTTTTTAAGTTAAGAATTCTAAAATTGTCTACCAAATTTATGCAGGTGAGCATTTTGCGGGGTTGTACTGAATTAGGTTTGCACTTTTTTATGTAAAATGGGATATTCTGTACTGCCAGTTTGGAGTGTTAGTTTATTTTCATTGTAATGTATGTCAATATTTTTTTCAATACAGTTAGCACATATTGAAAGATTCATAGAGTTTGAAAGTCTGCCCAAATAATTTTATACTTACATTCTTGTTCATCTCTAGGTGATCTTCCCAGTCCCTCGTTTCCAGGATTTCTGCTTTTTTACCAAACTTTTGAAGACATCCTTGGTTTTCCTGGGATCTTTGAATACTTTTCTTTCTTATCCTTCCTTGATTTAATAGATCACATTCAATCTTCAGATTTCCTGGAGACTCGTCAGATTTTTTTGTCAAGAAATTTCTTCCCAAAAGCAGGCCTAGCCTTCCTGGCATTTTTCCTCATTTACCCATCTTTATTTCATCCTTGGATCAAAAATATTACCACGGGTTTATATGAAAATATTTGCTCTTCCAATTTCTCATTCTATCTTCTAATTCTAATCCTATCGAACATGACGACCAGTGGCTGACATGTTTTGCACTAAATTACCATAGTTTTCCCTTAGGCTGCTCTGTGACTTAAGCTGGGTGCGTTCTCCTGTCTTCTTAATAAGCTTGAGCTACAATTGTTGCAAAATGCCACATTCGGAAAATGGCTTAGGCCTGTTCCTTGTTCCAAAATTAGGCTAAAAGCAGGAATAAGGCTGAAGTCATTTCTGTGTATTGGGATTTATTTTTGTAGTGGAATTTATTTTTGTGGGGAAATGATTTTTTGTATTTCAATTTATTTTGGTAGAAGAATGTTTTCTTGTAGTAGAATTTATCTTTTTGTAGTGAATTGTATTTATCTATGGCAAAGATTAATGGAGAAGTAAAGCGCAATCATTTGTGTCCAAACATGTGGTGTATATAGAGTTGTCTATTTCTACATTCATTTTAAATTGACATAATTTTAATTGTATGTTTCCTATCTATTCAAGAAGTTCAAAGGTAATATTAGTAATAATAATTGAATAACAGAAAAAATAAAGTAAGGGCATTGATAGTACAAAAAGGCCATCCTGCCAATTTAATTGACAACTCGAAATGTTATTTTGCTTTTCCCAGTATAATTGCTGTCAGAGTGATGGATAAGCAAGACGAAATGTGAGAAAATCTAATTTTAGCACTTGTTAACTTTACAACCTAGGCTGATGTGCAGGAAGGGTTGTTTAATCCCATTTGAACAGCCGCCTTGATTCGAAATAAAGCTGCAGGAACATGGTTGCAGGTTTGAGATTCAGCTTTGTAAGACTCACTCTGTTAGAATATTAAACGGGAGGATAAATGCAGACATTGCTAACTTCACTAGATTCCCTACTATGCTTGGTGACAATCCCAGTACCATCGACTCTTTGCTAAAACTAAAACCTACGGCTACTAAAACCTTTAAAGTTGTACTATTAACCCTCCTTTCAGACCATTGCTGTATTTTCACCTCCTTCAAAACTACATTAAATCCAGAGTTATCAAATGATATAACATTAGAAAAAGCTAATATAAATGTCTATCTTGACATCTATTCAGGTACATACTGATTTTGGGAGATCCATTCTCATCAAAACGGATGATTGCTAGATGGGAAAAGGACAGAAATGACAAACAAGAGTTAAATTTCATTTCTGTCCTTTTTAGCTATTTACGAGAAAATCTGTCTATTCGTTTTTGATTATATGACTTGAATCTTGCGACAATATTTCTCTTAATGTCAGGTTGCTCTGCTAGCTTCCTTAAGGTTTTATGCTCAACCTGAAGCACCAACAACATTTCCTTTTGTTTTTGACGGGTTTTTGAAGTTTGTGTTTTGACTTATCATTCTCTTCCTTCTCCCATTCTAGTACACACTTACCGTTTTGATGAGAATGGAGCTCCCAAAATCAGTATGTACCTGAATAGATAGATGTCTTATGTATTTTAATAAGGAAAAAATCTTTTCACTCTGTGTTTTATTCTTATATTATTTCTAGATTGATATTGAATATGTTCGCTTCTGGATGCTAAATATAATTGTAGCAGATAGTGCAACAAGTGACATGGACGAGGATGAGACACAGTTGGATGAGGATGAGACCCAGTTCTCCCTGAATGAACCCTGCTAAATGTCTTGTTTGGAAATTTCATTATAACTAAGAAATATTTAGCACATGTAAATGATTTTGATGTATTTATATCATAAACTTTGTTTAATTTCTTTCAAAATTAGAAAAAGGCTTGAAATTATGGCGAATGTTTTTTCCTTGTCTGGTTTATTTTTCTGAGTGTGTCATCCCATATTACAAAGGCCTTGTAATTAGCGCAATATTAAAGAGAGCAAGAGTTTACCTGTAATATTACATTACTGTCCTGTAACTCCAAACTATAATATTACACAGCCTATTGCCCATATCATATCCTATATTACTAATATGCTCATGGATTCTCACCCAGTAGTTTGTTTCGAAAGCCCGAGAAGTACAGAATTTCTAAAGATCTTCTCCTTTTTACCAGGAAGATGGAGCTTTATTTTCAGGCAGTTGGAGTTCAAGGGTACCACCAGAGACATGCTGAAATTTTACTTAATCTCTCAAAAAATGCTTTCCGTACCTCACAAAACATTAGTGTCACAGTGAACAACTAGCTCGGCTGCTAGGCTACACGCGAGGCAGCCATCGCTAGCTCCTGCAGAGGGCTTCTCGCCGCTTCACGGCTCAAGGGTGCCGCGCTCGCATCAACCTCTCGGTGGCACTCGCTCCGCACATGGTCTTGCAACTCGGAAACTCGTTGGAAGGCTCATGAATGCATATAGCAGTCGGCTATGCAAGAGATAAGGTGACTGACGTCATATATGTACGGGATTTTAGTTGCGATGATCATTGGTAAAAATGAAAAACATTCGACCTGAACGGGAATTTCATACGGACAGAATAGGAATCTAGAGTGACGTCACCGACGCACTGGGGGTTTTTCGTTTGAAACAGTATTTTTGAGGGTGAACAGGATCATATGACCATTGCACCTGAGTGGGAATCGCATAAGGATAGACTGGCATCATGCACCAGGGGAATTTGAGCTGGTCAATCCTATGGAGGGATAACAACAGTGCTGTGGAGGTTATCAATTTGTGGTCAGTGACCGACCATAAGAGTAGGAAAATATAAATAATGCGTATTTTCATTTAGTCAGGTATTTTTTCATTACAGATAGATCAGTTGTCAACAAAGCCTGGCTGGACTGGGATTCATTTTCTTGTGCATGAGAAAGACACAAAGAAAGGAAAGCAAATCTACATGCATTTGTAATCGACAAAATGAGCTGGCAAAAACTGTAAGCAGCAATTAGAGGCAAAATTTTTGCCTGAATGAAGAATTACTTGTTTGGTAGGTTTTCCTATTGACAATGTGCATATTTTTGATGTTGTAAAATTAGTTTCCAGATCATTCAAATTAGAGGCCCTCAGCTTCCAATGATATGACATATTCTGGAATTTTTTGATATTCAATATCTTAAAGCAGTGCTTATTGTTGTTGAAATCCTTATCGTTTTCCCCTACAAAACGGATGGGAATAAAAAAGAGATGCCAAAACATTCACTGAATAAATGAATAACAGAGTCATTGAACAGTCGTTAGAAAATGCTTCTTGAGTTATTTTTATCTGCATTTATTTGTATTTTTTAGATCAACAAACTGAGAATATTGAAAGTAAAAGAACAGACAAGTCTTCTGCACCACCATCTACATCTACAACATCATCGACATCATCTAAACCTTCATCAGTTATATCTCTGTCTGTATCATCATCAGCTGCATCAGCATCAGCTACATCTACATCTGCAACATTATCAGCTAAATCCTCTACATCATTAACTACATCTCCTTCTGCATTTTCATCAGCTACAACTGCGTATGCATCAGCTACATACTTGAAGCTTTATCTGCTACATCCTCTACATCATCAACTACCACCATTCATAATTTAACAGCTGTGTAGCCCACAGCTACAGGATTCAAACGCACACGTCCAGATCACCCCCAAACAGAAACAAAGCAGAAAACACAGCAGGGCTTCTCGTTGTATATATATATGTATATATGTGTGTGGTTCGCTAAAGAAAATTAATAAAATACAAATTATAAGTCTAATATAAGCAAAACAAAACTGAAAATTCAATGATAAATTTGCATCTAGTTCAGCAGTCAAAAGTTTCTCAAATGTTCGTAAATATTCTTCTCGATAAATAATTTAAATAAACTACCAAAATCAATAGGCAAGTAAATAAATAAAGTAATTAATTAATGAGTAACTTACAATCTATGTGTCCCTGTAGCTACGATGCTTGCACTGCCTAACACAGCAGCAACACGATATAGATGGGCCTAGCCACAGCGAGAATGGCCTAAATGCAGCACGACATGGGCCTAGCACAACAACAAAACAAATAGGCCACACCTCAATACTCAATTAGGCCAAGCAGCTTCTTCTTCTTGTGACGTGGTGATACCAAGTGAAAAAGGAGAGAATGTCCTGACAGTGGAGGACGCAAGCTCTTATAGCCACAGGAAACGCACAAGAATGCAAATCTGCACAGAAGTTCCTACTCTGCACTGGGATACTAAAGTACAGTTAATGATATGCAAAAATACAACTTAAGGAAAATAATACATTAATGAATGAAACTAACTACAAGGCCTAAATACTTTGTGACACAACTCCCTCCTAAGATTAATAATATAATCAAAGATTATATACCATATTAATCTGAACATTAAACTAAATACCAACGAATACGAAATCTAAAATACGAATGCAAAGCAATTACGAAAATACCAATAACAAACTAACTATTATATAATACGAGGTTTTCCATCGATTTCTTGAGCAAGCTTAACTTGTTCTATGTCCAGTCTTTTCACCTGTTTCTTTTTATTTCCCAAAAATACTTTAACATTATTTCTATTGACAACTTAAGATACTTCAAATGGTCCTTTCCATGGCTGATGAAACTTCTTAGAAGTACCTGTCTTAATAATAAAATCTCTAATCCCTACCTTGTCTCCAGTTTTGATTTGGATTTCTTTGATATTAGCATTCTTTCCTCAAAAATTCATCACCTATCAACAAATCGAATTTAAATTTTTCCACAATAACAACAGGCAAATCAAATTTCTTTCCCCCGATAACGAGCCATATTCTACCCTCACCAACAACAGATAACGTTCTGTCCCCGGCTCCTTACAAACTTATACGAGTATCAACAATTTTATTTCTCAAACTAACCTTCTCCCAGCAATCAAAATCAATCAACGAATATTAAGCACCAGTATCAACAGAAATATCAGAATCAACATTATTTGCAAGACCTCTTTACCCAAATACCTTCTTTTGCAAGTCTAGAGGCCAACGATTCAAATCCACAGGGATATCTTGCGTCTCTAGAAAAGATGGAATCCCCTCTCCCACTTCTCCAACGTTTCTTGATCGGATTCTGGTTTGGGCTCTGATTCTGAATCTGCTTCTGGTACCAGAATCTGTTCTGATACTGATTCTGATTCTGAGGGCAATTTCTTATGAGATGACCAGGCTGATGACACTAGAAGCAGGTTCTTTGGGCACCTTGATACTGGGGATACTTTGGGGCTGACTGCGCAGACTGCTGCCAGGCTCTGTACGGCTGATGTTAAACTCTGTATTGCTTTCCTTATCTCATCGTTGCTGTTTGTTTGTCTGAGATTTCATTGACGCGGGACCTTCCCATCAAGTTCAAGTACACCTCTCTCCTTTCTGCGGCTGTGATCGGCTCCTGAAAAGAACGTGGACACTTCTCCCAAACAGTTTTTTTTTTATTTCCAGGCAGAGTCCCTTTATGAAATTCTAACAGGCAATCCAGTCTCTTCTTTCACCATCATCTAGACCATCATGTCCCTTGAGCACCAAACGTATGAAAGTTTTGTGAACAATTTTCAAATTATCAGCCAGAGGTCTTTCTGCACTTGGACTTCTTGAAGCACTAAAGCAAGGAGATTTTGATCTAGACATGCTATTTACAAAGATAATTATGCCCTTGCAATTTGCAGATAGAGGGATAAATTATGGACCTGCACTGTGTTATCACATCCGTGATACGAAACACCTGAGACCTTTTGAAGAAACAATTAGGACATTATGGGTTTCAAATAAATATTCTACCCCAGAGCACTGTAGACCACAGGATCAGAATCTTGAGGCAATGTTTAGCAATAGTGCAAAAAATTGTTTCAAACTTGGGACGGTTCCAAATGTGTTGAGTAAGTCTTCAATGATTCAAGACAGAGAACATCTTAAAAGAGGAATGGAATTTTTTGCAATGTCAACGCTAAACGCTCACAACACCTCTTTAAGGCAGATTCTTTCATACGCTTAAGAGCTTGTGGACATAGAGAAATAAAATGAGACAAATAAGATTGAACCTACAGATATGAAATCTTTACATTCTGCATCTGTTGCTATGAATTTTGATTTCACAAGTGTTAGACAAGTTGGCAAGCAGAGAATAGATAAATTTTTTGCTCTTAAGATACTCCAGCCCTGCGGATAGAGTCTGGAGAAGCAAAATTTTTCTGAAATCCTGACTGTGCCGAGAAATATCATCAAAAGGCAGCAAAAAACAGCACTCAATCAGGCAAACCAACAAATTGAGGTGATCTCGGAATTATTACTGCAGTCTTCTGTTATGCAAGTGGCCATGTCAAACTTAAGTGTGCCAGTCAAGCTTATGAAAAAAGATGGTACAAGTCTGCACTTTGCAAAAAAAACAGATTTAACATCATGGCTTTTAAAAAATATTCTATCTGTCTTTCTCACAGATCCTGCATTTGCAACTGCAACTAACAATTTGAACAATCACTTGTATGATCAGGACCGTATGTTTGACTTTTGCACCTCAAAATTCAAACTTTCACTTACAGAGAAATGAGTGCTCATGTCCTGGAATAGACAGTTCTTCCCATTATCCTATGTATGGAAACACAGAGAGTCATTTTACTCTTATTCAGACTTTTGATCGTGGTGCAAACTTGGACTGTACTACAAGTTTCACACTGTCTTTCATATATTTCCCAGTGTGTAGAAACATTATTGTGATTTTCATGAAGGATCTAAAAATTTTAATGCTATTATTTAAGAACAGAGAACTAGCAGCAGTCTTTCAGAGATATAAGGAAGCATCTGAATGCTCTAAAGAATGAAAAGAATCTCAAGAACAATATCAACTCATGAAAAAGGGCTATAAAACTGTTTTGCCTAGCAGTGATTTTTACTTTCCAAGCCTGTTCTATTTAAGAGTACATTGAAAAGTTTTTCCTAGAATTAAATCAAAACTTGTGCCACTATTTTTTCTCTAAAGTTAGTCAACAGTTGATAATATCTTATGCTCCTACAAAAAAATTTCTACAGATACCGTAGTCATTTTTAGGTATAAATGATGCAGTAAGCAGATAAAGATAATTAAAGTATTAAAAAAATAATTTTGAAATTCAAACTCATTTAAAGCTACATAGATTTAGATTATAGTGGATTTAGTAGAAACTATTCTTTTATATGTAAAACAGTTTTAATAATTATGAGCACGCATATATCGCTAATTAATACCTTCCAATATACTTTTGTAATTAATTAATTTAAATTTTATGTATAAAAATTTGGTATTAAGTTGTATTTGGTTAGGGGCCATCTCGGCCTATACACCATTATTGAAATATGGTAGACGCAAACAAAGATCTTGAGCAGCATTAATAACTTATGACAGAATAGAGAGTTAAAAGCGGTAATAAACTAACTGTTCCTGAAATGCTAAATGCTAATGCCATAGAAATGTACAGTAATTTGCTCTGCAATGTAAATATTTTTAGTAGATGTTATTAAATTTCAAGCAATCAATGAAGATATTTGTAGTATGGATGGTGCAGTGATAGATAAAGACAACAACGTCAGTATAGGCCACAACAGGCATCTGGAAATTTGAATGAATTCGTAAATACAATAAAAGTAGATTTTTTTAAGAGAAGCAGGATAACTTTAACAAAATGGAACTGTGTATTGATTTTTCTGCCAGCTATTTCTCTTCAACAAGTGGCAAATCAATCACAATAGCAACATCAACACCTACTGACAGTGCAGCTGTTGCTTCTGATGCTATAGCTGCTGATGATGCTGCTACTAATTTGTCAGCCTAGAAAGGGAAAGGTATGTTTCAAGAAAAAGAGCAAGGATGGTGACGATTCTATGTTAAGAGAAGTGTTTGGGATAATTTTCGTGCCACAAAGAGGCTGAAGGTTCATAGTTGATAATTGCTCAGTTCGTGAACGAACCTAGCTGCAGCAAATTTGTCTAAGCACCGTCACGAATCTTTTCGAATCTTACAAATATAAAGGAATAAGTTTCAGAAAAATACGCTGTTTTTTCATATTAATTTGTTTTAACCAACAAGATGGGTATTCGTGGTCTTCTTGGTTTTCTGAACGAGTATGTGGACGACATTGATCTGAGACCTTCAAAGACCTTCAGTTTTATAATTGGAAGCACTGGACATTACATGGCATTGAATATTACAAAAAGGGGACGCTGGCAACCAAAGGTTCTTAAGCACAGCAAATCTACACATTGAGGTTTTGCCTTCTCTTCCAAATTCTGGAAATGTTGCCAACCTAAAAAATGAATTGAATAAGCTATTGGTGAACTGTCAGTAAAAGTTAAGCTTTATTTACAAAACAATTGCTTTTCAATAGAGACACTGCTTGAATAGATTGCCTCTCTTGGTGCCAGTTATTATGAACTCATTGCTGATTTATTTTACAAAACAAGGGGATCTTCAATAGAGACACTGCTTGAATAGTTTGCCTCCGTTGGTGCCAGTTATTATGAACTCATTGTTGATTTATTTTACAAAACAAGGGAATCTGCAATAGAGACACTTCTTGAATAGTTTGATATCACTTAAAGGAACTTATATATTTATCTTGCAACAAACTCCTGCAACTGTCAGTGGGTTGGCACCCCATGACACCCCTGCTATAAAGCAGATACTGCAGATAGCTATAATAGTGTTTTCTGGGGGATGAAAGCCTGTGCAGGAGGACAATGTTCCCACACAATTGTATGCTGCTTAAAAGTATTACTTTAAAACATATATATATATATATATCAAAAAAATTTCACAAGGTATGTATTGTGTAATCGAGTGTTATTTGTTAAAAATTTAATGAATTGATTCCAAAAAAAATTATCAATGTAATTTCCTATAACCTTCTGCTACTCACATAATAATCATGAAGGCACAGTACATGTAGCATCAATCAGCAATATGCTGCAAAGTATTGACAAAGTTTGAGTGTCACTACTTATATCAAATGTACAACTTTTGAAATTTAATTTCCTCACATTGTATGTATAAAGAAACATGTTCTATTAGAGTTGCTCTGCCTGCATCTCCATTTATTGCAAGTCTTATCTATCATTTGACTCCAATATCTTTCATTCCCCTTTCTCAAAGAAATGGCTTCCTGTCTCCCAGACTATTATTGATGATGTCTGTATTATCTGCTTCAAAGCAAGGGTGTCATGGGGTGCCACCCACTCATTGTCGCAGGAGTTTTTACACTATTCTCTGAGCAATTTATAAACAAGTTCAAACTATTATCCGTAAACAAAGCCACTATTCTCTGAGCAAGTTCAAACTATTATCCGTAAACAAAGGTTGCCACTATTCTCTGAGCAAGTTCTCTTGTCAGATATATCAGCAACAAGTTCAAATTATTATTCTTAAACGAAGGCACTATTCTCAGGGCAAGTTCAAATTATTATTCTTTAACGAAGGCACTATTCTCTGGGCAAGTTCAAATTATTATTCTGAAACAAAGGCACTATTCTCTGAGCAAGTTCAGATTATTATTCTGAAACAAAGGCACTATTCTCTGAGCAAGTTCAAGTTATTATGGTTACAGAGTTCTTTATATGGTTCCATGAGCAAACAATGTTCTTTATAAGGCAATGATAAATCAGGATAGAGCCAAATTCATCATAACCACTTAATCAGTGCAATAGAACCCCAAACTTAAAATTCAAGAGACAAATCAATTATCAAACAATTATCAGAACAGCGAACAGCAAATAAACAGTTAGTCTTTATTTGGGTCAGGTGGTATTGGTAGACTCTCTTCAAATTTATGGAATTTTGTTCATACTTTGTGGCATTGTGTATTGGCAGATCAGCTTGTCTTGCACAGAATACTCCAGGATCTGCTCTCCTTGATGGTTTTACTATATCAAGCCTTTCTATTCCTTTTTTAGATGGAATTTTGAAAGAAGGTAATGGTACATCTGTAAACCTGTCCTTTCGACCAGTCCAGTGCAGTCAGAATTTGTTCTTTGGAGAAATTCGTTCATGATTTTTGGCAATGATTCATAGAGTTGTTTGGTATCAAAGGAATCATGAAGAACATCTCATGCAGAACAGAAATGAAAGATTCGACATCGTTAATTGTTCTGGCTCTTGGGTGTTCTGGGGGTAACTGCCGGGTGCTGTACTGTTGTCTTCGCATCTGTAGGCTAGTCAAGTTAGCAAGCAAACCCACAATAACTTCACGTGTTAAACCACAAACTCTGTCACTTCAAAGATTCCTGGCAACATCACCCTTTCTGAAATCAATTGAATAAAGCAGTGAGGCAGTAATGCTGCAAAGGGACGAGAAGACAAAGCAAAAAAAAAACAAATTTTTTTATACTAATATTTCACCCCGGCATTCAGGGCTTCATCAGTGTAATAAATGAAGGAAAATATTTTACATGAATTCAAATTTGGTGGTTGATCGTTTTTGGTGGAGCTCAGTGGGTGGTGTGTAGGTGACGTAATAGTGGATGAAGTTGCGGGGTGAGATGAAAAGAGGCGGACAGGAAAGCACAGGATGAGATGAAATTCGAAGGAAGTAAATAAAATAGATGGACCTGGTTTGGACAGAGGGTATTTTATGGATATGAGTAATTAATCATTATTGATATAGTTAGCTGTTGAAAAAAATAAGTAAAAAAGACTGGGTTAGCGGTCTGTAGTTCTGTTAAGTCCGTTAGGTGCAAGAGAGTTAGCCAAGCCAATGAAGTATTGTTCTTTGGCTTGTCTAACACTCTCTTGTTTGTCATGTATTTGTAGTAAAGGCGTAACTTGTAAATCGTGTAATTTGTGTCCAGGCTGACAGTAGTGTTCTGCTACCCCAGATTTGTCTCGTGTTTTGTTTATAACATCTTGAGACATATCGTTATTTAATGCTAGGGGCACTTCCACATCAGAGTCACCTAGATCATATTCCCAGCCGGAGCTCTGTGCATAGATGCCCATCTAGTACCAAAATTGGCATACAGACTCATCTGCCAGTCAACATAATCTTTCTCACACTTTAGATTATTTGTTGCATTGAGAGAAAAGAACCTGACAACATAATCAAAAAGACCATAGGTCATATGGACAATAGGCAACCTTGTTTGCATTCCATCATCCCTTAGTAAAAACAATGTGCTGCAAGATGGATAACATTATCTTTTCCTTGATTGTGAAGATTAAGTATTGCATCCACATATGTTGAGAGACAATCGTTTGGAAATTTTTCAAGAAAAGCCTCATCAGCACATACCTCTTTGGCATAATAAACAAAAATCAATTGCAACAGTTGCAATTTCATTTTCATGGTTAAATGCTTTAAACCACTGGAAATATATTTGAAAATGAAGCAATGGAACAAGTGTGAGGATCAAATGAGACATTGGTTTCATCAGATTCTGTACCACCATGAACATAATCAACATGGTAGAAATCCTCTGCATCATCAATGGTCTTAAAATTGGGCTTAAGAAATTTCAATACTTTTGTTCTCATTGACAATGGAGTGCGGATGTCACATTTTGACATTTCAGCAACATATTCTGCACATTTACTCCAAAACAAAACATTCTTATGCTTAGGCCATGGAGAATCATCACTTCTGTCCCAATACAGGGCAAAATATTCGACAAGATACCGAATTTCCACATCAGACCACTTTAAATTACCTTTCTTAGAAAGAGGAGGTTCATTATCATTGACTGGGGAAAATAATTCTTTACGTGGATTTACCTCAGAAGAATCAGTACTGCTTCTTTTTTTGTTGGCTGGTTTACCTGGAGTATTTCCTTCAATGACGATTGATCTTTTCTGCATCTGATAAGCAGGAGATAGTCATTCCTTAACTTATTTTAGACCAATAAAGAGACATCAATAAACATCCTCCCCCCCTGAAATAATGGTTTTTAAATCTAATATGCAAAACAAACCCAGGGAACTGAAATGAATAACATTGCTCCAGAGAAATTTCAAGTATTCTGAAAGCCTCTGTTTACCCAAAAAACCAGGGGTGCTCCGGGGTGCACCAATATTTTCACACTGTTTGGCCTTCCCTCTGTAGTATTATCAATTTATTTTACAAGCACCTCTTCAGATATCCAAGAAAGAAGACTTTTAAAAATGGTTGCAGTGGGGACAGCGAAACAAGGCCTAACAGAGACAAATTTTGAAAATAATTTTCTAGGTTAAGAAACAAACAAACACGTCTCAAAACATGTGAAACTTATTCAAGAAAGACTGAAAAATTATAATATTCAATAAAAACAACGATAAACAATTTTGATGGCAGATTTTCAGACCGCTAACCCAGTCTTTTTTACGAAAATTTTCAGACACGGTATGGGCTAGAGGCTAGTGAAAATTTTCAAAAAGAGTGGATGCGGTATCTAGATGATTGCTTCATTTATTGGGACAATAAAATGGGCCCATTGTCGGAATTTCATGACATGCTCAACAACTTATATGATAACATCAAATTTACTATCGAGTCAAATTTTGAAAAAATGAATTTTCTAGACATACAAATAATAGTGAAAAATGAAAAAATTATAACTGATATCTACATCAAACCAACCGACACCCAGAACTATGTACCATTCAAATCAAATCATCCAAAACATACCTTGATCAACATTCCATACAACCTAGCTAGACAAATAGGCACCATTGTAGATGAAAAGTCAACTATTGATCAAAGATTAAACGAGTTACAAAAGACTTTATTTCACGTTAGATACCAAAAATCTTTAATTGAAAATGGCTTCAAAAAACGAACAACCCAAGAAACCCAAATCTATATCCCGTAATCGAAAAATCTATTTCTATTCTGAATGCGAGTCCTAAAATGAGAAATGTATTGAAAAACACCAAAATAATTCCAAGCAAACGTCAGCCACAAAACCTGAAGAGAATATTGACTAGGGCAAAATTCACATCACAAAATACTGTACAAAATAAACCACATGCAAGCAAATAGTTATTTGCAACTCCATTGAAATGAAAAAGCAAGGTACAACAATATTTAATATAAAGAATGAAATGAATTGTGGTGTAAGAGATTTCTTATATATGGTATCATGTAATGGTTGCAATGAAAATGAATTTTTCTAAATTTGTATTTAAGCCTGAAGAACCTGCATGATCAGACGTCAAATTAGAAACTGTAAAGATAGATATTTTTAAAAGAAGTCGCGAGAATATCCATTGAAAATTTGTGTAATCTCAACGAGTTTGTTGTCATTCTGTGTTTCGACCTGTATCTTACGGTACCTAGATCACCTTGTGTTTCGTTATATATATAGTATATTTGGGTGACGAGGGTGACGAGGGTGGCAAGCATATATATATAAGTATATACATAGTATATTTTTGGATGATGAGGGTAACGAGGCTGGCAAGCATATATATATAAGTATATACACAGTATATTTTTGGGTGACGAGGGTGGCAAGCATGTATATATATAAGTATATACATAGTATATTTGGGTGACAAGGGTGGCAAGCATATATATATATAAGTATATACACAGTATCTTTGGGTGACGAGGGTGGCAAGCATATATATATATAAGTATATATAAGTATATTTAGGGTGGCAAGCATATATATCCAGGTAAATGTTCACTGCCTTCTGATATTTTGCTGGAGCCATCGTTATGCTGAATATTAGGTTATTACAGTTTGTGATTTTCAAGTTAAGTTTTGTATTCTCCTCTCCGTCATCTTTGCATATATATATATTATAAATAAAGTACAGAAAAGGCCTGAGTTAACAGAGAAATCAGAATGGCTTGTAATATGTGGCCAGCAAGAAGACTTGGGTCAAAGACGCTATCTCAAGCTTTGGAGAATTTCATTGTTCCTGTGATCACCAGTGGGTACAGGGTCATCAGTCTGAGTGTTATGGAATACTACAACAAACGATGCAGATCTAGCTGAAATCCTTATTGCAGTAAAAAGAAGACAATTGGAAATGCTGTTACGGGGTCACAAAGACATGATTATCATATGGACCTGCATAACAGGTTTCAAAGTTAGAAAGAAAAAGCTCACAAACAACAGAGCAGAACAAGTTAATGAAGAGCAAAACGAAGAAACTCAAAAAACTGAAGAAAATGCTACCGACTCGGAGATAAAACCAGGAATAAGCTTTTGGATAGTGGTCGATGTCCCTAACCACAAGATCAAGCAATAAGAAAATGAATTCTCCAAAGTGATGTTGTCATCAGGATTAGAAATCGATAACTGCCGACCCATAAAAGCAAGAAACGAAGAAGGCCTGATTGCTTATTATGCAGCAACACTATGCCAGACGAAAAAGGACCACAACTTGCCATATGCTGAGAGACTTGCTCGTGACAGAACAAGACAATACACGTCATCTTGCATTCATGCAACCACAGGTAAATATTGCTCCACTATACATTTTCAATAATTATGATGTTGGCCTAGCAAAACATAAACAAATTAGAATTAAAAAGTTTATTTATTATTATTATTATCATTTCAGGTTTACAACTGGCAAATCACAGTGTTCCAACGAATTCGGAATTTGGAATCAGCACAGTCAGAATCACCATCACACGGCAATGTAAAATGGAGCTTGCAGACTGCTTCTTGATGGCGCTTGGCCAAATAAAGTACACTAATTTCCAATATGACCTAGTGGATGCAAGAGAAGACACTGATGCGCAGTCTACAAGTAGCAATTTGCCAGGGAAACCAGCAAATAAAATCTGTGCTGCAATCGATTTGATCAAACGAGCAATGGAAAGACTCAATGCAAGGCTACACAGAGGCTACATTTACAAGAAGGTACCCAACGGTAAGAGTCATTCATGTTAAGAATTTTACTTTCATATGGGTTTTTTTTCTTATTATGACGTCAGTAATTGTGTTACTGAGCAAAGTCCTCTTATTTGTCAGTAATTCTCTTTCTCTTTCTGTTTTAGGAAAATACGCCTTCGTCAAAGCAGCTAGCGTTACACAGTTTCTGCATTCTCTGTTAAGCAACTGCAACTCTCAAATTGCAAATGTGCTGGCACCAGTTCTAAACCCAGTTAACAGCATACTATCATACAAAGGATGTACCATAATCAGACAGATACAAATAGAATATGACCTTGTTTAAGTTAAGCCGTATGGCATGTGTTTCTCTTTTTCAAAGAAATCCTTCATCATGGATGCAGTTCCAGGAGACGAGATCGGCAAGCCATTGCTTTGAAGTTTTATTTGGTCTTATTCATGTTAAGTAAGATTTGTGGAAAAAGAATTTGTGCTTCATATTTCGTAACTAGATTGTTCACTTGCTTTTAACAGGTGCGATCTCGCCTCGAACATATGTAAGCTATACATACAAAGAATATACTGTATCCTTGCCGCAGATATTCGTACAAAGTCTGAAAAACAGCATGCTCGATGAGGAAACATTGATTTCTTTCTTACAAAAATGGTATCAGTTGGCTTTAAAAGACTAGTTTCCACAAAAAACTAAAAAGCTTTGCTGTTTCGGGGAAGCAGATTCTGGCAGAACAAGCTGGTTTTCTGTGACGAGGGACAGCCATTTTTCTGCCAGTATGTTGACAGCTGATACAGAATGCCTGTTTGTGGACGAATGGCCAGCAGACGCATTTTCACCTGACTATGTGAAAGAGTACTGCAAGGAGGCTATATTGCAATACCACAGAAACATAAAGAGGCCCCGCATATTGTTTATCGCTCTGGAATATACATAATATACAACGAAGTTCCGCCATTCTCACCAACAGAGGATCCAGCGATTAGAGCACGACTCAAGATTTTCGAAACGAAATCACAAAAGATGAAGAATCCACAGGCAACTGCATGGCTAAGAAAGCACTGCATGCAATGCTTCCATTGGGTAGCTGAGAGATTGAAAACTGTTCCCTTGTGGTCACATGACGACATTACAGTGGAGCCGGAGGAGGAAGATCTGGGAGCACTCTTCAATGATTTTACAGAGAGCAATGCTGCTGAGCTACTGAACATGGAAGAAATTCAAAATATAGAGTTATCACAAGATTACAGAGAAATGGTGGACAGAGCAGGACAAGAGCCAAGAAATATCGTTCCTACAGAGCTGATCGAGCAAGTACTACTTCACTATGAAGATGACAATGAAGAAGAATGGGCGTGGCAGGAGAATGAGCGATACATCATTACCGGAGAAATCAATGATTTCAATTACCATCTTGCAGTTTTTCTGGTTACAATGTCGAGAAAGTACTGGAAAGAGCTAAATCCGACAGTAGAGGATTTTGAAAGGTTCCGAAGACGAAGAAGACATGAGTGGGACAAGCCGGACTCGATGTACGACGCCTGGCTGATGATAGAAGGCACTCCGAGACAATTTTTAAAGATCATTTTCCTCAGTGGGAGAAGATGATGGAGAGAAAATTTGGCAATGATAGGCAATCAATTGTTGTTGACATTTTAAGCCAAGATGACGTGGATCCTTTCTTAACACCGGCCAGCAGAAAAAGAGGTCCAACAACAATGATCGTGCAAAGAGATCCAAAGGCACAAAGAAGACACGAAGAGTTGTCAGATGAAGAAATGGAGACTATAGAGAAGGGTATTGAACAATTACTAAGTTAGAAATAATTATTTAATAAACTTTGTATGCCATTCGATTTCATTGCTGTTGCCTAACTTCTTAAGTGTTATAATTGTGTTTTTAAAATCATCATTTCATTATATCATTGAAGTTTCAGAAACATATATAAATTACATTGATAAGATTTATCATGTCAGATGTAAAATTATTTTCTCCCATAGTGAGCAAGAATGAGCAACCAATTCTCACAAAGAGAAGTTTTCATTGTGTATTCTCAGCTTATTTACATAAGTTGAAAGTTAAAAATACTGATTTAAACTCATTTAGTTCGAGCTCACAGAAGACAAGACAATTAATACATTCAAAATTCATTTCTAAATTATTACATTTCTAAAATAGTAGTTGTATCAATAAAGCAGCTGAATGACACATGGAAATAACCCAGAGAGGGCTTTCTAGCCATGTGCCATTTTGTACGTGAATTTAATCAATCATGTTATAATAGCATACACAAAATGAATATGAATTAATATTACTACTTTTTTTCTAAGCTTAAACAATAAAGGTTAACTAAATCAAAATCGCCAATTAAAGATTAACATTAAAATTAATAAAAAAATAAAAATAAAAATAAACAAAATTATAATATTAGGAAGGGGGGGGTGGAATGCTTTTAGTCTTGTAACTAAATATTTTTGTCTTATGCCTATATGTTATTTAAACAGGTGTTAGTATTTTGAAATCAGGAATTTCTTGAAGGCTCTAGAAAAGGACGTTTTGACGCCGACTGACGAATATTTTGAGGAATAGAATTCCAAATATCAACACCAGCATTTGTAATGAAACGTTTACCATAGTTTGTTCTAAAATTCGGTTTGAAGAGTTTTCCTGACTTAGCATGCCTTGTGTTCAAGTTATGAATGTCTTTGACTTTTTTAAATAAGTTCCCAAAAGTAGTTTTAGAACTATTTACATCATACATGAATTTAGCACATTCAAGTTTGTAACAATCATCAAGATCTAGAGAGTTGAGATGTTTAAAAAGGGATTTACTGTGCTCAGTTTTACTTTTAAAGGTTATTAATCTTACAGCTTTTTTTAATTTTTTATCAAGTGGGTCAAGGGCTGTTTTAGATGCACTACCCCAATTTAAAAGACCATAGAGAATATTTGGAAGTATAAATGCATTATAGATATTTAGAAGTACTCTTTGTGGGACAAAATGTCTTACTTTACTTAAGATTCCAATGCCCTTTGCAATTTTGTATTTATATTTTTAATGTGAGACTTCCAATTAAGCTCTCTGTCTATTAGAACTCCCAGATATTTTGCCTCTTGTACTTCCTTTAAAGATTCGTTATTTAATTTTAAATCAATAGTCTTATTCAATTTCTTTTTAGAAGGGTGAATTATTAGAAAAGTAGACTTGCTGAGATTTAATGTTAACTTATTCGCAATTAGCCAATCTGAAACATTTTGAAGTTCATTATTTAATCTTCTTTCTAGTTTATTTATATCTTTATCTGCGTAGAAGATACTCGTATCGTCGGCAAAAAGATGGAACTTTAAGAACTTGGAAGAAAATGGAATGTCATTTATATATAGTAGAAATAACAAGGGTCCAAGAACACTACCTTGTGGTACACCGTACTTAATATTAAGATCTTCTGATAGCTGTCCATTAATACTTACACGTTGCGTCCTGTCACTTAGGTACGATTTGAACCATTCAAGTGCTGTACCTCTAATACCATAGTAATCAAGTTTTTTAATGAGTATTTCGTGGTCGACAGTATCAAAAGCTTTGGCAAAATCAAGAAAGACACAGCATGATATTGTCTTATTTTCAATTGCGTCTACTATGTTTGAAGCCATGTCTAGAATCGCTTGATAAGTTGATTTACCTTTCTGAAATCCAAATTGATGCTCGAAAATTATTTTGTTATCATCAATGAACTTTATAAGTCGTTGATACATTAGTTTTTCACAGATTTTATTAAAGAAAGGTAACAGTGAAATTGGTCTATAATTAGATACTTCATGAGGAGATTTTGATTTAAAGTTTAGGGTAATAACCAGAGGTAAACGAGAGGTTTATTAGATGTGTTAGCGGAGTTAATATAGATTCTGAG
This sequence comes from Chrysaora quinquecirrha, assembly GCA_014526335.1. NCBI lineage: Eukaryota > Metazoa > Cnidaria > Scyphozoa > Semaeostomeae > Pelagiidae > Chrysaora > Chrysaora quinquecirrha. The sequence goes on along the minus strand of JACTAT010000062.1, from coordinate 987,911 downwards.
CTTAATTTAATCAGTTTAGGGGGCAAATCATAAGAATCAGCAGCTTTAGTCTCTTTTATATCATCAATTACAAATTTTACTTCATTTGGAGCAACTGGAGAAATAAAAAACGATTTTGATATTGGGTTTTTTAGGTAGTTTTCGTAATTTACGGTTGTTACACCAAGCTTGTCTACTAGGTTACTTGCTATACTTGTAAAATATCTATTAAAATGGTTTGCAATCTTTATATTATCATTAATTATATTATTGTTAATTTTTATCTCAATTTTATCAGAGTTTTTGCTTTTAGACCTATTGATAAGTTCATTTATGCCTTTCCAAATCTTTTTCGAATTGTTTTTGAAGCTTTCTAAGTAGTTATTATAATGATTACGTTTACTTTTACGGATTAGACGGTTCAACATATCTCTGTAATATTTATATCGTTGGTACCAGAAGTTATCATTTGATTTAAGAAACTTTTTATACAATCTAGTTTTTATTTTAATGGATTTTAAGATACAGTTTGTAATCCATGGTTTGCTATTCCGTTTCCTTTGCTTATTCAATAGCTTTTTTAGGGAGGCGTGCTTGTCTACTATGCTCAAAAACTTTTCATGAAAAAGCGTATATTTATCTTCAAGAGTAGAGACTGAGTTGTTTACAAAACTAAAGTCAGTTGACTTGAGATCTTTTATAAATTCAATTTCCTTTAAGCCTTTCATATTACGTTTTATAATAACATCACCTTTTTTCTTGCCAACTTCTAGGTTAAGAATAGCAAAATTTGGCATATGGTCCGATATCTTTGAAATAAGATTACCACTGCTAACTTTAATACTTACCGAGTTTATAAAAATATTATCAATCAGAGTTGGGCCCTCATTACCTACATACCTAGAGGGTTGAAGAATTAGAGGATGAAAGAAGTTAGAAAACATCAGGTTAACAAATTCTTCAGCAAATATGTTTCTATCGAAGCGCAAAAAATCAATGTTGAAGTCTCCACTTATTAGAACAATTTTATTTTCTTTACTGAGCTCTTTTAATGTAGAATCTAAGTAATTTAAGAATTCAGTAGGATTCTTTCGTGGGTGATTATAAATCGCTGCCAACACTATATTTTTATCCTTTGAACTGTCGATTTCAACCCAGAAAGCCTCGAACTCACACTCATCATTCTTAAAAGTTTTATTCAGCTTAGAACGTATCGTTACCTTTAAACATTCAGACAAAAAGAAACCAGAACCTCCACACTTAGTTTGGCTTTTTTGGCCAATGTAATTTTGAAATCCCGGGATAACTAAATTTTCGAAATTATGTTTGTTTGAGTTATTGTGCTAGGTTTCGGTTACAGCTATAGCATCAAAATTATGGTCGAGTTCATTGCACAATAGTTCAAGAGAATGTTTATTTTTTAGCAAAGATTGAATATTAGTATGCAATAAGCTAAACCTGTTACCCTCGTATGGCTTTGAGCTCTTTGATAGGTTATGAAAGTTATGGCTTGTAAAGTAGTCAAAATCGGTATGGAATTTAGCATAGTTATCAATATCGTTATCAAAGAGAAGGTCATTTTTTTTTTAATTTTAGTTTATTGAATTGTAGCAAATCAAGCAAGCGATAGTCTTCAAGTTTTAAGTCATTTCCTTTACATAGACAGTTGAAATTAGAGTTAAAGGTTAGCGACGTTAACTGTTGATCGTCAATATCCCAAAAAGGAAACTTAGATCCCCAACATGTCAAGCAACACCATTGATTTAAAATTCTATTCGCATCCGATGTTTGCCACGACTGAAGTGCCGAACATTTTCGATGAATCAGATGTTTGCAATCATTGCAGGGAGTGGCTTTACTAACGTCACGAACAGTTTTGTTACATACATTACATTTCCTGATAAAACCATTTGTTACTGACGTAATTGCCTTATGTAATTTTTCACACTTATTTGTTGGATTAGCTAATGTATTACGAAACAGGTTTTCGTTAAGCGATTGGAAAGGTAGAGCTTCGTGTAAGCATGATTTACAAAGCCAAATGGAGCTTAAGTTTTCAGCTAAAAAGTCAAATCTTACTGAATCAATCAACGAACATTTGAAATGGTACCAATTGTCACATTTATCGCAACAGATTGATTTTTGATTATCAAATACCCTTTTGAAACATTTGGGACATTTGACACCTTTTTCTATCTTATCACCGGGTCTAGGGTGGGTCTAGGGCACAAAATCTCATAAAAAAAGAAAAAATCGGAAAAATGGTATTTATACTATGAAGAAACTAGCTACATTACTAGAAAATTGTAAATATGTATTGATATTCCTATTGAATTTAGATTATTTTTTCTTCTAGATCTACCAAGTTTGAAATTCTAGCTGTTGCGGTATCCTTATCCTTCCTTGCAAAGATAACACCATTTTTTGAACAAAAAAACTTCCAACCACGTTCTTCACACTGCAGACGAACTGAGCGAAACAGATCTCTACTCATCTTAGCTAGAGCTTCATTAATAAATATCTTACCGCTCATCTTTGTCTCATCGTCGGTAAGCTTAAGAGACCCAGCTGTCTTTCCTTTCAGGCTTTTTCTTTTCACCATCAATTCTTCTTTAGTCTTCCTGTTCACAAATTTAACGATAATAATAGGGTCACCTTTTGATTTCTTGACTCTGTGGCAAGCCGAGATATCATTCTTTTTTATATGCACACCAATCTCTTTCGCAATGGCAACAGTTATGTCTTCAGTGTTTTCACCATCTTTAGGGGGAACGCCACTAATTTCTATGCATTCCCGTCTGCCATATTGCTCAATGTCGTTTAATGCGTTCTTTTGTTTCTCTTTATCCATTCGAAGAGCTTTTATTTCGTTCTTTAATTCTATATTCTCAGCTGAAAGTGAGCTTTGAGCTTTCAGTATATTATTGGCTATCTTTTTCTGTTGATCGTATTGATTCGAAATGAAATCGGCAGACTTCTCAACGTCTTGGACTCTTTTATCTAGATCTTTTATCCTTTCCAGTATTTCCGAATTTATGGCGTCAATTTTGGATTCTAACATGTCCAGTCTTTTGTTCAAATTATTTTCTTGTCTTTCAAGTAATGCCACAATCTTTTCCATGTTTCCACTATCTGAATCCGTCATTTTCGAAACCTTTCTTAATTGATTCGCAAGAATTTTATTTGTTAAAACGAAATAAGGCACAATTTATTAGGCGAAATAAGGCGCTAATTCTGAAAAACAAATGTTCTCTGCCCTGTAGTCTCTAGAGTATTTTCTTTCTTTCACAATACACCTTGTAATTGTCATAAATGGAATAGAACAATAAGCGCTGAAACAAGGAAAGAAGTCATTTTCGCACCAATACTTAAAAAGTAACAATAGGTCATAGAATATGAAAAGGAAAAAAAACAAATTTCAACCAATCAGAGCAACTATTTTAGTTTGAAAATTACATGCTTTCCGTTGAATTTAAAGTCGATGTTCTTGATGCGATGTTGATATTTTCATAACGTTAACGTGATCGCGAATCGCTATATATTGGCAAATTCTTCCTAGCTTGATCGGCAAAGTTGACCATGAAGAAGAAAATGAAAAGCTGCACCAAGAAGCCAGTCGTTTACCGAAAAGAAGCCGTTATTTTTGTGCAGCCAGAATGATGCTGCAGGATGATGGAATGAGATTTTCCACGGTAAATATCAATTTTCTCCGAAATTTTAATTCGCAAAAAGAATTTTTTAATTATTACTTCACCGAGATTTGGACATATCTGTATTAAACAAAGTCTACCTATCAAGCTAAATTCATTTATTTTCAGATAATAGATTAAAGGCGACGATGCAACAGTTTAGAAGCACGAACACGAAAGTATTGCGGAAAATCAGCAGACTTGACTGAGACTGATGGCCTGTTACAACATCGCGAATGTTTTGGAGTAGAAGCCTGACTTTTCAAAAAGACGTAAGTTGCACTTGTTTTTCAAAATTATTGTTTGCTTTGATTTTTGTTATGAAATGATTTATTCAGTGATTTATTCAAATTTTGTAATTATTTCAGCACCCATTTCGAATCGAAGAGGAAGATGTTTGCTTTGGATTTAAAACGTTGAAGATGATTTTGAGAAGAAAATATTGAAGGTTTTGAAGAAGATGAGTCCCGTTGTTTGCCCAGTCAAGACACAAGAAAAAATGGAAGAGACAATTTACTTTAAAATAATTATGAAAAGTATTTTAGAGCATTATTTCACAGGCTATGTGATTTCATGAATAAATGCTACTTACCTCAAGCACACTTGTCTATTTGTGTGATATTCCTTATTTTCATTCTGGCTTGCACCATATTATGTGGGACGGGGGGCTTAGCTGAGTGATTACATTAGTAATTACACAAAATGGGATTACACAAAAGCGTTTTTTGGGATTACACGTATATCGAATTACATGGCGTTATTTTCGGGTGATTACAAGTGGGGAGGATTACAGGGTAAAAACGTCAGATTACATGTATATTGGATTACAAAGCGTTTACAGATGCTTACACTGATGTAGGATTACATGTTGATTTCACAATCTTCCAAGTGATTACACGCCAGTTGTGATTACAAAGAGTGCAGTGATTTCATGAGGAATTACACGGGCGATTTCACGTTGCATTACAAACCTTTTTTACCTGTGCTTAGCCTTAGGTATTTCAATCATTTTCAACTGGCCTTTGTAAACATAGAGATACTCCCTGTAGTTCATATTTTGGATCTCAAAACCAAAAAAATCATACACTTATTGGACAGAACCAGAAAATAAAAAAATTTGGAAATAGGTCTAGTATTTTGAACAGTGACTATTCATATTGAACAAGATATTAGAATATGAGGAACTAAACAGTATCATTACAGGAAAGTTTTTTAAGTCATTTCTTTTTGCTAGCTCATCAATTTGGGTGCAAAGCCAATTTTCTAATGTTTTCTTGTCGACTGGTCTTTTTGCCATTATTTTTGGAAATGTTGCATGTTTGCGACCAGGTATCATGTCAAAGAGTTTTTCATCCTTTAGTTCTTCAATCATTAATTCAATTTCATCTTCATAGAAAATAGAGCTGTGCCTGCCAATGATTCAATTTCAATGTCAACTTTCTCCTCAATTTCCTTAATTTCTTTCAAAGATTTTCCTGTCCTTTCAATGGTCTCAGCTGTCAGAACTCCATATTTATTTTTAAGGTCAGGCTTGACAATGCCATTCAAACGTTCCAAAGCATAATCAATTGGCATATTTTTCCCTCGGGGGGTATCTAAGCCTAGTTTTGGACGGGGACGTGGCATTTCAGTCCAAAATTTGGACCCATAATTCCGCCCACGTCTGAAAAATGTGACCCATAATTCCGCAAACCTGATAAAAATTGTGACCCATAATTCCGCAAACCTGACAAAAATTGTGACCCATAATTCCACGAACATGAATGTTATGCCCAATATTCCGCAAGGCAAAGAACATTTTCAGATAACAAAATCACCTCATGAAAAGCAAGTAATGTTTAATAGGCAACCTTGCTGATAGTCCAAAGAGTTATTAGTTCGGACTGCACATTTTGCAAATGCTAAGCTTCATTCTTCAAAATTTCTCCAGATTCGTACCCATAATTCTGCATGTTTCCTCAAGTGATACCCATAATTTCGCACATACTTCTAAAAACGATATCGATAATTCCGCACTTTTCAGAAAAAAGATACCCCTAAAAAATGGCACGTCCCCATACCCCCTTAACTGTTAAGTTACCCCCGAGATTTTTCCCCTGGCCTCCATAGAAATTAACTGTTCTATTGTGCAACAATTGTTCAACTTTCCTCTCACTTAGCTCAAATTCAACTTGGGCAATGAAGTTGAAAGCTAGCCATGCATAGTTTCTGTGTTTTGAGGCAATGAAAGTAAGGAAGTCATGCTTCCAAAGTATATACAATCGATTACCATCTCCTTCTCTACTAGCATCTTTCCTTGCTAAGTCTAAAAGACCATAACGTAGTAAGCATTTGGAGTAATGTAATTTAAAATCTTCTTCTTGATCGTTGATGTCATGATTAATTTTTTTTTCATTCGAAATTTCACTAGTATCTGATTCTAATGGTATGGATGTCTTAGATTTGCAATTTTCTTCGTGCAATTTTCTACTGAGGCCATCATACAAGAATTTCTTTTGACATCCTGGATAGCCACACATAATTTTTCCTCCTTTTTTCAGCATGCTATCCACTGATTCCGATAAATTTCTTTCCGCGAATTGAAACTGTGACACATGTTCTGGCAGCAACTCACATTGTTGCACAACTGCTTTTGACAATTCATCAAGCTAAATTCTTTTGGCACTTTCATCCATATCATCTTGCATGTCATTTGGTTTCTCATCTTTATCCACCATTCCTTTTACTTTCATGGTTGCCAGAACTGTATATCCATAAGTGACAAAATTGAGGAAATCCCATGATGGATGGGCTGAACTTTTTACATCTTTTTTTACATTTCGCCTGTCAAATATTTGCTTCAATTGATAGAGGGTACCAATTTCTCCTGCAGATGCTCCATTGTATAGATCATCAAATGTAATCTACAAGATAAAACAATGTTTTCTTAAATACGTCAGTTTTGTTTTTACAATCTAACTGTCTTTTAGTTTTTCTGTTTCTTTGCCTGTCTGTATGCATGTCTGTCTGTCTGTCATTCTGTCTGTCTGTATGTCTGTTTCACTGTCTGTCTGTTTGTAGGGACCCTACAGCCCCCCCCCAACAAGTACCATAATAATTCCACGAGTTTTTGAAATTACTTTCCCCTTTTCCAGCGATTTAGTTGTTAAATGTGCTACAAAGTATGTCTGCGGTCCTTGTCTGTTTGCCTGTGTGTCTGTTTGTCTGCTTTGTCTATCTGTCCGTCTTTGTGTGTATTGTAATTTATGCACAACTTACTTGTAAGCAAAGTATAGCCTCGTGCCAGTCTTCGGATTTCATTATCAGTCCTTCCAGCCGTTTTTTGGGTGTGGGTGCATCTGCTCTTGCTCGAATAGCATCTATTCCTCTCTTTGTTGTTAATCCGTCTCCACCGCATAAAATTGTCTTCAATTCGCCGTTTTCCAACTCTGGACAATATTGCTGATATGTTTCTAACACAGAAATCATGTCCTCCGTGTACATTTCATTTTTGAGCATTATCCCAAGTGGTACCTGAGGGAATATAGCAAGATCATTGTTATTTAATGACATTTTACAACGTTGTAAATTGTTTGAATTAGCAAAGAAATTAGAAGCCGTATGTTAGTGAGTTATGAAAAATTAGTTTCACACTTACAACATTTGATTTTTGTTTCATTTCTTCTTGATATTTGTGAGGAATATGTTCCAGAACCAACTCGTTGAAGTTCTCACGGAAGTATTTCATCCGCTTGCATAATAATTCTTTTAACCAACTCCTGCAAAGTGTATCTTAAGGTTTCAATTTCTGCTTCTTTCAGCATCCACAGTTTGGGCTTAACCGTATTTGGTGAAAAATTTCGACTTTCGTCATTTCGGTCTTCTACATTTACTCGGTCTTGAATCGCGATTCCATGGATCATGTCGAGCCTCTCGTTTTTATTCGTCATAGTCTTGTCTCGAGCTTGTCGTTGTAAATTTAGATTGTCGAAGCATATTTGGTATCCGGGGTCCTTGTTTTTCTCCGTTTGACATCTTTCATTTACTTCTTCCTGGGGGAAAAGAGGAAGAGAATGGAGGTTAAAACTTCGCCCCAAATAGCATCTTAATGCGCACAAGGCATGCACTCACATGAAAGGTTGGCGCTCCTTTTTGTCAGGGGAAATGACTTCAGACCAAAGTATAGTCGCCTAGGTGACCTAAGATCGTTCCTGCGAAGAGATGTTTGCTTTATTGCGCTCACTGCTACTTCAACTCGTGAAATAAAGGAAGAGGTTTGTAAGAGCCTGCATATCAGTTCTGCTAATCTTATTTTCATTCCTATGGAGCGTGCAAATCTCTTCTACGAAGTCATAAGATGCAAGAAAGGGACCATAATGTTTTGAATTGGTTAGTGGAACTTTTAAAATCTGAAAATCAGGCTACTGAAAAATGCATCATCTACTGCAGAAATGTTCAAACTGTGGCAAAGCTTTATGACAAGTTCCATTTAACTTTGGGTAGAGAACAGTATGTTGATGGAATCATTTCTTTTAAAAAATTTTATTCTTGATGAATTCAAAAGGCCGGATTCGAGTGTACGGGTTGTCATTGCAACTAGTTCTTTTGAAATGGGTTTAGATTTCCCAGATGTTTCTGTCGTTATAAATTATTCTGCGCCTCGCAGTCTGGAGTCATTCACACAGCAGTGTGGTCGTGGTGGTAGGAGTATTCCCCAAGCATTCTCGTTAGTCTATTGGCAAGGTGTTTCTAAAAAGCAGTCATCTGCAACTACAAAGGAAATGAGAGAGTATGCCCTGTCTACAAGCTGTCATAGACAACAGCTTAAGGAATACTTCAGCTTAGATATAGAGGCAGATAGAGACATAAGTTTTGAAGTGTCACAAGCTCAACCTGAGGGTTGCGAATGCTGTGACCAGTGTAAATCTATGTGTAGTTGTGGCTCATGTATGGTTCCACCATGGAAAAAGGGCGACAGATATGCAGATTCAGAAAGTGGTTACATGGAATTAGAGACAACCGAGCTTGAGGGGGAATATCTTTCAGCCGAAAAAGTAAGCATGCTGAGGTTAAGTCTCGAAGAGTATAGAGAAGAAGTATACGAAATTGAGAGAGGAGAATGTGCCCTATCCATGAGAGCTTGGCAGAATATGATCGACCAAATCACAATTTCTTGCGCATACATTTCCACAATTGATGACCTCCTTACTGAAACTAAGTTGGAAGATATGGCGCTCGCAAGTGATATATTCACAATAATACAGGAGATAAAACATTTGTGAGCATGTGACACTGAGGAGAGCAGATAGTGATGAACTCCATAGTTACCTCCATAGTTTCTTCTTTGGTGTTTATTATTCCTCGTATAGCGATTAAATTTCCATAATTATGATCTTGTTGAACAACTTTAATCTGTGGAGTCGAGCAAAAAAGAGGTTTTGATATTTCATCGAAATAAGTAACAATCCTGGTCATAGTCTAGAAAAAATAAGTTTTTCCACATGTTCGACTCCCTTAGAGAATTTTTGTTACTATTCTAATAAGCGACTGTTCAGGCTTAATAGAGCCAGCCCCCATCTCAATCTGTTTTAAGGATTAGTAGTCGTGGTAATGTATTGTCAAATTCGTAGGGAGAGAAATGGAAAGAAAAGTAGTCAAATCACAACTGCAAAATTCAGCAATAGAGCAACGATGATTGCCTTTGTATTTCTATATTCTCTATAAAAGCCATTTGTGAAGTTGCAGTGTATAATATTTTTTGAAATTCTTACTTGGATGGAATGGGGTTTAAGAGAAAAACACAAGATATTTGTAAGAATACCGTTGCTTCGCTTTGAGTAGAGTCTTGCTTTTCAATTGTTGATTTCCAGAGTTTGACATTTTTATCGAATCCTTTGCACATCTCAGAGATAACCTTCAGGAGTGTTTTATGAGAAATAGATATACCAAAATACTGGAGTCGTTTGAAAATCTGTTGTATGAAAATTCAGATATTGATACCTATGTATATACAGTGGCGAAGGCGAAAATTCAAAACTCCGACTGATGGGGCTGAGAGGCCTAAATTTCCAACAGTCACTGAAAATTGTGCTGTTTTTGCCGTTTTCGAAGATAAATCGCAAAATTGAAAGAATTCCCAAACCCTCCATGATTTCCGCCTCTGATATAGATTATCTTTATATTACACATAAAGATAACTAAAATTAGAAATATATGTATGAATGTTAGTCTGCTACATAAAATTTGCTATAAACGTTTATTTTGCTTCGTTGTCGTAAGTCATTTCGGCATTAATATTTTAAAACAGATACCTAACCAAGGCCCTTGACCCAAATGTTGCGCAGGAGTCCAAGAGGTTTTGGTATTATATAATTGTTTACAATTTTCTCTTAAAAATTGTGCTGGTTTTGCCATTTTCGAAGATAAATCGCAAAATTGAAAGAATTCCCAAACCCTCCATAATTTCCGCCTCTGATATAGATTATCTTTATATTCCACATAAAGATAACTAAAATTAGAAATATATGTATGAATGTTAGTCTGCTACATAAAATTCGCTATAAACGTTTATTTTGCTTCGTTTTCGTAAATCATTTCGGCAATATTTTAAAACAGATACCTAACCAAGGCCCTTGACCCAAATGTTGCGCAGGAGTCCAAGAGGTTTTGGTATTATATAATTGTTTACAATTTTAAGGAAAAGGAAAAAAACTTACTCTCAACAACTCTTCATGAAATTCATGATTACCCTTTCCGAGAAAAGTTCGAAATATCAATCAAATGTCAATAAACTACAATCCTGGAAGAATTTTATGAGACAACTTTTGCTTTGAGAGTGCCTTTACCCTCCTCTTGTTTAATGTTGTGCGTATAACAAGTTGTCGCACTGTCATTTTCTTGGTGTTTCATGTTGTTTTAAACACTTTTCAGCATTGAAAAAGGGGGAAGGGAGCGAATTTTTCGGTCTCATAATTTTTGTCCATGATTGTAGTTGAGCTAGAATGCTAAGTGAATATATAGTCTTATGATACCTTAACTCTTGCCTTTGCTTTAAATAGAAGTATGCCAATCAATTTTTGAATGATATTCATATTGCTATTTCGCTGCCTGATCAAAATACCAAATGCAACTGCAATTTGAATGTTATTTCTTTCAGTAATTTTCTGTCGCAAATTTTTTTTACAAATTGAGCTTAGGGTGGCGTAGTGAACGGTGACTTGCTCTTGATTTCATTCCCTAAGTCCTGCATTGTTGTTTCTTTTATTGTGCCATAGTTTCGAGCTCTGAATTTTGAACGAAAAGATGGTGCTGCTATGGTTTTGCTCTCTTTCCATATGATCTTTTCAATTATTTTGATGATGGCCAACTTGAAATTCTCAACTTTAACCAAATGTTTAGCAGCTGCATAAAATCTGTGCTTTCTCAATGACTTCATTGCTCTTTGTAAGCTGCTCTGTTTTTTTTCTTTTTGCTGTGATTTAACCTTTAGAAGAATTACACGAAATAAAGAATTAATCTATTATTCTTTAAAATCCCTAATTTTTTAAAACCAATGTTTTTATGCTTAAGATAAAACAAAGAAAGTTTTTCTCGGTGAACAAGGGAAATGAAATCATATCATGAATCATATCATTTCAAAGATAGCAAGAATCTTGCAAATTCAGTACCATCTACTTCAAGGAATTAAAAAAAACATTTGCAACACAATACCAGTGACATACAATATAAATTAAGATGAAGTGAATTTATCAGACAATACAATCAAGGGCTGGTTGTTATATCAATGTAATCCATGATGGATAGTTCAATATTGATTGCAATGTCCATTGTTCACATGAATATTTCTTGAACAAATTCTTTGCAATCAAAGGAAAATCCAGTGAAAATTACATCAGCAATGGAAACAGAAAATTGAAATATATCAAAATTATCTAATTAATGTATCTACTTACTGGTCCTTTGGATTTTATCTTAACTTGCTTTTTTGTAGAAGATTTTTCTTTCTCTACACCATCAAAACACAATTGCAAACGTGGTCTTTTCAAAACAGGGGAGGAAATACCAGATTCTGTTCCTTTCCTTGGAGTGAATTCAGTTTCCATAACCTCTACATCGTTTCGAAAACAATTCATTTGATGGTTACCATGGCTTATTAGCTCTTGTTCTATTTTAGCAACTTTTTCCTTAGCATTTATCATTTTTTCAATTTCTCTATGACATTTCTTGCAAATGAAAACATCAGTTCATTTTTAACCAAAATAAGTTATCTTGAATATTATTGCATCCAAAAACTTCTAACAAACATCTGGACACTGGATTATCTGCAAAAATTCTTTTCTGCTTTGGCAATAATTTTGCACAACAACTTATACAGTTACTACTATTTATTGATAAAGTATTCATCTTTGTACAGATGATTTAAAACAAAAAATGAGCGACAAAATAGTATATTCATGTTATCATATTCAGTATCAAGGCGTAAGATAAAGTAGGTAATAGTAACGGTTATGGTAATGGACATGGTAATTCTAACTGCTTACCTCACGTTCTATTTGCTGACGTGATGACGATGTCCTAGCAATACAACATAGGTATCTTTTTTCTTCTGCCTGACAAAATGAAGAAGCGAGTGTGTTCATCAAAAGTACTAGCCTGCGCAATGTGAGCAACAGCCAATTCAGACCCAAACCTGAAAATAAACAAAATCACTACATATATTGTCATAAAAACGTAAACCAGAAAGTGAAAAGTAGAATTTGCTATATTTTCACCCCCAAAGTTACAAGAGATTTACAAAATGTCTGCAGCGAAGCTACTTCGCGCGAACTTCGTTTTTGATAAAAGGTTCTTGCTACATGAGAGCTGTGCTTTTGATCCAGACTAATCGACCTTTGTTCTTTGGCAGAAAGAACTCGTGAATTTTCGGTCTCCACTATTTGTCGATATCTTGTTGGGTGAACATATATCCCGATAGCTTGAAAGACGAGCTTTGACATATGATTACTCAACTTCTTAAATTGAGTGCCACTTCGTGTGACGAGAACATAGTCGCATTTCGGATTCAACAGAGGTCTAATGTTCAGAATATAATCATCACCTATTCGTGTACTTGTTTCGTCGAAAATTAACGAGTCAAATGTGTATTGTTGGGCAGTTTTAAATTCGGTTTGATCCACGAAGCCATCGCTTTCTTTCGACTTTTCAAACATTCCAAGTGTCAAATATTGATACGTCATTGGCCGAGATCTGAAGGGTCCGCTGCTTTCATTCTACAAATTCCACAAACAGCTAGGAACAAAGCTGTGAAATCGATGGCCATAAACAGACAATCGGTTGCGCACATTTCCTTTTCTGGTATAATTGGCAGAATGGGTATGTTGGGAATTGAGGTGAATAGAACGATTGGGGGGCGAATGACATTAGAAATAATTTGTATTATGAGGTGAGCAAACTCGGATTTCATTATATAATTATTGTTTGATTTTAGAATGGAATATCTTTGCATGTTGTCCTTGTCAGAAAGCTCGTTGTTGCAACAAAGATCGTGCTCCGTTTGGATTTCTTTTTTTATAAGTTCTTTCAAAACGGTACAGTCCTTGTTCAGATTCCCTGAGAAACCAAAAGCTTTCAAGTGTGCAGTAACTCCTGGAAATGCTTCTTTTTGTTGAATGAAATTTGTAATTGTGATAACAGAAACAGTTAGTAATTTGTTTTCATCCTCTTTTGCAATAGTAAGACTTGAAATTGGAATGAAGCCAAAATTTTTGCAAACAAATTTTAAAGTTTCAATTTGCTCCGCTGCGTATTCACTTCTAAAAATATTTCTCATCTGTAATAGTTTCACTACAACCTTTTCTGCAAAAACATTTCATGTGGAATTTTCTCCAGCCAGGACATACCATTTAGCTTTTTGAATGGAAATAATTTTCTGAAAAGAATTTGCCTAGAGTTTGCAAATTCATGGAGGAGTTGATTTCTTAGAGCAAAAGGCTTGGCTGTAGCAGCTTGTTCTTTCGAAATACCAATTCCAAATTTTTTTTTAGATTTTGGTGATTTATGAGATTCAGATTTCATGGACAAAAAGGTTCTAACATACGCCTTCCATCACTACAAATTCGCTTGCAGTTCCAAATATAAAAGAAGACTGTTAGAAGGTTAATAGCAAGTTCAGGTCCCATTTTCAAACCTTTAAATACTTTGTTTAAATTTTTGTTCATGCCTGTTGCAAAACCCGGAGGAATGTCAGACAAGCATCCCTTTTTTATATGAACGAACAGATTCTGTATGGCTTTTCGAAAATTATTATTCATCACAAACTTCCCATCTAGCAGTGTTTCAATGGAACACTAGCTGTCTATAACAGTTTCAAGTCTTTTCTGTAAAACAGCTGCGGACGGGGTTGGCTTTGTACGCAAGGGACCACTGTCTCCTTCCTGCCCAAATATCAACTTTAAATCATGGCACATTGTATTCTGATATGGACTTGACTTATCCAAACTTCTTGTAAGCCTTTTATGTCTTTACTTTTAAGCTCTTTGATCTTTTTTCCCCACTTGCAACAATTGTCTATCACGTAAGATTCAAGTTTCGGGAAAGAGCTTTGAAGCCTTTCTTTCAAGTTTATCAGTAAGTCTGATACAAAACTAAACTTCTCTTTTTTTGTAAATTGCCACGTGACTACCTCCTTATTTTCATTCATTACAATAAATAAAGAGTTGAGTAGTCTTAGCCATTTCGATTTCAAGTCCTGGTGCACGCCAATGTTCATGGATACCTGAAAAATAAAAGTGAAGGCATTTATTACCCATGATTTTGACAAGTTTTCCCAATTATTATTCTCTGCACTTCAATTAAAATTATTATATCACAAATGTTAGAAAGTGTACACAATAAAGCTCGGCCCAACTAATGAGCAGCATTTCAAAACAATGTATTCTGAACACCGGAGACCCAATAGTATTAATATCATGAATCATGTACCCTACAATAATTTTTGTTTTTTAGATATGTGGTTGCTGTTGTGGCCCGAAAAACGTCCCATTATATTAACTTTTGTTTGCAATAAAAAACTTATCTTGGTGATGATTGAATGGGGAATTGTGGTGAAGCGGAGGGACTTACAGTATATAGTGAATCTAACTTCACAGTGCGTGGTTTGAGGGAGCAAGCTGCCACCATTAACAAGAGCACAAGGCTGTTCTTGTCTTGGCTAAATTTTTGGTAATGGTTTGCCGCTGGCATATTCAAAATGGTACCGTTGGGTAGACTAATTTTTATGAGAAAGGGTACCCTTGGCTAGACAAATTTCTACCAAAATTATACCCTTGGCTAGACAAATACGCTAGGAATTGTTGGCGCTAGTCGGAAAATTCAAAGGTCGATTTGTTTCTTTTACCAGTTTCTTCTGAAAATGCTGAAGATAAAATTTCTACTTTCGAAGGCTAATAGATGAAATCATATCACCGCTCCATTGCCAAATATGATACCTTTGGCAAGACCAAAATTACAGAAAAATTGGTCTTGCTAAAGGTATCAAATTTGGCAACGGAGTCTTTGGAATTGTGAAAATAGCATCGAAAAACAAACTTCTATTACACCATAAGGGTCTATTTTTACAAAAAATTTGCGTACATTGAATTGCAATTACCCGTTCTGACACTAAAAAATTTTGATCCCTTAGAGACTGCTAAGAAACTTTCAGTACAAAAATACTCAAAAAACTAAGTAACTTTGAGTACTGAAAAAAATTTTGGTACTGTAGGGCTTCATCTCATCTTCAGAGTGCTACATGTGAAAATATTTTTATTAACTTAGTAAAAACTATTCAGTGGAAAATTTCATGATATAAAAACATGAAAATTTAAAAATAAAAACTCACCTTAAAGGTATGATCAGCCATTAGTGCTGCTGCTTTGGTTTTTCTCATGCAAGAGTCGAATGCACCACGATATTGTCCACACCAATAAAAAAAGTATTTTGATAGTTTCTTCATCTGGTACACCATTTATCATAAGATCTTTCACTTTTTCCACTGTGTTTTTTATCTCTAGTTCATTAGGTTCTTTACCTGTTCATATAAAGCCCATGACTAAATCATTGGTATATTTCTCCTCACTTAGAGAAAAAAAATCGAGGACCTTCTGTTTCATCATTTATGCAACATGAGAGAAGGATATTCCTTGTGACACTTCATCCACTATACCAGCGAAGACCATTTTGAAGAAGGAACATTTTCTTATATGTCGCAAGTATCCTTACCAATGACTTCGATCAGCCTACTATCCGTTGTTTTTATTCTGTGTCCTTCTTCCGAAACAGCCCCAGGACATGCATATTCTCTTGCAACAAGGAAACATACACCATTACTGTTTAAAACTATTCTGGGGTTCCTTGAACTCAAACTTCCATTCATCCACTGATCAGTATTACTCAAAGCTTTGAAATGATCAGGGCACATTAAAGGTTGCTGAGTATTACGAATATAGCGCTGGAAAGGCTCCCAGAGAACCAAACGTGGGCAGAAATATGCAACGACATCCTGAAAATCATCAGTTAATACCTGTGTGCATGTCTTCGCAGTGAGACCCCACACCAACGAATATATCGAACTTTGAAGCAGCCATCTGAATGATCTTTTTCCAAGAATCAGGAATATCAACTGCACATGTACTGTTTGATCTCAAGGCAGATAATATGAATACACAACATTTCATCACAAGCAAATTTCAGGATAATACTGATTTGTTCATATTTCAGGATTATACTGAATTTAAGTACATGCACGGTTGATGTTGCTTTTCCTCCCTAGCACGCAGCAGTGTCAGGTCTACTATTATCTGGGAGAGAAAAAGAAGTTGTCTAGCATTTCGGAACCTTTGTGAGCCATGGCAGATTGTGAAGGAAGAATATTCTTTACTTAATAATAATTAATGAATTTATCAGTGGAAACAAGTAGATGTAGTGCCGCCCTGGTTGCGTATCATCCCTTGTCCTTCCTTGTCCGGCGTTCTCAAAATGCCGTTTTGGCCAAAACCAAGAAATCATGGAGATGAATGGATAACCTTTTTGGGAAATTTTTAAACCTTCTATGCCGGGTTCAGTTAAGATATAGATGCTGGATAAAAAAAGGAAGAAGTAGAGAGGCGGGGGGGGGTCTTAAATACAGCAGTAACAGGTAGGGTTGAGCAGGGTAGTTTTGCACAGGGAAAATTTTGGCTATAACACAAAACCTTTGTAATTCTTAATAAATCTGTATCCTAGAGACCTCTTCGATGAAAGGTATCCAGGATTGACATTTATTTGATTTCTCATAGTCATATAGCCTATCAGGGTGCATTCCATGTTATTGCCATGCATGCAAGAGAATATAGGCAGGGAATTTTCCTTAACAATCTGACTTTCAACCTAACTTTGAATTTTATTACACATTCTGGGTAAATCGATAGTGCTGATTCCAAATCCGAGATGGGCTCTGTGAAATTTTGACCGGAAGTTTGACTTTTTGATGACGTCATCAAAGTAACTTTTTTGCCCTTTGACTGCAATATCTCTCTACAAGTGCATCCAAGAAGGTCGTTAAGTACAAATATGGGTTTTCCTGACCTAGAGCTTTCGAATGATATATAGTGAGCTCGATTTTACTAAGCTTTACCCAAATCATGATGTCATCACAATGATGTCATTGTCGTAAAAAATTCTTATTTTGGTAAAAAATTTTGTGTGGAAACTGTGCATATCAACATAAATAGTAGAAAAAAAGTCATAGTATATGTACTTGATCACATTTAAGAAAAATTTTTCCGTGGATAATAGATGCGCATTACTGTAATGGGTTTTTCGCTTGGAGTGGTGTGGTAAATTTGCTTGAAACATGTTTCAACTATGTGAGACCTTTATGTGGCTTCAATGAGCAAAAAAGGCTCTTTGATGACGTGATCGAAAAGTCCAACTTCTGGTCAAAATTTTACAGGGCCCATCTCGGATTTGGAATCAGTGCTATCGATTTACCAAGTATGTGTGATAAAATTCAAAGTTAGGTTGAAAGTCAGATTGTTATGGAAAATTCCCTGCCTAATATGCCGACCAAATCGAACTTCATACAGAAAGAAACAATACATCTGTAGTTTTATAACTGAAGTAATAGTCAAGAATATTGTTTTTCTGAAAGATCCACACAAGTATGCCAGTTAAGTTTCACACTCCAAGCCGGAGATCTCCGCATAGGCTACATGGAATGCACACTGGATCATATAAAGCATCAAAAACTGTCTAGGTGCAAAGTGTCATTGTCCTAGTGCTTGTGCATATTCATTTTATGAGCCGTTAAAGTTCCCTATTCTATAAAGGATTTGACTGGAAAAATAACTTGGGTTCAAACTTTCTGACTGATCTCATCCTGACTTGTTGGAGCCCTATAAGTTATGAAATCTAAAACTTTGAACCCCCATAAAACCAATGAAAAAAACACTAAGATAGTAAAGATAGTAAATTTCAGCTGATTTCGAATTTAGTATGAAAGTCTCTACCTTGAAATTTTGCAAGATCTCCATAGTCTCTGAAGGCTGCTCCTGGAAAAGGTCTAATTATTACTGTATTTCCTCGAATAGGCACCCACATCCAAAGAGCACGTCGCTACATTAAGGCTCCTACCAAATTTATTTTGGAAAAAGTTAAAGAGTTTGTAAATTAAATTGTTGTAGCTTAAAAATGGTGGTCAATAGTGACCAAGGGCCTAATCCAAAGTATTTTCATTTCCAAAGTTAATGTCGCAGTCATTATTTTAATGTTAGGGTTATTTTCATGCTATTATAGAGAACAAACATAAATACTGAGCCTCATGTATTTGGACCAAGTGTAGGGTTATTTCTCAAAGCTAGGAAGTTTTGCTCTAATTTGAAGCGCAGTTGTTTTAGCTTTGCTTTCAAATATAATTTGTTGAAATGTCAATTTTCACAAATTAGTTTTGGGAACATTTAACAGGTGAGTGAATTTTTCACATGACCGAAGAGTGTGCTTCTAAAAATGTCACTCTGCTTCCTTATAAAATAACTGGAATCCAAAAAGTCTGAATTTAAAACTAGTTTTAGAAAATGTGATTGGATTTTTTTTGGATCTTGCCCTTGTTTATTTGCTTACCTGCAAAATTAGTGTTTGTGAGAAAAGACTCTTTGTTGTTTACCTGAAAAATGTTTCCATAGCTGTAATCTTCCTAAAAGTTCTGAAAACTAAATCTTAGCAAAATATTTATTAGAAATGTGCGTGACTTGGGAGTGACAATGAGTGCAGATGCATCTTTTACTGAACACATCAACAATGTTGTAGACACAGCAAAGAAAACAATATCCACAATATTAAGAACTTTTAAGTCACAAGAGCCACAGTTGATGATTACAATGTGGAAATCTGTGGTACTACCCCAGCTTCAATATTGTTCACAGTCATGGTGTACCACAAAGAAACAGGATATTGTGAATCTTGAACTATTACCAAAAAACTATCTCCAGAAAATATCAGGACCATATGAACTTGATTACTGGGAACGATTGAAAAAATTCAGCATATTCTCTTTGCAAAGACGACGTGAACACTATCAAATAATTTATGTATGGAAGATGCTTGAAAATCTAGTATCGAACATTGGTGTTGCTGGTGCAAACTCATTACGGAATGGGCGCACCTGCATCATCCCAGCTTTGAAACGTGATGCCACCCAAAGGATTCAAAATTTACGTGAATCAAGCTTAGCTGAGCAGGGAGCACGACTGTTTAAATGTCTACCCAGAAATCTAAGAGATAAGGCTGGGCAGAGCATTGACATGTTCAAGCGAAATCTGGATAAATTTCTCAGATTAGTCCCAGATGAACCTCCTGTACCTGGATACACAGCAATGCGCAAAACAGATTAGAACAGCTTATTGGATTTCCGAAGCATTATTAGAGGCATTACACTTAAAATCGATACAGTGAAAGGGATGTGATGTTCACTACTTGGCGGATGAGATAACTCTATCACCAATCAGTATTTGACTGTAAAAACTTGTATAATAGTAATAATAATAATAATAAATGTCATGCTTTAACAACTGGGCTTCACATAAGCATTTAGGTAAGCATTTACGAACCTGGGTGACATGAGTGTTTATTGCTTTCCATTGCACAATTAATGTTGGGAATAAACCATACTAAATGAGGAAGAATATAATGTAAGTTGACTTACCATGCACTTCAGGAGAGATAGTACAGAGAGGGATTCGGAGATGGTTTGAACACGATTAATATATGTAGGAAAGATGATAACAACTGTTAAATATCATGTAAAATAGAGTAAAATTAGGAAGTAGAAAATGCCATGCTGAGATATAGTAAATAAGGATTCTGTATACGTTATTATCAGAGATGGAGAGATGGGTGTTTAAATATGTGGGACAATTGGTTGAGAATATGCTGCAATGAAGGAAGTATTGACATAGGCCTGAACTTACCGTAGGGCTACGAATCAACAATAAGGAGGAGTCTACTGTGCACAACTGAAGTAAAAAGGAAAGAATATTATTAAAAAAAATAGCATGAAATGAATTTGTAGAAATGAAATGAGAAAAACTGTAAGTAGTAAAAATGATACAAATCATGTCGCAAATATTGCGTTAGAAGTTTTCTGTCTTCCTGTGTGCTAAAATCGACCATGGAACTGGAAATAGTTATGGTTGAACAGCCACAGGAATGCACAGGCATTGAATTTTGTGGTTTACTAAAGGATAGGTCTAATTGTTTTAATAACGATTGAAGTAAGTAATGATGATGATGATGATGATGCTGATTATGGTGATGTTGATGAGAATGATGATGATAATAATGGTGATAATGAAGTAAGAGAGAGGACAAAGGGAACTGGTCCCATGATATGGTTGGGAGGGAAATGTTATAAAAAGCGAAGTTATTGGCATTGGCAATTGTAGATGTATTCAGCAATAAAGATAAGAGGGTAAAATTTTTTTAAGTTTCACTGAAAATAGACAAATGTATTAAGGATTTTCAAGGGTGAATGAAAGAGGCAGTGGAACATATTGAGGGTGGAATCCAGGAATTCAAAGAGAAAATGGATGGAGCTTTGTATCAGTTTATGGTGAAGGGCAATGAGGCTGTGGGAAAGCACAGGACAGACAGGGCCATAAGGCGACTTAGGAAGACGTATGAGAATTGGACGAACCATGTAAAGATTGGAAAGAAAAGGATGTTGGAGAGCATGAATGGTATAGAAAGGGTAAGAAAGAAGAAGATTCAATAAGAGGAAGATCGCAAGCTCGGTATAGCAATGGGGGAAGAAAAGGAGGAAACAGAACAAAAAAGAAAACCGATGAAGGATGAAGTCAAGAGAGAGGCGGAGAACTTGCGTCTTAAAGCTAAGGAGTTGGAGGATTCATTTCTGCCTGAAGATGCTGAGGGGATGGAGGGGCCTTTGCTTTCTGGAGATGAGAAAATACCGAAAGCAGAAAATTGCGAGAACTGAACGTCTGAACTGAACATTATTTTATATCTTGTATAATCTTATATCTTGCTATTTAATTTTTTGATGCGACTGATACGTAGCCCTAGTAATGTTTCTGTGCTCTTATTTTCTGCTCGTTATTTTATTGGAAATAGGTTCCCTATAATCATGTAGATTGGTCAGGTGCACCTGAAGGGGGATTTTAGTTTGGAATGTTGGAAAATATGAGACGGAGAATCTTTCGATTGCTTTGAAATGGAGAAATTTGTGGTTTTTGAGTAGAAAGCAAGACTAAGAAGGCAGAAAAGCTCTTATTGAAGCAAGCAAATGAATTTTCATGGCTTGGAAATTAATAGGTTAAGTACGGGAAGGGAAAAGTTTGTTTGGGTACAAAGGCTTGGAGAAATAAAGGTCAGGTTATTGAGTTGATAATAGTAATAAGATAAAGCACGAGAACCTCATATTCATGCATTGGCATGCATTTTTATTCATTGGATAAGCGGATAAGGAAAACTATGGGTTATTGAGTAGAAATGAAGGAGGCAAGGCACCACTCAGATTTTTTATTTATTCCTCTGCAGTTTTGTTTAAATGCAAATTAATAGGTGAAGTAGGGGAAGAAAGAAATTAATTTGGGTACATAAGCTTGGAGAAGAAAAAGTTTAGGTTATTGAGTTGAAAATAAGAAGGAGAACCCAGAGTAGCTCTTTGCAGTAATTCGTCTTTTCATTCATTCTTGTTAATTGTTATTGCAATAGAAATGAATAGGCGGAGAAAGGAAAGGAAAAGTGCATGTTTGAATAAACGTATTGTTTATTTTATACACGTTTCTATTGATTCAATCCATAGAAGTCAGAAGAGATTTTCCTGTTTACTTGTTGAGCTATGTTTTATGACCATTGAGGGTAAGAATAGGTGAAGTGGGAGAAGGGAAACGTTGCATATCGGGAGAGACGTACCTCTTATCTTATTAATGTTTCTATAAACCCAGTCCATAGAAGTTTTTACAGGGGGCATTCCCCACGATGAGAAAGGTTTCTAAAGTGGATACCAGAGAAAACCATTATTATCATGAAATTATTATCATTAAAACAACTGTATCATTATAAAAACTGACAATCTGTATTTTTTCATGATAGCAAATTGCATTCAAATCGATGATGAAGTTCAAAAGAACCGTTGCTAAAGAGTTTAATATTGGCAAAGATGTCTGCTCTAATTTCGGCAATGAGAGCCTTAAAGTCCTTAGTAAAGAACAAATACGGTAGGATTCTTTTTCTGTAATTTATTTACTTTTTCGTCACAATTGATTCTGCTAGTGTGGGCCATTATGTTACTTGGCTGAATGGAGATCTTTACAAGCAAAATTTTTGTGCTAGTGGCTCCAGATTATTGAAAGTGTGAAGAAAATCATGGGTACCAGTTTCGCATGCACGTTAGTCACGTGCTATGATGTCATCAAGTTCGACGGTCAAAAAAAACTTTTTTCGAAATTTTTAAAATATCTATATACCATTATATAGAGCCTAAAAACTGAAGAATTAATGCTAAAAAACTATACCTTAAAAATGAAAGCCAAATGAGTTGCGAAAGTTTAAATTTTTTAATATTCAGGGGGTAAGATCGGAAATTTTTACGTAATTTGTTGCGAAAAAAGCGAAAATACGACCTACTTCAATGTAAATAATGGATTCATACATCAAAAAAGAATCTGACATGCTATTTTGATCAGCTTAAATGGCTTAAGATGGAATTGAGTGTGAGATATGGCCTTATTTTATAATTTTTTGAACCCCCTGGAATAATATTAATTGTATATCTAGTCGAATCATACTCCTTGTTGTGGTACAATTGATATAAGTCAGCATCATAAATGAGTAACAGTCACAAGGCTGTAATAGTAATTATATAATGGATATAGTCTTCTATGCAGAAGCTCATTCTCTAATGAAATGTTGCCATTCGTTCATATTGATCTCGTCAAACCTAATTAAGGTTAAATTCCCATTGATATAGCCTGATTAAATCCGTAGCGAAATCTAACAGGGTTAACTCCAAAGGGATAAGAAAATTAGGTGCTGGTCTGCTTGCACATAGTATAAGAATCAAAGGTACTTAGGTACAAAGTCTTCACTCGAGGATTCAGTCATAGTCATCATCACTTCTGGTTTCTATTTGATTTTCATTTTCATAGCCCTCCTCATCTTGTCAAGTGTTCACACAGTTCATACATTTACACATATCTGTGCAAGGTAGTCGATTTTTCCTACATTTGCATCTGTTGCTTCTATAGTTTGACTTGCATCCACAAATGCTTAGCTCAATCATTGCCATTGGTGCTGGTAAATTATCTGTCATGATTGGCGTCAAAGCAGTACCTTGTCTTTCCCATCTGTAGTTTTCTGGTGGTGGCAATTTCTGCAAGGAAATGTGGGCTCATCTTAGAACCAGGGTTACGTAATGAAAACGAAAGACTTTGAACTTTGAAGCAGACATTGTCCAGGTAATTTATCTGCATCAGTTTAAAATTTTGAGTAGAGGTACCAATGCAGCTGTGGGAAAGTTTTAATGTGAGTTGGACAGCCATTACGACCAAAAAGTAAGACAACAAATTGCTCTAAAGCATCTAAAAGCTCTTGCGTAGGAAGCGCTTCATCTTTGCCAAGAGCAGAAAATGCACACAAAATTTTGTCGCTGCTTCTCATGAAAGCTTTCCAACATGCTTTTTTTAATTTTCCGTTAAACTTTCCGGTTTGGTTGCAGCCAGTAAAAGTGTGGAATCCCAGCATTGGAGAAGGACCAAGGGCTTCATAGCACTTTCCAATGTCGATGTATCGCAGATTCTCTCCTTTTCTTGTCCAAAACTTTGTAACAATCCGCAAAGATTTGAAGAAATTAATCAATAAAAGAAACACATCAGTATCCGGTGAAAAGATGACACATTCGCAAGATACTCGTTTGGCAATTTCAACGGTATGCAGAAAAAGCAGTGTGTCTGCCTCTTCATGATCATGAATATTAAATTGATTTCCAAGTTGTCCATGTTCGCGACAGACTTTGTGTCAAACGTTACAACATAGTTTATGCCCAAGGACTTTAGTCTCTCAGTGATCTTGTGTGACAGGATAATGGTTGGGTCCTGCGATAAGAATTGCTTCAAACTTGTGTTTGCAATACTCATTTCATTCTTTACCCTGTATTTAACTTATTTTCCTGATGTCCTGTGTTGCCTTGTCCTTGACTTTAACGAATTTTGGATGTATCAATCAAAGATCAGGTGAATTTGGTGAAAATCTTTTCCAATCTTTATGACTTTCTTAATGAACGCCTCAGCAAAGTCCCAAGAAATGATTATATATCTTCTATTATGTGGAAGCAATGGTAGCATCCATTTTCATTGAACGTTTTTTGTACTATCCGCATTTTTGATTTTAGCAAATGGGCAAAATTTTGTAAAACTGAAATTGCGCATTATTTTCTGAATTTAATTTCGAATTACAACTAAATATGCTGTTATGTGCTCAAGTAAGAGTCACTTAATCAGGTCCCATTGAATTGCGCTAGATGTAAGAAATGCAAAAGTTTGTAGCCCAAGTTAGATATGTACTTCGTTCCTCTTGCAATGTATAAACTATGCTTTCCGTAAATAAACAGAAATAGGCATAACACGTGTGCACTCTTGTTGTTGTTTAGCCATCAGGTAAATATCCAGCTTGCAAAGATAATTGCACGAAAAATAAATAAGCCATTGTTGTTACTCTTTGGATTAATCTACTTTACCTGACAAGTCAACATTTCTTTTGTTTTTTTGACTTGATTCACAACAGCCATAACATCGATTATTATCACTTGATAACCATCCGCTGAACTGCTCATGATCTCGCAGGTTTCTTTAGACTCTGCAAGATTTTCAACCTCATGCATGACAGCAGACTTATCCATGCATGTTAACGGCTGACCATCACCAGTAAACAATGCTTTTGGTACAACAGAAACTCAAAGTTGCCAAGGCAGTGTTCCAAATCAAGTTCTGGCCGTTTGCAAGTGGCGATAAGAAATCTTGCAAGAAGAGTTTTTTCTTCCTTCAGTTGTACAACCTTAGGTCCAACCTTTGTCTTGATCGAGATCTTGGTGGCTTCAAATGATTTCAGCTGTACTTGCTTCATTGGTGCCCAAATCGAGAGTGAACCATGAAATCTCTCTTTCACAAACTTGCCAATAGCGTTCCTTGCCAATGTTCACATGGTTGAGTAGCTCAATAGCAAACTGGACTGGAAGTAAGGCATTGGATACCACATTGTAAACACAATCTGATTAATTGAATCCAACATCAAACTCATCCATGGTCTTAACAAATACACAAACATTGGCAGCTATTCTAGATCTGGTTGAGCCAGTCAACTGATAGTGAAGCTTCCTGTATTCAGTGCTTATGTTCTGTTGTCGACAGAAATTTTCAGATAAAGATGCAAGTATTGGAGAGATCAGGGAAAATGATTCAATGCAGATGGACGCTGAGTTAACCCAGGAACATCACCACTGACCCAAGGAAAAATATTGGGGGAAAATTAAAAAGATATTTATTTTCTTGTTCCATTGCATGGTCAGATCTGATCACCATGAATGGTATTCCTGATTTGCAAATAGAAAAGTTATCTTGAAGGTAAAGCCAAGAGTTTGTATCTGAATTCTGTAGCTCCTGCATCGTTGCCAAATACACTGGGGATAGTTTGGCGTAATTCCATTGATCATGCGCAAAGAAATATTGCATGAACTCATTCATTGAAGAGAGGTGGAGTTGGCATAAACCTTGTCATGATGCTCGGATGAAGCGAAGAAAGGAATCCAACTTTCTTCATATAATTCAGCAAAAAGCGAGCTTGATTGTCAAGGCCATCTGCAAAAGCTTGTAAATGATTAAAGATTCCTTTTTTGTCAAGAAGATGTAAAATATTGTCATGAAATTTCTTGCCTTCTTCTTTTGGACCATGATCGAGAATCATCTGAAATGAGTTTATTAATAAATGAATTTATTTATTTATTTATGAATTTCCGAGTTTGTAAGCATATTTTTTTCTTTAATCTGGAAAGTAATAATTTAGTTCATTTAGAAACAGTAATTCTTGCAAAATACAATCATGATATGCTCTTTTCAAACACAGAATAACGCAGTATGTTGATGAAGAGGAGGAAAGTGAGGAGCAGAATTTAATTCTTCAATTTGAAAATCGTAAGTTTTGCGTCAATGTCAGTGGGCTTAACTTCCAGGACTTGATGACAGACATCCAAAAATAAGCCGCTTTTTGTGAGTTAAAGGCTTTCCTTATAATATATTTCCTAAATGCCCATTCCCCTATACGCCCTCTTTGGTAGATTTTTTGACATCCTGACACAAATATTTGCATTTTTTTGCATCTCTTGGAAATATTTTTTGGGAAAGAGAACAGGTGTCACATTGCTTTACATACAGACCTGTGTATCTCTGTATTAAGCTGCTGTTTGCTGTTTAGAGGCACAGAATAGGTTAGGTTTCGGTTCTCAAGGATTCTCATGTCCTGTTCTCATTCACGAGAGAGAGAAGCCATGGTGAACTAGCACACAATTTGCCAGAATGTGATTTGCTTACAATAAATTCTGCCATTGATTGGATAAGGTCAAATTCATAGACCAAATTTTTTTTCAGGGAAAAACACACATTATAACTGGGGGCACTTTTCTTAACTTGCAGAGAACAAATTGTCCGATTGATCTCTATGATGATGCTTTGTTTTATAGCTTAACACATAATTTCAAAATGACATTCTTAGTCCTACCCATAAACTTCTTTTCCGCATGCCCCTCATCCAATTCCATTGTCTTTTTCGTCATCCTCCCCAGCAACTTATTTGCATGTCCTCCATCCGATTTCAGTGTCTTTGTCATCATCTTCCTCAGCATTTCCATTTTATCATTCTATGTTGCTCCGTCTAATATTTCAGGTCCACTAGCAATACTTTCACTGCCTGGTGCACAGCTCGATATTTCCAAATTAGGACCAGGTAAAGAAATACACATAAATGGAAGAAAGGCATTTCTATTCAAGTCTGTGATGTTGAAGCCTTTGTAAATATCTTTGTTGAATATTGATCACAATATGTATTCAGAATTGCGATAAACTGCTGAAAAATTTTCGGCCATACTTTAAAGCTTTTTTCTTCCAATACTTCGCAGGGTATGAACGTCAGGAAAGACGGAAAAAATATACTATGGCAGAATTTATACCCAGACTTAAACACCAATCAGCTTTTGGCAAAAAAAGATTAACTGAAGAGTCAAAGTGAGAAAACAATAATTTCCATTGCTCATTGTTGTAACTGCCGTAAGCTGATTGGTTTTTGTTGATTCAGCTGGTCTTTCTGATTGGTGCATTTCGACCTGCACCTTGGTATAAATTCCGTCTTAGATTATTGTTTCGGTCTGTTTCTAACTTTCATACTCTGAGGAGTGTCAGACGATAACAGCTTTTAACTATGCCCGAAAATGCTTCCACTGTTTATCACAATTCTGAAGTATTCACTCAAAAAAATACGAAGTTGCTTGAAATTGAAATATCTTTGTAAATATTGACAAAAAGCAAATGATTTAACAAACCTGTGTTTCATGTTCATACTGATTAGTTGTCAGTGTCATGTGCACGACACTGCAGGTCTACCGTCACTGCAGGTACAATGCAGACTATCGATCTGCCTATCACTTGGATTGGAATTTCTGCACATATTTTCATACCTTTTTTATACTGCATTCTATGTGTTAAGCCGTCCAGAGTAAGGCAAACAGGCAAGTTGGTTTGTGTCCCTTCCCTTTTCACGTTAAAACTAGCTGCTAACACACTTAAGGGAGTGCTGCTCCAAGACAGAATGCAACCCGAATGCAAGTATTGCAGGAGACTGCCGTGAGTATATCGAAACCTAGTGAATAGAATAAACAATGTTTACTCTATTGACTTTGGTCAAAGTGAATATGAAGGGTTATGGTTGTGTACTAGCAAGTACTGTAGTTTAAGTTGAACAAGAGTTGTCTTTGTATTGCATAACCAATTTTACAAAATGTATAAAAAGAGTCAGTAAAATGGAAAACAAATATTCGAATCAGGTATTTGACAGAATTAAGTTTTTAATGATCACAATGGCCGCTTTTGTTATTTGGTAATTTCATTATTTCACCTGATTATGTTTGTTTTTAACTTGTCACAAGGGGATTTTAAATTGGAAGTACACTTTATAATCACAGAAAAAACAAAGATTAATTTTTTCAGGAACAATTTATCATAAGTATTAAAATTTTATCCCTCTCTTCGCCTTATTGTGTCAATCTCATCTGACAGATGCAAGCTGCGTTTTATAAAGCTCCACTCAGTAGAGTAGGTCTATAGGCCTAAATGCTGGAACTTTGGCCATTTCGTACATGCTGTAGTTTGTGAATTCGAAAAAGGCTTTTCGGTGGAACGCAAAAGCAATGTGTACCTAAATCTAAAATTCTGATTAATGAAATAAATAATGTTTGGACCTTTGACTTTGGATATAACTTTATTTTCTTTGCTTATTGATGTTAAATATCCTCTCACTTTTATTTTGCTTCGAACTCGCAGCTTTGCCTCCACTTTGATCCCATTTTGTTGTTCGCAGCAAGAAACGGACAGACAACCGCAACAACAGTTCCGCACACACACACAAAGACACAAGTTGACAAATTTCCAGTTTGTGCCAGAATATACTGCTGCTACGCAGGCGTTTTGGGCAGCAAAAATAGCTACATATAATCTATCGGCAATAAATATGAAAAGAATATGTTCAAACCTCCCATGTTTTCGCAATATTTCCTAATATTCTTTTTAACTCCTCATGAAAAAAAATTATAAGAATATTTATCTGACTGTCTTTCGATAAGTATGATCCTGGGTGATGTATCTCGTAATCCTTCCGATGTTGTGTTACTTATTTTGCATATTATTTTCACTGTATTTTGTACGTTGTTTATTCTATTGATTGTTACTTGCAAAACATGACTGCATTTGTCTAGTTAAAAGTAGTGTTTGATTTTTAAGAGATTCTTAAACGTTCTTTCTTTGTTTAGTGATAAATTCTTTGATGTTCACTTCTTCACATTTTTGCCCTGCATTGCAGCATGATGCCTATATTGGTGGTTATCAACCCAAAGGCCAAGAGGGTGTTTCCAACACACTGTAGCTAACACAACATAAAAGCAGCTAAGCATCATGCAGATTTAAAAAGCTTAAAAACCGTGAGATTATACCAAATTCTTGGTGCCCCATCACATTACACCAAAAAGCAACAGCTTGAAAACTTTGAACAATATTTATACTCATTGAGAACTGACAAATAGGACCTTTTGCAAAGGATTTGCTCTTTCCTTCTTGTTTTCAAATCTAGATACCAGCCACTCCACTCCTGCAGCTCCTTTAAGGTAAGTTAGGTTCCCTACCTTAGCACTGTGCTACATCTGCGGACTTGTTCCCTGCAGTGCTCCTCGACCATCACAATATCGAATTCTTTTTTGGAGTTATAAAGGTTGGTATCTTTATATGCCTTTCAACAATATTATTTATCAGATTATGAGATTCTGAAATCGTGATTCTGATCAAACATTAACACAAAATAGTGGGTATTGAAGTAGATTTCGAGAAAAAAGTACTTTGTATGTGCAACTACCCTGTTAGATATTTCTTGTAAAGGGACATCAATCCACAGAGAAGGGCTTGTGGGGCTCATGTTCTGTTTTTCTTCATCTTTAGTACTAAATTATGTGGATGGAAGTAGATTTTGAGAAAATCCTAGTATGAAAGTGCAACTATCCTGTTAGATATTTCTTGTAAAGGGACGTCAATCCGCAGAAAAGGCCTCTTCTGGTTCATTTTCCGTTTTTTTTATCTTTTGTACTAAATTATGTGGATTGAAGTAGATTTTGAGAAAAACTTAGTATGTAAGAGCAACAACCCTGTTAGATATTTCTTGTAAAGGGACGCCAATCTGCAAAGAAGGGCTTTTGGGGCTCATTTTCTTTTTTTTTTTCATCTTTTGTACTAAATTATGTGGATTGAAGTAGATTTCGAGAAAAACTTAGTTTGTAAGTGCAACTACCCTGTTAGCTATTTCTTGCAAGGGGACATCAATCCACAAAGAAGGGCTTTCGGGGGTTCATTTTCCATTTTTTTCATCTTTTGTACCAAATAATGTGGATTGAAGTAGATTTTGAGAAAAACTTAGTATGTAAGTGCAACTACCCTGTTAGATATTTCTTGTAAAGGGACGTCAATCGGCAGAGACAGGCTTTTGGGGGTTCATTTTCCGTTTTTTTCATCCTTTGTACCAAATTATGTGGATTGAAGTAGATTTTCAGAAAAACTCAGTATGTAAGTGCAACAACCCTGTTAGATATTTCTTGTAAAGGGGCGTCAATCGGCAGAGACTGGCTTTTGGGGGTTCATTTTCCCTTTTTTTTTTAATCTTTTGTACCAAATTATGTGGATTGAAGTAGATTTCAAGAAAAACTTACAAGGGAGGTCAATCCACAGAGAAGGGCTCTTGGGGTTCATTTTCCGTTTTTTTCATCTTTTGTACTAAATTATAAGGATTGAAGTAGATTTTGAGAAAAACTTAGTATGTAAATGCAACAACCCTGTTAGTTATTTCTTGTAAAGGGACGTCAATCTGCAGAGAAGGGATTTTGGGGATTCATTTTCCGTTTTTTTCCATCTTTTGTACTAAATTATGTGGATTGAAGTAGATTTTGAGAAAAACTTATTATGTAAGTACAACTAACCTAATAGATATTTCTTGTAAAAAGAGACATCCATCCGCAGAGAAGGGCTCTTGGGGGTTCATTTTCCGTTTTTTTATCTTTTGTACTAATTTATGTGGATTGAAGTAGATTTTGAGAAAAACTTAGTATGTAAGTGCAACTACCCTAATAGATATTTCTTGTAAAGAGACATCAATCCACAGAGAAGGGCTCTTGGGGGTTCATTTTCCGTTTTTTTTTCATCTTTTGTACTAAATTATGTGGATTGAAGTAGATTTCGAGAAAAACTTAGTATGTATATGCAACTACTAATTTTGAGCTTTTGGGGTAATTCTGGGTAAACATTTTCACAAATTTTGCATAAATATGGGCAGGCATCTAGTTTTTCGCAAGGCACATCCCTATCCACAACAAAGTCAAGTAGCCTTCCCCGGGTCTTTGATCAGCAACTCCTGCAGATTTATCTCACTGCAATTATATTGCATCCCTTTAGAACAGCAGGTACAAAAAGAAAGGAGACAGCTAATTTAATATTATTCATATTACAGTCGTAACAAATAAATGTAGCATCAGAAAAAATTCATTGGTTAGTACAATCTTCATTCTACATCATCATCTTCAAGATTATATTCATTTTCACTATCAGAGTCGGATACATTGTCTTCATCCTCGTCGACGCTCGAAAAAGAGCTAGATCTGATTAATTTGTTTTCAAAATCAAAATCATGCAAAGTGGCTTTGAATAAAGCCATACCATCTGCAAGCCTGGTTCTGCATTGGTCCTTGCCATTGAGTATTACTGACTTGAGGCCCATTAGATGACCAATAGATGGAGTTTCAGACAGACAGTAACATTTTAATTCCAAAAAAAGAAAACATATAAGATCCAGAATCTTGTATGATTCAATCCAAACAAGCATTGAACTGTGCATCTCGCAAGCAAGGAATGAACTATTTTATATCGCTTGTTCAGCAAGTTTCCCCATGAGAAATGCATGGAGAAAACAACGAAATCACCTAAGAAAGAAGAGTTAAACAGATTAGCAACAAGACAAACAAAAGATTGGGAGTACCTGATCTATTAGTGTTGCAGTATCCGAGCTGTTACAAGGATCGTTATGCTCTGACCTTAGCTGCAAATCTGGAAATGAAGATGAAACAACAATGAAAGGAGGTAGCTAGAAAAATCATTTTGAAGTAGTTTAATATACCAAAAATTATTCATTGATATATCTAATTCAATTAATTAATTGTGACCTCTTATCGGTACATTGATCTTGTCTATGTCTATGTTCGATTTCGCAATCTTCTTATAAAACAAGAAAAAGCTCTCATTTCTTCTATACACAAGGACAATTCTTCTTGATAATTTTTAACTATGTTGTGCTTGTCAACGATTCTCTTCTTTGTCCAGTCTGACAGATATATTGCTGTGAATGATTATAAATGCTATTTGAAGAGTAAATGAAACAAAAATGAAAAGCAAAATGAATTTTTAAAATTTTACTCTATAATTGAAAAAAGGAATGCAGAATAAATCCAATGTGATAGATAATTCGAAAAAAACCTTTTATTTCATTCCAGCAAAATGTAACACAGATAGCATCTTCTAAACTCGACTCTGCCAAAGATTTTTGGGATAACTTTGCCATTGTGTTGTATCTATCGACCGCTGTATTTAGTGATGCCTTTGTAGAAGATATAGCTTTTCTCAGCTTGATTCTTTTCTTTGAAGTATCTAAATTTTTGACAGCAATTAAAAAGATGTGATGAAACATTTACGCATTTCCTGTATTTCCATTTGCGCAGAGCTTTACAGCTCGAACATTGCTACAAGCATAAGACAGTATGCAAAGATGAACTCTTTATTTAACTGCTAAACGAGAAATATCACTGTGTTGTTGATTCAGATTGAGATGTAAATGAGTAATCCTTGTTTGCAGCAGCTCAATGGTACAACAACATAAGTTTTTCCATCTCAAAGAAGCTCATCCAGTCTATAGACTTGATTGCAAAGTTTTTCTTCAAGCACTTTCATTTTCCTCCTTTTTTTCATAATCTCATTTTGACTTTTCCAAAAAATCTCAAATACTGCTTCTTTATCTAAGGAAAATAGAAGCGAATATCAATCAATATAAGAAGAGAATCGGGATAACTACATAGTGGATGAAGCACTATTATTACAAAATACAGGGTTGACTAGCAATTTCTTCCAAGGGGGTATACATCTATGAAAACAATAGGATCTTTGTGCAACATACCGTATTCTATCTTTCTACCCGTCTACCTGTCATATGTTGAACATAACCTATAATAAGCATTTCGTGCAGGGTTAAGTTAGTATTATACCATAACGAGAGCACCACCAATCTTTTACGAAAGACGACCAAGCACTTTACTTAAATCGAAAGTAAATTAAGACACAGTTTTGCCAAAAGTATGCTACTGGAAATGATACTGTCAGCTCTATTTGTCACATGCACCTAATTACTGAGGGCTTTGGCAGCTTCAATGGACTTCTTTAAATGGAAGTACTCTTCAATTTAGCTTGTTATTCTAGAAGTGCTACTTCTTTGAAGAGAGTCTGAAAACAAAAACAAGAAAGAAATAAGACACAATTCCAAATAAAAAAGTGAATTTCATGCAATAGAAGAATGCATCCGGCAAATGCGGAAGTTGGTCAATGAAAATAAATCTAACGAAACATGACTACATCAGGAAATCAAGTACAATTAGCTTTAAATGCAAGAAACCAGCATTAACTTGTTTTTGCACGTTGGACCAGCCAAATCAAATAGGATGTATGTAAATTTTCATGGAGCAACACAATAAAAAAGAAGAAACATGACAATTAAAAACTTATAATGACAATTTTTACTTACACAAGGCACTGTTTTTGAATTCAGCCTCCCATCTATCTATTAAAATGTTGTTAATTTCTAGGCCATTTACATCTGCAATCAGCTAAAATATATATTACATGTGTGGCATTCATAAATAATCTCTACTATGAATTACGTTTAAAAAGCATTTGCTACGCATGGATTGCTTTTGAATTGTAGCTACATATGCATTAAATTTACCTTAACGTACTGATGTCTCAGTTTTTTTGAAAGATTCTCAATTTTTTAAAGATTCCAAAAGCTAGTATGCTCTGTCAGGATATCAATTCAAGCTGTCGATGGAAAAATGTTCAGAAGTTTATTTTTTATAAAAGATGCAACTTTGAATTAGTTTGATATTCTATATGTAAGAGAATATGCAGCAGTTAATGTAGCGCATGCAATGTGGTGCATGTAATGTAGCGAGTCAAGTCCAGCCTAAAGGAAAGCTTGTTCTCAAAAGTAAGATAATTATTGAAGGTTGATTCTCATGGATGGTCTCCAACCTTCCAGCATATAGTCTTAATGTGAAAAACGTAGTATTATGGCAACAAGTAAGGCGAAAGAGCTAAGAGAATAAAAACAACACCTGGAGATCCAGAGAATGGACTTTTGCATGCATCACAGACAAGGCAGATTTAGTTTCAAGCAAAGACGACAACTCAGGAAATTCTCAAACATCAATGCAACATTCAACAATTAGGCCATTTTTCATAAAGATAATGTTCATACACTACCCATGGTCTTAGATTAAAGTATAAGATCATAAATGACAGCCTTGATGTCATGTAAAATTCAGGCTATAATTTTCAGTCCAAATTTAACATCGTTTATCAGACATCGATGCCACATTAAACAATTAGGCTCTTTTTCATAAAAATGTTGTCTATTGCAATACCCATGGTGTTAGATTAAAGTATAATAGTCCGGTGGCCAGATGCGAATTTCAGGATTCCAAGTGTTGGGCAAGTTTTTTATGACCTGCCGAAGATGCGTCATGTCCAAGGTAAAAATTTCATCGAAAAATTTTCATGAATTGTCAGAACATGGTATTGTTTGGTCACATTCGAGTGGACATTGACTCTAGATTTTGAATATAGCATTAAGGTTAGTTTTTGTATAAATAGATCAAAAGATATTGCTCAAGGCATCTGATTTTTACAAAAAAATCAAAAAAGTAAAACTAGGAAAAATGTTCTTTGAAAAATTATCTTTAGTTTTTTAGTTAGCATAGCTTGTATGTTAGTGAGTTAGCAAGTTAACTTTGGAAGATAGTAAGTTAGTTAGTAAACCAGTTAGCAAATTAGTTAGTTAGTTAGTTAAATTTATTTTGTTAGTTTGTTAGGTTATTATTTAGTTTGTTTTATTAGTTAGTCTTATCACTAGTTAGTTACGTAGTTACTTACTTAGTTAGTTAGTTAGCCAGTTAGTTATTTAGTTAGTTAGTTACTTAAGCAGCATAGCTTGTAAGTTAGTCAATTCGTTAGTTAGCTGCTTTAGAAGATTTTAAGATAGTTAGTCAGTTAGTTTGTTAGTTAGATAGCAAGTTAGGTTTTAGATAGTCAGTAAGTTACTTAGTTAGAATACCTTGTAAATTTGTCAGTTAGTTCGTTAGCTACTTTAGAAGATATTAAGGTGGTTAGTAAGTTACTTTATTAGATAGCTAGTTAGTTAGGTAACTAGTTAGATAGTTGTTAGTTAGTTAGTAAGCTAGTTAGTTAGTTAGTTATTTAGTTAGTTAGTTAGTTATTTATTTAGTTAGTTAGCTAGTTATTTAGTCAGTTAGTTAGTTAGTTAATTAGTTTGTTAGTTAGTAAATCAGTTAGCAAATTAGTTAGTTAGTTAGTTAGTTAAATTTAGTTTGTTTGTTAGTTTGTTAGGTAATTAATTAGTTGGTTTGTTAGTTATTTAAATAGTTAGTTTGTTTTATTAGTTAGTCTTATCACTAGTTAGTTGCGTAGTTACTTACTTAGTTAGTTAGTTAGTCAGTTAGTTATTTAGTTAGTTAGTTACTTAAGTAGCATAGCTTGTAAGTTAATCAGTTTGTTAGTTAGATATTTCCGAATATTGTAAGTCAGTTAGTCAGTTACTTCGTTAGCTACTTTAGGAGATAGTTAGTTAGTGAGTTAATTTGCTAGTTAGCTACTTAGTTCGGTAACTAGCTAGTTAGTTAGTTAATTAGTTAGTTAGTAAGTTAGTTAATTGGTTAATAAGTTTGTTTACCAGATTGTTAGTTTGTTAACATAGCTTGCAAGTTAGTTAGTTAGTTAGTTAGTTAGTTAGTGGGTTAGTCAGTTATCTGGCTTGTTAACTTTTTAGATAGTCAGTAAGTTACTTAGTTAGAATACCTTGTAAATTAGTCAGTTAGTTCATTAGGTACTTTAAAAGATAGTAAGGTGGTTCGTAAGTTACTTTATTAGTTAGCTAGTTAGTAAGGTAACTAGCTAGATAGTTATTAGTTAGTTAGCTAGTTTGTTATTTATTTAATCAGTTAGTTAGTAAGTTAGTACGTTAGTTAGCTAGTTAGTTTCTTAGCAACATAGTTAGTTAGTTAGTTTTTTAGTTAGCTAGTTAGTTAATTAATTAACTAACTAACTAACCAACTAACTAACTAACTAACTAACTAACTTACTATCTTCCAAGGTAACTAACTGACTAACTGACTAACTAACTAGCTAGCTTAATAACTTACTTAATAACTAACTTACTATCTCCCTAATTACCTAATTAACAACCTGAGTAATGTGCAAGCTTAACAATCTGACTATATGACAAACTAGTTACCTAACTAACTAACTACCCTTTCTAACTAAGTAACTAACCAACTTAATATCTTCAAAAGTAGCTAACTAATTACCTGACTCACTTACAAGCTGTGCTAGCTAACTAAAAAACTAACTACCCAACTAACTAACTAACTAACTAACTAACTAACTAACTAACCAACTCACTAACTGACTAACTAACTAACTGACTAATTACCTAACTAACTCACTTACTAATTAAAAAACTTACTAACTTATTTACTATTTTAGTACCTTCCAAAGTAGCTAACTAACTAACTTACTAACGTACAAGCTATGCTAACTAACTAAAGATAATTTTTCAAAGAACATTTTTCTTAGGTTTTCTTTTTTGATTCTTTTTTATAAAAATCAGATGTCTTGATGCTATATTCGAAATCTAGAGTCAATTTCAATTCGAATGAGACCAAACAACACCATGTTTTGACAATTTACAAAAAATTTTTCGATCCATTTTTTGCCTTGGACATGACGCATATTCGGCAGGTCAAAAAAAAATTTGCCCAGCACTTGGAAGGGGCAAGTTTGGCTTTTTCGAGTCTTCTATGACCATTCAAACAGAAAATAAAATAAAAACCCATATGTACTCGATGTCAAGGACATCTCAACTGGCCACCGGACTATAAGATAATAAGTGACAGCCTCGATGTCATGTAAAATTCAGGATTTAATTTTCAGTTGAAATTTAACATCGATTCGCAAAAATCGATGCAACATTAAACAATTAGGCCCTTTTTCATAAAGATGTTGTCTATTGCAATACCCGTGGTC
Source organism: Chrysaora quinquecirrha (assembly GCA_014526335.1). NCBI lineage: Eukaryota > Metazoa > Cnidaria > Scyphozoa > Semaeostomeae > Pelagiidae > Chrysaora > Chrysaora quinquecirrha. Next base: position 950,524 of record JACTAT010000062.1, on the reverse strand, counting down.
TTAGCATAAAGTATAAGATCATAAGTGACAGTCTCGATGCCATGAAAAATTCAGGTTTTAATTGTCATTTCCAATTCAACATTGATTATCAGACATTGAGGCCCTTTTTCATAAAGATGTTGTTTATTACAATACCCATGGTCTTAGATTAAAGTACAAGATCATAAGTGACAGCCTCGATGTCATGTAAAATTCAGGTTTTCATTTTCAGTTCCAATTTAACATCGATTCTCAAAAATTGATGATACATTCAACAATTAGGCCCTTTTTCATAAAGATGTTGTATATTGCAATACCCATGGTCTTAGATTAAGGTATAAGATAAGTGACAGCCTCCATGCCATGAAAAATTCAGGATTTAATTTTCAGTCCCAGTTTAAAATCGAGTATCAGACATCGATGCCACATTAAACAATTAGGCCCTCTCAAACATTGAAGCAACATTCAACAATTAGGCCATTTTTCATAAAGATGTTGTTTATTACAATACCCATTGTCTTAGTATGAGGTATAGGATCATAAGCAACAGCCTAGATGTCATGTAAAATTCAGGTTTTAATTTTCAGTTCCAATTTAACATCGATTATCAGACATTGATGCAACAGTCAACAATTAGGCCTTTTTTCATAAAGATGTTGTCTACTGCAACAACCCATTCTCATGCCTCTATTATACATAACATATGAATTTGAATTTTGCTCAATATTACATTATGTATTATTTGGCATACATGTGAATTGTCTTTATGAGCTGCGTGACATATGTTGCGCAGCGTAGTAGGTGACCACTAACTAGACGAGAACAAGCAATGAGGGATGTCCATGCGTTCTAGCTGCGGTAAGCTCTACTCTGTACTGTGATACTTGTATAACCCGAATCACCACTGTGTCTTGAAAATGGAGCAGTATTCAGATGTAAGCTACCCTTCTTGGTTAACTATTGACCTATTGTTGCTTTTTGTAACTTAATGTCTCTATAAACCTTATTGCCAAATTCTCAATAACATAGGCCTGGCTGACCTTTTTGCCTTTTTACATCTCGTTGGTGGTAATAGATCAGTATCCCACAATAAAGTGACAAGTATTCCTCCTGTTCTCTTGATTTTGAGGACAGGATATATAAGTACCATTCAAAAATCTAGGAAAACTGGTTTGGTTAGTTTTCTAAAAAATAACTTTGAAATTTTAGAGACAAGTTCCAATACAAATACAAGTTAATGTTGTAACAAAGAAAAGAAAAATTGATTATATCAATTTTTTCTGATAAGCATTGTTGATCTTGACTTAAACCTGGTCAGCATTTATGCAGGCCCCCTTTTAAAATATAGATTATAAATTTATTAGTGTAAATGTAGTCTTACAGCCTGTAATGCATGTTAACACCAGTATTGGTCCAATGCCTTTTTAATTAGAAAGCAAGGCCAGCTTGTTTGTCACTGAGCCATGAAATATTTCATTCATTTGCAATCTGTTGCTAAAGAAGGTTTGTTGTTGAACTGTCAAAGTGAAATGTTTTGAAATTCATTTAGGCTCTAATAATCATTTGTGTGTTTTGCAGACCAAGCTGCCTCATCTTCTGCTGCTGTTGCAGATGAATACGCAACAACTGATGGTCATATGCATGATCCATTTGGTGGCGAAGTTAGTGATGGTAAGTAGAGATATCCAGAGTTGTACCATCTACTATAAATCCAGTTATTTTTTCTCAATTTGTGACTGTTAGATTCTGTTTATTGTCTTCACTTTTCTGATGAATGACCTTAAACTCTGTTTCACCATTTTATGATCTTATACTCAATATCTTGCATTACAGATAATGAATTAATTGAACCAGAGCGGCTTGCTACAATAATCTCAGAACTGACTGCTATGGAGAACTTGTTGCCCAGAGTTGAATCCGAGTGGGAGCAGAGAAAATCTTGCTCTTGATGAGAATTGGTCTGCAGTTAGGAATTACCTTTTCACCTAAGATTTTCAAAAACAGCATTCCTAGGCCTGGTTCTTCTTGCATGAATTATGATGGTATTGCCAAAATCAAGTGTATGTCATGTCGAAAGATCCTGTGTGTAAAATGTGATCATGAAGTTCATACAGAATCCCCTTTTTATGACCATAAAACATGTGTTCATGGATACTTTGAAGGGATCAGTAAGAGGCAATTATTAGTTGATGGGTGAAAATTCTCACAAAGCGTACCACTGATCTGCTTAAAACAAGGATCATAAATCATTACCTAAACATTCAGCAGCAAAGCATTGAAATTTCATGCCTTGCCGGTAAATAGAGGGTTTTTTGATTCCATGTTTTTGTAGCTCCTATGACCAATATTTTTGGCTATTCTGCCCCATTATGTACCAACACTGTAAACATGTAGAGTGCTTGATTTTTATGAAGTGCAGGTCAAACTGGAAACTTATAGAAACTGAACAAAACGAGAGTAGAGAACCTGAATGTGTAGTTTTAGAGCTAATGTAATAAGAATATACATGATATGATTTTATTTCACTCCACTGGCGACAAACCATTCTTAAATGATATGTTGTTTCCTGCATAACGGAAATGGAAGCACCAATTTATCTGGATATGCATTCGAATAGCTCGAGCAATCTATTGCTAGTTATCTTTTGCTTTTAGACTCTTTTTGTAGACACTTCGAAGAAAAGAATTAATATTCGTGGTTCCATGGCAAATAATGAAAAAATGTTTGAGATGCTTGTGGATAAATATAACGTAGTATCACGGCTATCCATCCTTTCTGCAGCCCAGCTTGATAAGTGCGACATAGCATTAAAAAAGTTTGCATGGCAAACGGGAGAAGGTAGAAATTTTCTATTATTTATGGTTTACTGCATAATTCAAATGAAAAGCTTTCAAACCAGTAACTTTTGTTCTATTCCAAGTGGATCGAAAGGTTCCTCACTGGCTTAGGAAGCAAATCTTTGATAAATTTGTCATTATTAAAAGATGTCAAGAAGAACCCAACCTGTGTATGACAGAAATGCAAGCATATGTTAAATTTTTCAAGGAGAAACAGCGTGCTCTGGAAAACGATATCAGCTCCCATGAAAATTCCATTTCAGGTATGAAGCTAGTTCTCCAATGTTAGATGCTACAAAGAAAATTGTTTTTCTCTTGAGTCCTCACGAAACAACATTACCCTGTCTTATTCATTGTAGATAAAGCGTCCAATGATGTATTCACGCCTGTGAATTTACAATTAAATGTACAGTCGCATTGGGAAATTGAGGTACCTTTGTTCTTCTTAGGATGACAAGAGAAATATGGGGCTGGGATTAGAGGAATATGATAGTGCTTCAATTTATTAAAATCTTTGCGTAATATATCTTGTTGCCTTATATTTTTGTGTGCATATTGGTAAAAATCAAAACATTAGTAAATGTAATGTAAAAATCACCTATTCAGACTCTATTCAGATTCGTCCAGGGAAATGTCATTGCACCGGCAGACAAAGACAGTTATTTATTAAAGCTTCGCGGTATGTTAAGTCTGTATGGAAACTACGTTCAGGAAGAATATGATGAATTAGATAGCATACTTGCGACTGTGTAAATTTGTCCTTATATAGTTTCATTACCCAATGTTTTAACCAGTTAAATCTTTTAGGGGCTTTCGGTTAAAAACAAGTTAGATTTGGATAAGACAAGCGTCTGATTTTAGCTAAGAGAAGAAACTGTGTCTGTCCCTTGACAGTCAACTAGATCAAGCAAAACAATCTGACTGAATGTCAAGTAGAACATTCAAGTGCAATCTTTGACATAGGAGGTTAACAAATTTTTGTGTAACATCCATAGTTTGCAGCATCGATGTGAACTTTTCTGAATCTAAGGCCCCAGATATATTCTGGAATTTTTTGTGCAAAAAAAAACTGTAAATGTGTTACTCTCTTGTGTATTGTTCTTTAATTTAAAAAATTTCTGTCTTTTATTTTTCCGTTCAGCTGGCATTTCTGTGATGCCCCAGGGGATTTTTTTACAGAAATGCACTTTCGCTCTTTAATCAGCATATAATGTAAGATTTTAGAAAATTTAGACTTCTTCTGCTTGGCATGGTCAACTGATGTAAGTACAGAAATAAAGTATTCTAGTTCGTGTTTTCATGCTCTGTGAATTCTGTTTGGGTAGCTACCTTTCCATTTCTGAAATTCTCAAGATTAGCAAGTGTGGCAGTCAACCAAGGGCGAATTCTTTTCTTCTCTTTTTGGCATGCGTGGAAGGATACTTTTTGATGCCGTCTTCTGTAAACAGCAAGATTTGCAGGAGTGCCCCAGAAGCTAGATAGTTTCGTTGATTGTTAGATCTTCTTTCGTTTTCGGTAGCCGTGTTATTCTGGCATAAGAAACATTTTTGTGGTAATTGCACTGTTTTAAAAATCTGGAAGTCACTGATTTTTGGTAATGATTACCCAGAAAGTCTTCCAGGGGCGTGCATTAGGGGGTTATGGGGTGTCCAAGTTTACAAACTCCAAGAATATTTGGATTTGCGCCCCTGAAGGTCTCCATATCCCAAATAATGGTTTTATGTCAAAATAATTTTTGAGCAATAGGGCATTTTCTTGGGAAGATTTTTTGTGCTAGGGGATAAAGATACTCGGACATCCTAATGGGGCCTCTATAATATTTTATATGATCCCTGTTCCGCATTCATTTTATTTACCCTCTTTTCAATTTTATAATATTAATTTCAATATATTTTGATTTACAAGAACAATAGCATTAGATAATTAACGCTCATGATCTACACCCCAGGTTACTAGTGTCTGTTTCCTTTATCCTGGTCTTTGCAAATAGTACAGTAGCCCTACCAGGTGTCTTATGAAAAGCTTTATCCACAAGTGGCATACCACAATAGATGGGAATCGAACCTGGACTGCACGATCAGAGAGCCAACAACGTTTCCACTGAGCTATAGAGCTCAATGAAATCGCCGAGTAACTCTCTGAGTCATACAGCCCAAGGCTCTCCTCCGTTTGACTTGTGTGTTTCGGCTATGTTGAGCCTTCTTCAGCACCATACATATTTGTACATATTTTTCATGAATGGCGAACACTAGGATAGATTTTTCCACAAGTGGCATACCACAATAGATGGGAATCGAACCTGGACTGCATGATCAGAGAGCCAACAACGTTTCCACTGAGCTATAGAGCTCAATGAAATCGCCGAGTAACTCTCTGAGTCATACAGCCCAAGGCTCTCCTCCGTTTGACTTGTGTGTTTCGGCTATGTTGAGCCTTCTTCAGCACCATACATATTCGTACATATTTTTCATGAATGGCGAACACTAGGATAGATTTTTCCACAAGTGGCATACCACAATAGATGGGAATCGAACCTGGACTGCATGATCAGAGAGCCAACATCATTTTCACATGCAAGAAATACCCTGGCTACCAGCTCTTGTTTTCGACCAGTTACTCTGAGCCCTCTTAAACGTTAAAAGTTTTTCAGCTCTTCCACCTTCATCCCTGAAATCATATCTAAATCCATGATGATTTCTGTCCGCTAAGATCTGTTTACCTTTATTGCCAAAATGTCAGAGGTTTGTACTTGTTAAAAGTTGTTAAAAAAACTGTTCCAAAGATAACAGAAGAAACAAACCAGCAATAAAAACGGATGATAAAGAAAAAAAATACTTATAACACCAGACCTCATGGCTGCAACTTGCCAAGGCCACTGAGAACGAAACCATTCAGAAATCTGTTACCTGGAACCTTGTTCCTCCAATCAAGACTGTTGATTGCGATTTTAACCTTTATTGCGAAATTTGTGTCCGCATGAAAAATGTGTCTTGCTGTAATTATGCATGTTTATGCAGCCTCGCTTTGACATACAATATTCATAATGTCTGTCATCATTCAATCATTCAATCAAATATCTGATAGCCGATTTCAATGAAAATCGTGATTTTGGTTTGTTCTTCATCTTTGATTCTCCGGCTGATTTGTTGTTCTGATTCGAAGTGTTGACAGCTTGTGTTGACGAAGCTGTCTGGGTGGATTAAACTGCAAATAATTGAGTTTGACTTGTGCGCTGCAGATAGTTATAGTTTAGTTTTCCCTATCCTGTCCTGTGTACTGTATTCGCTCAAAGAAGTTTTCTGCCAGAATGTTAGTTGATTTGCCAGTTTTTTGGACTACAAAGACCTGTTGACTTTGAAATGCTGCTGCAGAAAGGTGTAGAATTTAATAGCTGTTACTGCAAAACCAACAAAGAAGCTGATTGTTCGTCGATTTTCAGTTTTATGTGCAGAGGGCCTAGATACTCTACCTTCAAATTTGTAGCGCTGGGATTTTTTTGGAAGTACCTTTCCCCAAAGTCATGTTAACCTTGACAAATTGGTTAACTTGACAGCAATAAGTTTTGGGTATGTCAATGTTTTACTCATGGACAACTTGACACAATTCTTCAAGGAGAAGAGAAGTCTGAAATATGTTGGGGTGGCGGGATTGCCAATTTCTGACTTGGTGAGTATTTGCATTTGAGAGATAATAATAATAATAACATACATGTTTATACAGTGTAGCCTTTTCAGTACAATAAAGTACTGTTATCAATACCTAAGGGCCCTGTTAAAAAATTAAAAAAATTTAAATAATTTTAAATACAATGTAAAAATGGTAAAGGTAATTAAAAAAAGTGGTTTATTTTTTGGGTATACTCTGAATCAATGCTCCCCAACTTTTTTACAGACTCAAATGTTCAAGTACTCTTTTTTGTCTATAATTTTTACTCATAACAAGGTGTTTCTCAGCAAGAGCTGCTTCCTTGGATTTGCAGAATTCATCAGAACAAGGGAATTTCCACAGATCGAAGGAATTATTGTCTCCCTCCTCAATTGAATGAAATTCCTTCAATCGAGGGAAATGACTCAAGAAACCTAAGTTTCATAGAAACCCCTTCTTTGAGACCAGAAATGGGTTCAGCACAAAATTTTGGGGAGGGTTTGTACTGTATAAAAAACAAAATTCACAATTGAAAATTTGAAATAGAGATGTTTTTGTAAAGTTTAGTACCTCATAAAATATAAAAATAAGACCCTTTTTAATTTAAGGTAGGAATACTTGAAAAAATAGAAGTTCACAGTGGAAATTTTGAATCAATGATGTTTTTAAGTAAATTAGCATAATTCTTCTTTAGCTCCAAGCTAAATTCTACTTCTGTGGAGACAATGAAGCTTGAAAGAGCACCTAGATCTAAAGCTTGATGGAATTCCTTCATCATTTCCATCTGATTTTGTAGCATCTCAGGAAATATCATCTTCATTCTTACTGTTTTGTAAAGAGAACGCCTGGTGTCAAAAGCAAAGTTAGCAATGACCTTTAAAACACTTCTTCGAGTGGGAATCGTATCATCTTCCATTTCATCCAGCTGGGTTTTGTGTTCTTCATCACTCTCCTAGATGAAAAACATGAATCGAGACCTCATTAACCATATTACTGTGCAGAGATGTTCAATGAAAAATTTTCACAATCACCAGGCCCTACCAAGAACATTTGAAATAAGAAATATTTAGGATTGGGGGGGGGGGGGGGTATTTTGGATATAAAAGACTTTCTCCTAAAAATTATCAAATAATTATAATTGTAAATACAAGTTTTTGCTATGACTTAAAGATTCATGCTTTATGTATTCACCAGACAGCAATGAATACTCTAAAAATAAATACAATAAAAAATAAATAACAATAAAGTAAAAATAAATACTCTAAGAAGTCATTGCTGTCTGATGAATGCATAAAGCATGAAACTTTAAGTCACAGCACAAACTTGTTTTCTTGTCTAATTATCTATTCTGCTCTGCTTAGCATCGAGCACTTTAATTTGCATGAAAGCACAAGAAATTTAAATAAATTACTAATTGTAAATACAAAATATTGCAAATAACACAACAGCCATGTCGATTTAAGATTTGTGAAAGAACTTATTTTGGTGAAGCAAGCCACTTCTTGGAATAATTTCAAAATTTGGTTTTCTCGGTAGTTTCCAAACATGAAATGATCTACAGATTTTGAAACGAAACATTAAATATTGTGAGCTCTCTTTGACAGTCTTAATAATCTAATGTACAATTATACTCTGTTACAACTTTATGAACCACTGCTTTTACATTTTGTTCCAGGGAACATGGTTGATAAAACTTAGCAAAATGTAGGCACTAAAGTATGAAAAAATCCCATCATAATTGTTCTTCAAAAGGCCTTAATATTTGCATTATTTCAAAAGCAACATCAATACAAGTATTTCTTTTGTTTTCTGGCTCTAGAATCTAGTTGAATATTCTGCTGTACTGGAGGGTATGGGAGCTGTATGCAGCTGCTTGTTACTATATATACTGCAAAAATTTTCAAGTTGCAAACAATTGGCTTACGTTAACATCTCAACTTTGGCAAGTTTTTTTCTAACAAGACCATCACTCCTTTGAACAAACATTTCTGCTCTTCCGCTCCATCAACTGTAGAAACTTTGTACATGCCACCAGGCAGCACATCTGTTACTCTGACTTAAAGATTTACAGGCTGGAATGGATCTTTTGATGCAGGCTTTCCTCTGAATGAGGCATAATGTGGATTTTTGCAAAGAACATTGTCGCCAACATTAAATTTTTTCTCCGGAAATTTCCCTCTATTGAGTTTCCGCTGAAAACGTGTACTTCGTACATTTGAAAATTCTTGAAAATACTACAGTATTATACAAATGGGCCCTTGCATAAACCTGTAGATGCAGGTCTGATGATGGTATAAGTGAAGAACCCTGCCCCCCCCTGCTCCGGCTCTTTGGGCTGGAAGACATGATACCTTTCGTGCTTTTAGACCGTCCTGTGTTTTAGCTAAGCTATAAGCTTTATATACTGAGATTTGATCTTAACCCAAAGAATTCCTGCACGGCAAATAATCGATAGACGTTTTTTCTATTTTGGGAACTTGGCCGGAACTTTCAACGAACCTTTTGTTTTAAACTCGGTTCTTAATAAAAGAAAATGTCTGGAAAAAAACTGGTGTCTTCAAAAAACTTCCAACTTTCACCATGGGCAATAATGCACTGTGTGTGTGTATAATAAAAAATCATTAGGCCTACCTCAATAATGCAGTCTTTCTTCTTTCATTTCTCTTCTGCAAGTCTTCGGCCTAGCCGCCATTACTGGAAATCAAATTCAAACTGACGCACCTGCGAATGGTTAGCTCCTGCGCAGCGTACTTTGTCGTTTCAAAGTTCAACAACCATAAAATATGACTGGGTACGCAACGAGAGCATTTTCTCTAAGCGAGGTCTCGTCCACAGCGCGACCAGTTTCATGACAGGTCATCACTGGAACAAAAGAATGGAGAACAAAAGGTTTCTGAAGCACCATCCCAAAATCTCTATTTAGCACAGGGGTCAATATATTATCAAACCATTTGCTTTCAACGAAGATAACTACAAGCAGCGTTTGGAAACAATACTTTTATCGAAACTGGGCCTGGAAGCTAATTTTAGACGACGACAATCTCCATTTGCATTGAGATGAACATCTAGCCTCTCCTCTCTTTTAAGCCGTCTCTCATTTTTGCCACTTGAAAGTTCAGTAGTAAATGTACGAAATTAAATGAAATTAAGTTGTAACGTATAGATATCCAAAACTTGTGTTTTACAACAACTAATAACTACTTAGCTCCTACTAATTTCATGTGATCTAAAGTTAAAATTTTCTTTTATAGTTCATTTTTTAAAAATTTCCAAAATGAAATAAGCCCTCCAGGGTTTAAATAGAGCTTTTATGGTGAGAAAAGCTGCTAATTTGAACCCTTTGAATTCTTAAAAGTTTCCCATCTCCCCGTTTTCTTGAACTTTCCACACAGTTGGGCAGCCTAGAGTATACATGTGTGTATGATGAATTCACAACTCTTACTTTGTTTTTTCCTGTTATTCCGCCATATTTTATTGTTTTTTGTGGTCGGTGCTTTGCCCTGCCTTTGCCTTGACTCGTCAAATTCGATTGGGCAGTATTTGCTGGTGTTGACGGTGAAGCTTGCGCCCTGTAAGCATCCCTCAGCAATGGCAATGACTGGGTGGGCTGGTTCTCGTTAATGCGGAACAGTGTGTGCGCTGGATGGTTGACTTAAAATATTCCGGCTTCATTGGGGAATATGATACTGTTCATTCAGTCTCTAAAGGTAATTCCGTCGGCCAGTAACTACAATAAATAAGATGAAAAGCTAAGACACGAGTACATGGCATTCAGGGCGCGTTTCTATTCGTTGAAATACTTTTTTTCATTTAATATTTGATTTAGAGGGGAAGCATAAAAGAAGCAAAAAAGCCTGCCGGCTTTCAACCAACTTACCCCAGTAAGCATTGAAATTTTATTACAGCTCAGGTCACAAGATTGCATATTATAGGTATTGATCCCAAAAAGAATAGCATATGTTGTAGAGTCCATTTTTAGAACACGTTTCTATGAAGAAGACAAAGTCGTCAGCTTACCAGAAGGCTCTGAGGATTTTGAAAACCATGTTGTGCACATCTCTTTTTTTATATCTAAAGCAACCGTGTTCGTAATTTTCTTGCTGTGCAATATTTGTTTCTATATTTGGAATCAGAGAAAAAATTGGCAGGTGAAGCTTTTGTGGGGCATTTCGTGCTCCCGGTCCTGTTCGTGTTTATAATATTGATTACGGTGAGTAAGGATATTTTTAGGACATAAGCCCTCCCTCGAATAAGCCTCATCCTAAGAATTCATTTCTGAAAAAAATGTCATGAAACAAATTTTTGTGTTGGTAAGTTTTGAAATTTCAAAATCAAAGAAATCCTTGATTGATTTCAAATAGAGTGTTTTTTAGTGTAAAAACAAGCATGCAAAGAGTTGCATGTCAGTTGTGTTAACACACTTTTTTACATGAACACACTTCAATATTGAGGCTCTACAGTACTTGCCCAAAAATAATGACAACACATGAAAGTACCGTAAATCCTCGAAAAAGTCCCCACCTATGAATAAGCCCTCCCCTCAAAGAAGCCTCCACCTAAGAATTCATTTCTGCAAATAAGCCCCATGGTGATTTATTCGAAGAATTTATGAATTTGTTTCTGTCTATTATGCACCTTTCAACTCATTAAAATACCAAAGTTACATACTATAAATTCAACCAATAATCAGCCATCGGTTGTTGGGAAACAGCTGATTTGATAAAAGAGTACAGATTTTTCTCTCTGCAAATCTTTTCACAACACACTAGAACTATTGAGCTTTAAAATAAGCCCTCCCCTTAAATAAGCCCCTAGAGTAAAATTCGTTTTGCAAATACTAAGCCCTGAGGGCTTATTTCTTCCTAGAAATTACGCATTTTTTCGATTTTGAAAAACTCGTTGGTACGGAGTTTTTGGATAATTTTTCCAGTTTTTTTACTTTTGCGTTTTCGTTGCTGAATGCTGACTCAGTGAAGCTACAGGTAAGCTCACAATGAAAAAAATATTGTTATAGGACGAAAACGTCTCAAATAAGTTAAGTGAACCGTAAAATTTGACTAAATAGACAGGGTTTTTTCCGCAACAATCTAGCAAAGAGGGTAACCTTTGGTTTTTTCAATGGAATCTACTAAGAAAAGGTCGGACAACACAAATACAAGTTGGGACTTCAAAAATTCTAACCAGAAGTAGCCTTAATTAATGCCTAATTTGGCCTAACTACGTCAATTAAAAAAGTCGCACTTTTTCAAATCTGATTACTGCAATATGTAGATCTTGAAATGCTGAGTAAAATTGTCCTTGACTGTATGTCAATACGACCTACCAATTTCGAGAAAAACTCGTTTGAAATTATGATAAGGTCATCACCATTATGATCAGTACTGACCTGGATTCTATTTTTCAGCTTGTATAAATTTATGAGTTTGGGTGCAATAGTCACAAAACCGCTAGTTATGCGATAGATGTACGCTAAGATAGCAGAAGGATGATGATTGGGTGTGGTTGTGACATCATAAGGGGACCGATGACATCATAGGGGCAACTGACATCATAATGGTACCAAAATGATGTCCCCTCATCGATTAGCAAAAAGCTTTGTGAAGGACTACTCATACTCCAGAATTGAAGTTTTAATATTAAACCTGCTGGAAATGGTGAGCGGTCAAAATTGTTATACAGTATTCATAATGGGATTCCTATGGTTTATGCAGTGAACCCGTTTCTTCGTCTTTCCAATCTAGCAGTAGGGCTTATTATGCTTATTATGCTGCCATGCATACACGTATTGCATTGTAAGCGATTTTTTGACGATTAGACCCCTATTTGTGAAGTTACGGGAGTTGACCAATGCCCATACTGAGCCTTAAGATGATGACGTCATCATTATTTCAAACTAGTTTTTCTCGAAACTGGTAGGTTGTATTGAAATACACTGAAAGACAATTTTACTCAGCGTTTTAAGATCTACAATTGCAGTAATCAGATTTCAAAAAGTGCAACTTTTTTAATTGACTTAATTAGGCATAAATAGGCGTTAATTAAGGGTACTTCCAGCGAAACTTTTTGAGGGCCCATCTTGGATTCGTGTTGTCCGACCTTTTTTTATTAGATTTCAATTTAAAAACACTAGGATACCCTCTTTGCTAGATTGTTGCAGAAAAAACCCTGTCTAAACCTAGAGTTTTAATAGAGTCTGTGCAATTTTTGTGAAAACGGAGATTTTCTGTGCAGTTTTGTTCAAAATATCGCACGGTTTTATGGTTTTGAGAATATTTTGAGCCGTTTTACGGTTTCCAGACCCCCTCCCAAAGAGCCTCTCTATTGAGTTTCCGCTGAAAACGTGTACTTCGTACATTTGAAAATTCTTGAAAATACTACAGTATTATACAAATGGGCCCTTGCATAAACCTGTAGATGCAGGTCTGATGATGGTCTAAGTGAAGAACCCTGCCCCCCCCTGCTCCGGCTCTTTGGGCTGGAAGACATGATACCTTTCGTGCTTTTAGACCGTCCTGTGTTTTAGCTAAGCTAGAAGCTTTATATACTGAGATTTGATCTTAACCCAAATAATTCCTTTTTTCTATTTTGGGAACTTGGCCGAAACTTTCAACGAACCTTTTGTTTTAAACTCGGTTCTTAATAAAGGAAAATGTCTGGAAAAAAACTGGTGTCTTCAAAAAACTTCCAACTTTCACCATGGGCAATAATGCACCGTGTGTGTGTATAATAAAAATCATTAGGCCTACCTCAATAATGCAGTCTTTCTTCTTTCATTTCTCTGCTGCAAGTCTTCGGCCTAGCCACCATTACTGGAAATCAAATTCAAACTGACGCGCCTGCGAATGGTTAGCTCCTGCGCAGCGTACTTTGTCGTTTCAAAGTTCAACAACCATAAAATATGACTGGGTACGCAACGAGAGCATTTTCTCTAAGCGAGGTCTCGTCCACAGCGCGACCAGTTTCATGACAGGTCATCACTGGAACAAAAGAATGGAGAACAAAAGGATTCTGAAGCACCATCCCAAAATCTCTATTTAGCACAGGGGTCAATATATTATCAAACCATTTGCTTTCAACGAAGATAACTACAAGCAGCGTTTGGGAACAATACTTTTATCGAAACTGGGCCTGGAAGCTAATTTCAGACGACGACAATCTCCATTTGCATTGAGATGAACATCTAGGCCTACCAGTAATCACTTTGTATCAGAAAGAAGAAGAAAGCAAGTTGTAGTTTATTGTATTGCAAAAGTCTTAAAACAGATATCTGAGATATCTGTAGTCTAGATGTCAAGCATAGCAGAGACATCAAGCGAAATCCTCAGCAGCAAGCAATGTTTTGGAATGATTAAGCTTCTCCATTGGGCCTACACTGCTAGGTCACAAGTCTTTTTCTTAGACTGAGTCTAGTTCATGTATGTATTGGAAAACTGAAGACTGGAAAGTTGCGAAGACCACTGCAAGTTGTGGGCACTTCAGGGATAAAGAATATGTATTCTTAAATTGCAACCACAGTTGATAATTTCTAGCATTACTAAATTAAATCCCCCTTTTAAAATTTAGTATTCGTCCCTTTCTGCTATCCTATCTTTCAAGCATTGGTTAAAATTATGAAAAACTTTGTTTGACAAAATTTGAACTCTCAGACTGCTAAGAAGAAAATTCATATATATTGCTTTGAATTGTATCTAGATTTAACAAGAGAAATATGATGGATACAGTACATAACGAATCGATGGAATTCCTGAGCAACTCTATTTACCTTGTGTTTGACTTTCAGAAACTGAAGATGGACATTGTGCCAAGATGGAAAGGTTTGCATGCTACTGTAGAGCAATAGACTATATCTAATATGAGAATATTTTTTTGGATATGTTACATAATAAATAAATGAACCTGCCCTGGTTTTTCACCTGCATTGTGATTTATCCAAGTTATTGTCTGCTGCCAAATAATCTTTTTTTGATATTTTAGCCTCAAGAATAAAAATGTGTTTTTCCTTTTTTAATATGTTTTATCTGGTTCAAAATGTGCCACCTAAACTTTTCCTGAACTGAAACTCAATTAATAGTTCATATATCATTTATGACATATTAGACCCCTTACCAAATTAATATATTTACATTGCTCGGTTATGTTTTGGTATGTTGTTTCTAAATAATTTTTCGTAATTAGTTTCATCTTTCTGAATGATTGCAAATAATCAGGTTTGGAGTCATGATTTAACTCTGATTGTTCAAATTTGTCATCACAGTTCTCTTTAAAGCCGTGATTTTCTCTGACTTCTTTCGATGGAAGGAAAATGTTGATGAAAAATGATGTAGTTTCTATGACCGAACAACAAATTATCATCGACCTATGCGTTTCAGGAAAAGTGTGTTTTTCACAGGTAATGCTGGGACTGGAAAAACAAAGCCACTCTCTCTCCTAAGCACCCCTTTTTCGAGTGACAATTTCAAATAAGCCTCTCCTCTCTTTTAAGCCGTCTCTTATTTTTGCCACTTGAAAGTTCGGTAGTAAATGTACGAAATTAAATGAAATTAAGTTGTAACGTATAAATATCCAAAACTTGTGTTTTACAACAACTAATAACTACTTAGCTCCTACTAATTTCATGTGATCTAAAGTTAAAATTTTCTTTTATAGTTCATTTTTTAAAAATTTCCAAAATGAAATAAGCCCTCCAGGGTTTAAATAGAGCTTTTATGGTGAGAAAAGCTGCTAATTTGAACCCTTTGAATTCTTAAAAGTTTCCCATCTCCCCGTTTTCTTGAACTTTCCACACAGTTGGGCAGCCTAGAGTATACATGTGTGTATGATGAATTCACAACTCTTACCTTGCTTTTTCCTGTTGTTCCGCCATAGTTTATTGTTTTTTGTGGTCGGTGCTTTGCCCTGCCTTTGCCTTGACTCGTCAAATTCGATTGGGCAGTATTTGCTGGTGTTGACGGTGCAGATTGTGGTTACGGTGAAGCTTGCACCCTGTAAGCATTCCTCAGCAATGGCAATGACTGGGTGGGCTGGTTTTCGTTAATGCGGAACAGTGTGTGCGCTGGATGGTTGACTTAAAATATTCCGGCTTCATTGGGGAATATGATACTGTTCATTCAGTCTCTAAAGGTAATTCCGTCGGCCAGTAACTACAATAAATAAGATGAAAAGCTAAGACACGAGTACATGGCATTCAGGGCGCGTTTCTATTCGTTGAAATACTTTTTTTCATTTAATATTTGATTTAGAGGGGAAGCATAAAAGAAGCAAAAAAGCCTGCCGGCTTTCAACCAACTTACCCCAGTAAGCATTGAAATTTTATTACAGCTCAGATCACAAGATTGCATATTATAGGTATTGATCCCAAAAAGAATAGCATATGTTGTAGAGTCCATTTTTAGAACACGTTTCTATGAAGAAGACAAAGTCGTCAGCTTACCAGAAGGCACTGAGGATTTTGAAAACCATGTTGTGCACATCTCTTTTTTTATATCCAAAGCAACCGTGTTCGTAATTTTCTTGCTGTGCAATATTTGTTTCTATATTTGGAATCAGAGAAGAAATTGGCAGGTGAAGCTTTTGTGGGGCATTTCGTGCTCCCGGTCCTGTTCGTGTTTATAATATTGATTACGGTGAGTAAGGATATTTTTAGGACATAAGCCCTCCCTCGAATAAGCCTCATC
The DNA here is from genome assembly GCA_014526335.1 of Chrysaora quinquecirrha. NCBI lineage: Eukaryota > Metazoa > Cnidaria > Scyphozoa > Semaeostomeae > Pelagiidae > Chrysaora > Chrysaora quinquecirrha. The sequence goes on along the minus strand of JACTAT010000062.1, from coordinate 934,389 downwards.
CTAAGAATTCATTTCTGAAAAAAATGTCATGAAACAAATTTTTGTGTTGGTAAGTTTTGAAATTTCAAAATCAAAGAAATCCTTGATTGATTTCAAATAGAGTGTTTTTTAGTATAAAAACAAGCATGCAAAGAGTTGCATGTCAGTTGTGTTAACACACTTTTTTACATGAACACACTTCAATATTGAGGCTCTACAGTACTTGCCCAAAAATAATGACAACACATGAAAGTACCGTAAATCCTCGAAAAAGTCCCCACCTATGAATAAGCCCTCCCTTCAAAGAAGCCTCCACCTAAGAATTCATTTCTGCAAATAAGCCCCATGGTGATTTATTCGAAGGATTTATGAATTTATTTCTGTCTATTATGCACCTTTCAACTCATTAAAATACCAAAGTTACATACTATAAATTCAACCAATAATCAGCCATCGGTTGTTGGGAAACAGCTGATTTGATAAAAGAGTACAGATTTTTCTCTCTGCAAATCTTTTCACAACACACTAGAACACTCTTTGCGAATCAGCATCAAAAAGTTTATCGGATAGAAGCTTTTACACTGTAGCAGATCACTTTTTGATCCGAACAGGTACAAGATTGATCCTCTTTCCTAGCAGGTACAAAATGTGTACGGATAGGTGAACAAAAATTGTATCGGATCACTTTTCGTGTGTAAACGGAAGCCTTATCCGATACACTTTTTGTAGCGGATCAAAAAGTGATCCGCTACAGTGTAAACGGGGCCTGAAACATTTGCTTTTTGGTTTCTCCTGTAGTGGGTTGGCAAAGAGACATGTTCAGGTAAAAAGCAGACCTTTATCCATTCAAGAAATGTTGATTATGGGTTGTCTGAATCCTGTGGTGTGCTAAATGTTCAGTTGTCCCCTGTTATGAGAATATTTGAGTATTGAATTTGGCTTGCTCTGATTAATTCAGCCATCATCTCTTCATTTTCATTTGTTTTTTGTTTGTGATATACACATCCGATTAATAACTTTCATGTCTAGCAACAGCATATCAAACTTTTCCTCTGTCTCCGTAAAATACTTAATTTTATCACAGACTATTGTTTCTTTCACATATATCCAAACACCTCTTTTTAGTTTTTTATTGAAATAGAGAAAATATCTGTCAATTCTTGACTCAACTTCTCTTACCTCATATTTGATTTTTTGGAAGGATCTCTGTAATAAAGCAAATGTCTGGGTCCTAGTCCCTCATATTAACATATCACAAATGAATCTGTATTGTATGACATGCATTTCAGCCCAACTTTTTTTATTTTGATGATAATAAACTTTTATAGTTTTGTAATTTTCATAAAAAACAGGTTGATTGTTTAGACTTGTTCTGCATTCTTTGCTCTCTTTTTTCCATTTACTCTCTCAGAGGAAGTCGGACAACTTTGAGACTGTGTATTTGCCACTGTCTTTTTCCTCCTGTTTCATTAATTCTGACCTTTTTTTCTCCCTCTGATGCTAGCTTCTTCCGTTTGTTCTGTTAGCATTGAGTTTGATTTAATTTCACTATCAAGTTTTGTCACCTGATATTCAGAACCTTTTAATGTTTTAGCTTTCATCAGAAGTAGCTCTTTATCAGCCCCACTTTACTGTTGGCTATTATCATCCTTTTGGCCTAGAATCTTGTACTTGTTAACCGAAATTTCAACACACACTCTATGGTGCCAGCTATCACACAGGTCACATCAAACACCATCTTTACTACCCTGTTCACTGCAAACAGGAACTTTTGCGTCCTATTTCACCCTTGCATCCGCCATTTTGAAAACAGCTCTCAGCTTAGGCCCTTTTTGGAGCTTCAGTGTCCAGCAACAAAATCATTGAAAACTATGTATTTCTCACAAATTCTTTCCCTTTTAATGGCTTAAAAGCTTTCCCAGATATTTCCTCTTTGGTTTAGCGATTGTATTGTAGAAAACGTGTGCTACATTCAGCAAAAATTAGATGTGTGTGCCATGACCTCTAAAAATAGTGACTGCCTCCAGTTATTGCCTCCATCCCCATCAACACCATCAATATAGAGATATGTGTCAGTAATTTCCACAAATTATATTAAAAACGCTCAAGAGCCCAAGCATTTGTCTCATGTAAACAATACAACTTTGCTTAAGGACAGAAGGCCCATTCCAGGGCATCATTAAAGTCATGCAATGTTTCTTAAACAATTAAATTATGTGCTTGTAGCTAAACATCAATATACAGAAAATAGATGCTCTCCAACTTGTCCATGTCAAAGTCGAATTTAATGAAAAGAATATAGAATAAAAATGGATAAAGAAACTAACTACAGATCCCTTGCTCCATTACACCCCTTAACTTTTTCCTCTCAGCTATACATATGAATCATAAGCGTACAACTAAAATGCAGTAAAAGTACTATGTTATAGAAATAGATATATAGCAAACAAGACTTCTAAGATCTCTAAGACAAGCTTGCTTGCTATTTGAGTATCAGGAAGGCTGAAGAGTGCCAAGACCATCAAACTGTACAATTCTGCTTCTTCTAAATTCAGCAACAGCATAATTTCCATTTAGTATATTTTTTTCAGTTGCTATATTATGATATATATGATATATCTTAATATATATTATATATTAAGTATGTATGATTGAATATTCGGTTCAAAATCTTTCTAGCCCGTTTCGGGCTATATTCTGTGTTTTTTTGCACAACAGTAATCCTATTGACGTGATTTCTAGAAAAGTGCGATGGGGCTCTAAATTTGCTGAATGTTGAGCCCAACAATGTTGATAGACGGGTTTTTTGCACTCCATCTCATCGGGCCTAAAAATGTTGAGAATTGGGCCTAATGCATCAGGCCCATTAATAATAGAAAAATTGGCCCAATGTAAACTTTAATTTTGAGATTAATCGGGTCAAAATATAGGGTACTATAATCGTGTATAAATCAGCCCGATTTATGGAGCTCAATAATGACTGAAAACTCGGCCCGATATATTAACCTCTGTGCCTGGTTCAATATCGGGCCCTATAAATAACCGGTCGATTATCGGGCCCTATAAACAACCGATTAATTATCGGGCCCTATAAACAACCGGTTAATTATGGAGCCCAATATATTACAAAATGTTTTAATGTCCAATTGTCATAATTGACACATAATGACCCGCATTATGCCATAATAATGACATTACTGATAAGGTTGCATGGTAATGTCTGATGGTCAGACACATTTCTATGGTCAGTCCTGTCCATTGTACACTTTATAAACCGGAGCACTGCAGTTAGAGAAGAACAATATTACCTGTGTTAAAAACAAAATAGAAGAAAAGAACAAGCAGATTAACACTGCTACAACTTGTGCAGGGAAATCTGACCGTTAGATTTTACTTTACTTCTGCTTTCCATACTCAGCAATCAGTGTATTTGTCTGGTATTCAGTCTGTCTCAAGTTTCATAGATCAATCCGCTCATTGTTCCGATATTTTATATTCTGCTACAAAGCTGTGCTTCATGTTGAAATATCCCTTTGTTTGCCATTGTTCAATTTGATGACTTGTTTTACAGCCTGCACTGTTACACCAATAGAAGCAACACAAGATTTGACAGATGAACATAATAACACAAGAAAAGGACGCAGAAACGACAACAAAGGAACTAAATGAACTAGGAACAAGGTAGTAAAGGGATAGTCATTCTTTATAATATATTTCTGTTTCTATTATCTTGTATTTGAAGAATGTTTTTAGCCTTGTTCTTAGATGTCCTTTGAAATGATTGTGATAAATGCATTTATTAAAAGTACAATAGAATAGCATAGTAGCATGTTTAGCAATGGAATTCTCGTTGCACGCTTCCCATGGGAAGCGTGCTTGGTAGTAGCTAGGGTATATAAGGTTATCAAGACGTGCAGATCTTCACAGGTCGATAGCAAGTTATCATATAGTTGAGGTGTACAAGTGTTTACTTTATTGCAATTATGGCTTCCGAGGAGAGAGAAAATGCTGAACAACAAGGTGACCAAGTCATGCAGTCATCTGAAAGTTTGGATAGTTCAGAGGCATTGTCTCTTATGAAATCGTACTTTGACAGCAAATTCAAGACTCTAAAACGTGAACTAACTCACGAATCCGACGAGGAGCCGAAGAAAAAGGTTTGTCACCACAGACATTTTAAGTTTAAATGTAATAAAATGCAATTCGAATTCAATAGTGGCATTATCGACAAAATTGAAGACGCATTGAAGCTTATAGAGTCTGGAGCAAGAACAAGGCCTAAAAAGCGTTTGCAAACTATTTGCGAGGATTTGCGTAAGAGAAATAAACTAATAAAGATCGCAGATAGGTCCCCTGCTGGCTGGTCAACCGTCGAAGAATATATTTCCGATGAAATCGCAAGCAATAGCGATGACGAGAAGAAGCTTAGAGCGGCGGAGTCAAGGGCGCTTACCAAGAAAAAGAACTCAGCAAAACAGAAGATTCAGTCCACCCCAACGCCGCCCTTTCTTGAAGGCAGATTTTTAAATCAACAAGGGTTTAATCAACCATCGCCGTTTCGTTTTCCAGTGCCAGGAAGGACAGGGCTCTACAACAACTTCAGCAGCCACAACCAGCTCCAGCGGCCTTTTCTCAGAACGCAGCCAAAGCCGTCAGACATCTGTCTCGCTTGTGGACAATTTGGGCACTGCCGCCGTAATTGCCCAATCCTTAGTCCTTAGTAGCCCAGCCTCCTTTGGACGACTTCAATCACAGCAGAAATCTAGATAAGTATATGGAAAGTTTGTTTAATACTGAAGTTGATTTTTATTATGGTAATTTTAAGTGCTTTGATTTTGATGCAAATCCTTCTGTTGAGGATAAGCCAGTGAAAGGCAATTTGAGAGCGAATAGTGCCTTTTGGGAATTAATTAATGCTACAGAAAACATTGTTAATTTGATAAAATTTGGCTACAAGATTCCTTTCGTAAATACACCCAAACAAGCCTGGTTCAGAAACAATAAATCTGCTTTTGCAAATAAAGATTTTGTTACTGAAAATATCTTGGAGCTTCAAAAACGTGGCTCGGCTGTAGAGGTTAAGTTTAAACCTCATGTTATAAGTCCCCTCTCAGTCGCTAGCAATTCTTCAGGGAAATTAAGATTGATTATTGATTTACGATATGTTAATAAACATTTATTTCAAGAAAATATTCGTTTTGATGATTGGCGCTTTTTCGAAAATTATTTACAACCTTCGTCATTTGTTTGCAAATTTGATTTAAAACAAGGCTATCACCATCTTGATATTTTCCCAGATCATCAAACTTTCCTAGGATTTTCCTGGATTTTGGATGGTGTTGAAAGATTTTTCGTGTTTACAGTCCTACAGTTTGGTCTTAGTTCTGCCCCATATATTTTTACAAAAACTTTGCGCCCCCTAGTCAGGTATTGGCGCTCTCAAGGGATACAAATTTGTGGTTATCTTGATGATGGCATAATCATTGCAAATTCAGAGTCTGTAGCAAAACAACATTCAATGGTTGTTAAAGATACTCTAGTAAAATCAGGTTTTGTTGCAAATAGCGAAATGTCTGTTTGGGAACAGACAAAGCAATTAACGTGGATCGGAATTTCTATATACGTCCCCAAGGCATTTAGCCGAATTGGTGGGCAAAATAATTTCTACAAAATATGTTTTAGGAGACATAGTAAGCTTAAAATCTAGATATTTGTATGCGGTCATAGAAGGTAGATCTTCGTGGGATGCTAAACTCAATATTCTCAACTTTCCTTACGCTCATGAAGAGGTCATTTTCTGGCATAATAATTTTGAAAAATTAAATGTTAGAAGCGTCTTAGATCCGACTCTACTTTCAGTCATAGTCACTTCAGATGCTAGTGCTACTGGAATAGGAGTAGTTATAGGCAGTTCTGTTAAAACTCACAGACATCTCTCTTTTGAAGAAACAACAAAAAGTTCCACCTGGCGTGAATTAACTGCTGTTCTTTTTTCCTTGCAAAGTTTTTTGCCATTGATTAAGTCAAAACCGGTGATATGGAAGGTCGATAATTATGCAGCATCTAGAATAATTCGGGTTGGCAGTCGTATACATGATTTCAATTCTATTGCCTTAGAAATAAATTTATTATGTACGACAAATGATATATCCCTAAAGGTGTGTTGGATTTCAAGATCTATGAACTCTGAGGCTGACAAACTTTCAAAGTTTATTGATGTTGGAGACTGGCAGACAACGCCATTGTTCTTTGATTTCTTGAATTCAAAATGGGGCCCTTTCACCATAGACAGATTTGCAAATATTGAAAATAAGAAGCTGCCTAGATTTAATTCAAAATTTCTTTGTCCAGGTTCTGAAGCGGTGAACGCTTTTTTACAAAACTGGGAGAGCGAAAATAATTGGCTCGTTCCTCCAGTGGAGGATATTCCAGCAGTAATTAACGTTATCAGTAGAAGAAACGTATTTGGAACGCTAGTTGTCCCTTTCTGGGAGTCGGCAGTATATTGGCCACTTTTTTGTAGCGATAAATTTGTGTTTCGTTCTTTTGTGAAAGACTTCATGTTGTTTAAAGATACAGAGAATATCATAATTTCTGGCTCTTGCCCAATGTTGTTTCTCTATCCCTCTCTTTTGCAAGGAGGAATTATTGCTCTTAGAATTGAGCCATAGTTATCCCTTTTTAAAAAGGACCTACTGTAGAGTGTCATGTATTATCGGCATGTTTGATATGTGTTCATTGAAATGGGAATAGAAAAAGTAAAAAGTACTTGATTATTAAAAAAAAAGAAAAGTTGTATTGTTGCACCTTGGGTGGTGGCATGAAATATTAATATCAAGATGTTGATTTTATGACATGAGATCATGACGAGATGTATGAAATGGACCTAAATTATAAAATATTAACTTAAAAGAGTATTTGCACCTTGGATGGTGGCAAAATAAAAAAAAAAATAGAGCATGTTATGAAATAAAGTAATATATAGCCGCACGAGTAGCTATGTACATGAGTATTTTAAAATTAATATGCCTTGGAGGCAAACTCAAGTGTTTTGGCCTTGACGCCAAGATTAGATATCCATTGCTCCTTTGAGTCCGTCAAGAGTCAATATTTTCGAATCTTAGTGTTTAATTTACGAGAGAATGGTACCAGTAAAAGGTTTTCAGATTAAATTAAATTTCCTTTTCCTATACTTTCACCTCTAGCATCAATTGAAACATCGATCAAGGCTCAAGTGCAAGATGAGAGTCTTAAAGAATTGGCATCCTCTATTCCATCATTTTTATCCAAATTCAGATCTAAAAACACGCAACAAAGATACAATTCTGGTTTCAACAAATGGCTTCATTGGTCTAACAAATATACAGAAATTCCGAACTTTCCTGCAAAATCTATTCACGTCGCGCTGTTTTTATCATCATTGCTACAGTCTAATGAATCTCTAAGTGTAATCGAAAGTGTTTTTTATGCAATCAAACATTTCCATAGGATGGGTTGCGTTGACGATCCGACAAGCTCGGATATTTGCAAAAATTTGCTTGAAGCAGCTAAACGTATTTCAAAAAATGCAACAAAAAAGAAAGAGCCTCTTCTACCGATACATATTCAGCTCATTTATGACTTTATTGGTGGAACATCAGCGAATTTGTTACAATTAAGGAACTTTTGTATGTTCTCCTAGGTTACGCTGGTTTCTTTCGTTTCAATGAAGTTGCCAATTTACGACGCTCTGATGTCTCTTTTAGATCAACCCATATGACTATATTTAGCAAACAAAGTAAGACGGACATTTATAGAGATGGAAATCATTCCTTTATCGCAAGAACAAATTCTATCCTTTGCCCTGTAGAAACTTTGAAGCGTTACATAGATATGGCCGAGACGTCTGAAGAATCTGACACCTATTTGTTTCGTCCAGTGTCTTATCTCAAAAATAGCAATCGTTATATTCTTTGAAAACTTAATCGTCCACTATCTTACACTACAGCAAGAGAGCACGTTTTAAATTTGTTGACCAAAATTGGCTGGAACGCCAAACAGTTTGGCTTACACAGTCTAAGATCTGGAGGTGCGTCAGCAGCAGCCAATGCAGGAATCAAAGACAGACTTTTTAAAAGACATGGCCGGTGGAAATCTGACAAAGCAAAAGATGGATATATAAAGGATAATTTAGAGGAACTTCTTTCGGTTTCACTTGGACTTGGTATTTGAGTTTTGTAGTTGCGTTTAAATGAACATTATTTTGGTTAGCAATTCTGGTGTCAGCACTATGTTTAGCTACTTTGTTGTTAGTCTACAAGCAATTTTCATTCCGAAGTGAGGTAATACAGGCTTGAATCCATTTCACTATTTAATGAAATAACATCCCTGGCCCCCTCTTGACAGTTACAGATCTTGCTAGACTGACCTCACTACTTGCTTGTATGTTGTTTAGTTAGTAAATTAAGTTATTTTTGTTTGAATGAAATGAATTAGGAAATAAATGCATTTATTAAAAGTACAATAGAATAGCATAGTAGCATATTTAGCAATGGAATCTCGTTGCACGCTTCCCATGGGAAGCGTGCTTGGTAGTAGCTAAGGTATATAAGGTTATCAAGACGTGCAGATCTTCACAGGTCGATAGCAAGTTATCATATAGTTGAGGTTCCCTCCCGCCCCACCCTGAACTTTAAGGTAGATGAGCTAATCTTCGATTTTGTACACCTTTTCACAAATCTTGCTAGACTGACCTCACTACTTGCTTGTATGTTGTTTAGTTAATAAGTTAAGTTACTTTCGTTTGAATGAAATGAATTAGAAAATAAGTGATGTTACGTCTTACTTTATAAATAAAATACAATCTTTTTTTATAAGAACCAGGAAATTGCAATTAAAGCTGGCTGTTCTTAAAATTTTGCTGTTTTTAAGCCTAAAATGTTCTTAATCTGTTCTTAATTCCTTGGTTACTTAGATATCTATACTTTCAATGAATGTCTATGGTGGTACTAGGTTTGTGTGAAAATGCAGCATTCTTGTCTATTTCTTTGTTTGCTTGCTTTTTACGTTCAGTCTGACTGTCTTTCATTTAGCTGATATTCTTAGGGCTTTTGAAAAGGCCAGCCTCAGCTTGTTCTTATTTTGTTCTTAAAATCTGGGCAAAATCCAGGCTCCTGTTCTTATAAAATTGTTCTTATAAAAAAAGAGTGTAATACTGCAAATTTGTAGATTGTTTTTCTGGGTTTCTTTACTGTTGTACTGCCAAGAACATTGATCTCTTTACAGACTACGTCTATACAACAAAAAACATGACAAATCCGGGGTTGCAGATCATTTCTGTAAACCCGGACACACAGTTGACGATGTACAAATGACTCAATAAACGAGAGAGTGTTACAACAGCCAAAGAGCAATACTTCATTGGCCCAGCTAACACTCTTACACCTGACAGACGTAACAGAACGACTGACCGCTAAACCTATCTGTCTCTTTTCTCCTTTACAAGTCTTGGCTCTCTATTTTTTTATTACCTAAATATTTTCGACTTATTATTGTCACAATTTTTATCATTAACATTATTTTTTTTATGTTTAAAATAAAACTTTTGATAATTACCCTTTTGATCATCATTTCTCTATCATCATTATGATTATGTTAACAATCTTTATTACCATCACATGCACATCTTTCACATCATAACATGTCACTGCGAAGCACCACCAATCATATTTCACTGCCCATAATTCAAACATCTTCTGTATATAATGAAATTTAATTTTTCAGTTTATCACACTCTGAAGAAGCCTTGCTTGCCAAGGCGAAATATTAGTAACATTAGAATAAAGCATAGTTGTTTTTTATGTCTTTGCCCACAGTGTTCCTGCTTCGACTTTACATGTATATGGTCTGTATCAAATCATCAATACCCAAACATGTCGGTCCTATTTCCAAAAATTATTTTATGTGAAACTTGAATTTTGTTGTCCGTGATACTGTGATTTGAAAGCTAGATTCTGAGTTTATATTGTACGTTGTTGCGATTTTTTTGAGATGTTGCTCTTTTAGATGATCCCCAGGTTCTGAATTATCGATTTTTTTTTTACCAAGATTCGATTAGGAAATCAATTTTTTATTCACCCAGATTCGATTAGAAAATGATGGGAGGTGGGGTATTGAGTCATTTACCTTTCATAGAGACTTAATCCTTCCTACAAAGAAATTGTTGTTCAAGTTCCAAGCTATGGTTTCTATTTGCTTTCATTGTTGAATTTATATATAAAGGTATACAACAGTACATACGGTTAAGCAAACGGTGAAGCAAATCTTTTTACCAACATTCTTAATATTCTCATAATGTTGTGTCCTGAGTTTATAATTGCGTTTCCTCATAAACTTTCTTCATTGACCCTTTTTCATCTCTGCTGAAATTAGGATACTACCATCTGTTATTTTATCCAATAGGGCGTTTCCTTGCACTCTAAAGGGGATTCTCGAGCATTCTAAATAGCGTGGTCCCAAAAGATTATAAATGATGATGATGATGATGATGATGATGATGAAAACGAAGGTGCTTATTAGACAGAGAAGTTGTGTTTATGACATCTAAATACATTTACAGAGGGAAAATATAAAAAGAAGCTGTGTTTTGATGTTGCAGAAGTTTAAGTGCCTCCTTTGGTATGAAGACTATTTTACTTAGGAGCAGCTTATGAGCTGTTTTTGAATTTGGATATTGACTTTTAGATTTAACATTATGAATTTGAGTTGTTTTTCCTATGAATTGGGTTATCTGATCCTTTCCCACTTGGTAGTTATGATGTCATGACAACATAACTGATATACAAAATTTTAAGTAGTTCAGTGTGTGTCAATTGAAACTACTACCGATGGCTTGAAAATTATATGTTTTGTATCTTTGTATAACCAAGCAGCTTGTCAGATACAACAGTTAGAACATTTAGAATAGTTAGAACCTAGACGGACCACTATAGCAAGCAATTACTTGCCCCTCCCTGTCTTTCTTTGTATTGGTATTTGATTGTATTGGTTTTCTTTTATAAATTTTCTTGCTGCGGTTGACCATTCAACGTCACAAGGTGTACCACCGTATTTTGCATTGCAAATCGGAATGGCTGCAGAAGCATAACAAAACTATTTTTTTTATCTGCTCTCCCCCACATGCCCTAACCCTGGACACAATATAGTAGTGGACCATGACAAAAGTCACGTGCTACATTCAAACGATTAGAACATATAAGTATTGCCTTGCAACTTATCCAATGTGAGTTGCATTTCCACAGTCATGCGTTGCGGTCACATAAACTTCAAGATTTCAATTACAGATATGGCTTATTTCAGAGGGATCGCAAGAGCTTTGGTATCATCAGATGAAGATGATATTAATAACAATGACGATGTGGATGCAAATGCAGCAACAGTACAAAGAATTGCAGGGGGAGGCAACGAAGCACAGGCAGACGATAATGTAACCATGGAGGACAGAAATATCCCAAGAGTGGGATCCTGAGACGTCTACTTTCTCATTGCCAGAGAGGTGGAGCGAATATACTCTGGAAGAAATAGGGCTTCCAGCAACGCTGGAGGGAAAGTTCCAAGAGAGTGCAACAGACAAATTATACATCAGGATCACAGAGTGGTGAGACTAGAATTTCAGAGGCATACGTCGGCCAATGAATTGCAAAGACTCATGCATGGACCTTTCACACCGTTTGAATACGTACAGGGTCACAGAGTGCAACGACCAACCAATAACAGCATTCGTACCCTCTTACGGTCACAAACCGTCAGGTAACGGTTTTAATGTGATCAGTTTTTTTCCGTTTTTTCCAATTGTTTTTGTAAATTTATATTGTGTGGCACAAGTGACCGGTCAGTGTCATGTAGATAAATGTATGATGCTCACACAAAATTATCGACATGTTTGATGATGCAAGCAAGCACTGAGATAGGTTTGGAATACATGTCCTTTTCACAGAAGAGCAGTACTCGGGTACACAGAAAATCAGAAAATCACATGCCAGGTTGAAACCAGAGCAGCTATTCGAATAAGGATTTCCAGAAGCTTTACTAATTCCATATATGTATGTATTTTAAGAAGCAAATTTTTCATCCTTGACTGATTGAGATATACACTTGATGCGTTTTCCACAACTTGTGAGGAACAAAGGAACACTTTCGTAAGATGTTGTAGGAGTAGTTAATTAAAAAATAGTGTATTCTTGCAACATTCTCTTACTACCCGAATTAGGTGTGGACAGCATTTTTCGCCCCCGTATGGTATAGAATTACTAGAACTTCGCAATAGCTTTACTAAGGAGGAGACTGTTCAATTTTTTGGATGGAATCATGCAGAACCAACTATAAATTAAAGCCAAGAGGGGTCACCTTTGATAATAAACTCACATGGAATGACCACATAAGCACTATTACCAGAACACTACCACAACCCTTGGATTCCAGAGACGAAAGTAGCAATTAAATAACCAGCATATGAAACCACAGTTCTACAAAAAATTGGTCAGATCAACTGTTGAATATACATCCACTGTATTGGACCCCTATACAAGGAAAAATATTGATCACTTCTTGTGTAACTGACATGCTTCAACAACTAAACTGGTGCAGCCATCAAGATAGACGCAGAGATGCCAGACTCTCGATGCTATACAAAATTCACTACAATCTAGTTGCCATTCCCACAAACTGCCTGCAACTTCAGCAAAGATATGAAATATAAAGGTCCTTAAAAAACGTAAGAAGCATTTGAATAACTTTGCATTTTTTTATTTAGTTGTGAAATCGAGGGTAGAAAGTATGTAATTTGTGGAAACTCTAATACTCAGTTTAGAGCTTACACTATGTACGTACTACGTACACCTCCTTAGGAATATGGGCAGCTTGAAGCAAAAATCAAGTAGATGATATGTCCTAATCCAATACTGTTCATAGGTCCCAAAATTTACAAATTTTTTAGCTGACTTACCACTCTAGCCTGTCACCCTGTCATAATATTTGTTTTGGAAGGAGACAGTATCTGCTAGATGTAAATGTAGGTTTCAGACGTTTACATTTCTCTGCTGAATTATATTTCAAGTATTCAATTTGAGCTTACAAGTGTGTTGGTGTAAAGTATACTATATAATTACAAAACTATAAGTTCATCTGCACTCAGTCCATGGTCCAAAAGAGGACGAATAATTCTTTTCTAGATAAGGGATTACTGTAGTTAAGAGAACTTTATGAAGTTCATTTTTATCAAGTTCTGTGTAATGGGGAACTGTCGTGGTGCTGAATGGGTAGATAAGGCAATAAACAATTGAGTTGGGCATGCTTGAGGAATTTCGATGTACAATGAAATTCATGAAGTGGTATCGATCTTATTCCCTTTCTTTCAAATATAAAAGATACGATCAAGGTGTCATGGTCATTTGGATGCTAAAGGTTTCACTCTCACAACTAGCAAGTAAATCACCCAATGCGGGAACCCTGTCAGGAAGCTGGGCATTAGTGCATCAGCCACAATGGAGTAGCCTCCCAGGGGGCCCAATGAGTACATGCTAAACCCGCTACCTTCAGGCCCCTTAGCCCTTAAGGGTATTTACCTAGTCCTATTGTCAGTGACTGGAACAGGGAAAGAATTTTGGCCCAAGAGACACACAGAGAGTGTCCGCCCAGCACTGACAACTGACTTACCCCTTACTATGCTTAAGAACTTGCACTAACTCCTCAAAACTGTGGCTTAAAGGAACCACCAGGGAGAAAAACCCAAGACAAGCCGAAAAAGGAAGAAAAAAAAGAGAAGAGAAGGATAGAAAAGCAGCAGAAGATTGTGTCAAAACTGATAGGAAAAGCAATGCAGATTCAAGTCTTTAACCAGAACTCTTTCACAATATCAAATCCTTAACCAGAACTATTTCACAATATCGAGTCCTTAACCAGAACTCTTTCATAATATCGAGTCCTTAACCAGAACTCTTTCACAATATCGAGTCCTTAACCAGAACTCTTTCACAATATCGAGTCTTTAACCAGAACTCTTTGACAATATCGTGTCCTTAACCAGAACACTTGATGATATGGAGTCCTTAACCAGAGCTCTTGATGATATTGAGTCCTTAACCAGAACTCTTGATGATATTGAGTCCTTAACCAGAACTCTTGATGATATTGAGTCCTTAACCAGAACTCTTGACGATATTGATTCCTTAACCAGAACTCTTTCACAATATCGAGTCCTTAACCAGAACTCTTTCATAATATTGAGTTGTTAACCAGAACTCTTTCACAATATCGAGTCCTTAACCAGAACTCTTTCACAATATCGAGTCTTTAACCAGAACTCTTTGACAATATCGTGTCCTTAACCAGAACACTTGATGATATGGAATCCTTAACCAGAGCTCTTGATGATATTGAGTCCTTAACCAGAACTCTTGATGATATTGAGTCCTTAACCAGAACTCTTGATAATATTGAGTCCTTAACCAGAACTCTTGACGATATTGAGTCCTTAACCAGAACTCTTGACGATATTGAGTCCTTGACCAGAACTCTTGACGATATTGAGTCCTAAACCAGAACCCCGAGTTCTTGACCAGAACTCTTTGATGATATTGAGTCCTTAAGCAGAAATCTTGACGATATTGAGTCCTTAACTAGAACTCCAAGTCCTTAACTAGAAGACTTTTGGAATATTGAGTCCTAATTCACCAGAACTTTCTTTATCCAAACTCTGAGTCCCAAACCAGAACTCTAAGAACTTGACCGGTTTCTTGGTGTAAAGGAGTAGTACTTTAGCGAGTACTTTCATGTTGCGAGAAATGAGTAGTTTATCAGGAAATCAAGAATTAACCAGTTCTCATTATGTAAAAGCAAAAACAAGTACTTGACCAGTACTTTTCTTGTTGAGAAAGTGAGTATTTTATTCCTGATGAAAAATCCAAACAAGTATTAGACCAGTAATTTCTTGTTGCAAAAGTAAGTACTTAACTTAGTTACACAAGAAATTAGCCAGTTCTCATAATGTAAAATCAAAACGAGTACTTGACCCTCACTTTTCCTGATGCGAAAAAATGAGTATTTAACTCATGATGTGCAAAAATGAGTACTTAACTTAGTGCTACGAGAAATAAGCCAGTTCTCATGATGAAAAATCGAAGCAAGTACTTGACCCATACTTTCCCGTCGCGAAAATGAGTACTTAACTCATGATGTAAAATCGAAACAAGTACTTCACCAGTACTTTTCTTGTTGCGAAAGTGTGTACTTGACTTATGATGTAAACTCAAAACAAGTACTTGACCAGTACTTTTTTGGCTACGAAAATGAATACTTGACCAGTAAGTTCAGAACTTAACCAGTTCTGAAGAGGTAAAATCGAAACAAGTGCAGGACCAGTACTTTTCTTGTCGCCAAAATGAGTACCAAAATCAAAACAAGTACTTGACCAGTACTTTTCTTGTTGCGAAAATGAGTACTAAAATCAAAACAAGTACTTGACCAGTACTTTTCTTGTTTCGAAAAAAGAGTACTTAACTCATGTTGTACATCAAAACAAGTACTTGACCAGTACTTGATGAAGACCGAGTCTTCCACTGGTGCTGGTAGAGGTTAACCGGTTAACAAGACGACATTGAGGACACAAGGAAAAGACTGAGAGGAAACTGAGTCTTTAACCATGAATTTACAGCTTATCCTGTTTGCTTGTAGGAATCAAGGCTGGATACAAATACTGGTTGAAGAACTCAGGTCCTTAACCAGAGCTCGTAGAAGACCTGTCCTCCCAACGAAATCCGCAAGAACGTAACCCATATTGTTTGATGAAAAATGAGTCCTTAATTGGTGCTTACATAGACTTGCTCCAAGTCTATTTCTTAATGTCCTTCTCCAAAGGTCCACCATTCCGTGTTAACAAAGGAGAGTGCCAGAGAAATAGACTTGTACCTTTCCAGCAGTCATGAATAATTAATGAGATAAATCTTTTGTATTCTGACGTCACCGGACAAGATCCTGTCCGGTGGCGCTTCTCTCTGAAGTGAGAGAATCAGCCATTCAGCACGAAGAAATGACAAAGCTCTTTCCAGATTAAAAAATTTCCAAGGGGGTTGCCTCCTGGAAGGCATTTCTTGACAAAAGATGCACTTGGCTGCCGATGCCAACGACTCTGAATGAAATTCAAAGAGGTTTTTGTTCTTCTCTCCTCAATTCATATTGAAAAGATGCATTTAGTGTATTATTCTCAATTTCAAAGAAAGAGTTTCGCCTTTTGTTTAATAATCTAAAATCAGTACCCCCAATCTTCTTATCAGCAATCCACTGGAGCGGGAATCTCATTAATTATTCATGACTGCTGGAAAGGTACAAGTCTATTTCTCTGGCACTCTCCTTTGTTAACACGGAATGGTGGACCTTTGGAGAAGGATATTAAGAAATAGACTTGGAGCAAGTCTAGTGCTTACAGAGCCCAAAACATTTTTTTGACCAAAACGCAAGGTTGGAGACCCAAACTAATTGATAAAATCAAGTCCTTAACTGGTGCACATGGGGCTTAACTGACTCTCCTGACGAAGTCGGGAAATGTACTCAGCATTGTTGGACAAAAACCCTGGCTAAACCAGTTTTCTTAGAACTTAACCTCATCTCTCGAGAAGAGCAAAGATGGAACCAACACTATTTGACAAAAATAGAAACCTAAAACGGTCAATTTAGAACTTAACCTGTTCTCTTGACGAAATCAAGGAAGGAACCAGTACTATTTGATAGGATCAAGTTGTTTACCGATGCTCTTAGAACCTAACTTGCCTTACTGTTCAACAAAATCCAGTCCTCAAAATCGAGTTTCTAACTGGTGCTTTTAGAACTTAACCTGTTCACTTACCTAATCACATCTGTTTGGCGAAATGAAGTCCTTGTTTGGTGCTCATAGAGCTTAACCTATTCACTTGACGAACTCAAGTACAAAACCAGTACAACTTGAGAAAAACGAAATCTAAGCAGGTGGTCTTAAAACTGAAATCAAGATCCTGGCAAAAAATCAAGTACTTAATCGTAACTTTGATGACAACAAGTCCCTAGGTGGTGCCCTTAAGACTTAACCTGTTCTTATGCTGATTAAGAAACTAGCACTTTGACACAGTCACCTCCTTACCTGTAATCCTGGAATTCTGCCCATTACCATCACGAAATCAAGTTAGAAAGCGGTGCTGTTCTTTAAAAACTAGTCCTTGACCAATGGACATAGATCCTAACCAGTTCTCTAGATGCCAACGAGTACTAAGAAGTATTGACTTATTAGCTCTTAACCCTTAAATTGCTGTCTGCTTCCAAGTACTCCACATGTACTAGGCTACGTGGTTACCACCACACCAGTGTTTAGTCTGAAGAGTATCTAAGTTTGACTGTCAAACAAAAACTAAGCCAGTACCATATCCAGAACCCAGTTTTCAACAGAAACTTTGTCTTCAAGCTAGAATGCAACCATTACTATGTCCATAATGAAAAGAGTCAAAAGACACTGATATTATAATGTTAAATTCTCAAGGACAATTGTGTCTTTTGGGCAAGAACCTGACCAGTTCTTTGGCCATATTCTAAGAATGTAATGTAACCTATACCTTATCCTGCATGTACTTAACCAAGACCCCATCAATAAAAACTAGTACTAAAGCTGCGCCTTTCCCATCATGAAAACTACAAAATAAAGAAGTTGACAGCAGAGTGAGTGCTCATCCAGGTCCTTGACTTGACTAAGCACCGGGCAAGAATTTTGACTGAAAAATTTGTACCTTATTGAAGTACTCAACCAGAAATGTGGCTAACTACTAAATCCAATCTAGGTTTTTGTCCCTGAAGAGAAACATTATTAATCCCTCAACTAAGTCATCGACCAGTAATCTGTCTATCACAGAATCACCTAACCCAAATTCAGTTTGTAATGCTATACTTAATCCGCACCATAATCAATGCTGGATGTACTCGTAGCACTAAGTCTCTGTGATTTAAGAGGTTTGATAAGCCTTGCATTCATATACATCAACCAACACTGTAAAGACCTCTTGTATGTAAGTATCAAACCAGAATGTTGTCTTTACAAAACGTCAATAACCCATATCTGTAACTAAACAATGACAAATATTCCGTCAATGGTAAATCTAGATGACCACTTCCCTGTCCTAGTCAAAACATATTCACAAAAATCCTGATTTATTGCCCAAAAAGTATTAGTGCATGCAGCTCCTCCTTGCTACTTTTTCTTTAAATATGACTGAACCTCAGTATAAAAGCCAGAACTGAGCAACCAGAGACGGTCCACCTGTAGGTTGCTGGGAAAATTAAAATGCTCATGAAACAATCAACTTGAGGCAGGCAAAAAAGATTTGTTGCATATTGATGAAAACTGTTCCCTACCTCACAGTTATGAAAGTAGGAAAACATAATCGCAGCTTCCTTGCCAAGTTAGCCAGGTGTACTTGTTGATATAATGGAATAGTCCATCAATTGCATACATAATCATACAACTCATAGGTGCTGTATGTCCAATGTTATATAATGACAACCTCTTGCTAGTAGCTAAGATCTACCTAACAGTAACATACTGCTCCAGTACTACCTTGGTGAGGCACTGGGCAGCACTTTGTAAGTTCTGCCCCATGCTGCAGCAAAGCAAAACTAGGTTAGCCAAGGGAGGCAGAGGGGCGAGCAAAAAACAAAGAATTTTGAGGCATGTGTTCTACTGATAAAGCTAGCCAATGCATCTGCTGGATATTGTAGTAGTTCTGCAGTTAAAAACCTTGTTGGAAGCATAAACAACAATTCAAATCCTAAAAAACACCTAAAGGGAAGCCATTATCGACGCCCTAAAAGCAAGCCCTGAGATTTGTGCAACAAAAGACAAATATCTAGGCCCTTCTCTTGTAACATACTTGTAGATAAAAACAAAAAACAAAAGGTACGATCTCACCCAAGATGGCTAGACTCGAATCGAATACAACAAAGCAGGTTACCAGAGTTTCAACTGAGTTTCAATGAAGTGGGATGGACATTGGACCACCTCTAGGCCATCATCCAGATTCGACGGTGAACAGCAAGCGCGACAGAACCAATTGTATCCAACCAGAGACTTTTGTATGGCGATAAGGCACGTAACATTGAAGAGCCCTCCGGCATTAAACGTTCAAGAAATTGCTCAAATTTCTGATATCTAGTCTGAGCATTCTTCATGTGAAGGTTCATCATGGAAGAATTCACGCATCCCTACTTCAGGACATTAGTTACGCCCACATACCAGCATGACCATCTCTGGCCGCAATGCATTTTGGTGCGATGGTGTGCTGGGCAAAATCACATCCCGTATCTGTGACCAGCTCTCAGCCTTAGTAACTATACTTGTTATTGATATAATTGAATGAACTAAAGTCCTCTTGGGGTATTTACTACAGATTAAGCTTGTGACTTATCTGACATGTACAACCTCTACAGTGTGCTTTTCATGATGGAAGATGCTCTATTCTTTGCCACCGGTTCAAGATTTATTCTACCTAAGAGGTAGGCAGGGCAACATTTTATACATGACTGTGATTCATTTGGTCGCCATGAACAATTGAGTACATGTTTATTAAGACTTACCTTCCCTGTCACTAACAGGTATACAAGTCACACTTTCAGCAACCACATTATAGAAGACATAGTCGAGTTACCAGGTTTGGCAAAGTCTAACCAATTCTAATAACACAGCAGCTTATGATACATTGTTTTGTTTCCTCTGTTTGGGGTTTTTGTTATGTTCCATGCCTGTTAAGACAAAGGTTTGGCAATAATTTACGAATTTTAAGAGCTTGATTGGTTAACGTGTATTACAATTTTGCCATGCTAGCTGCCCATGAAATGAAAAATGAAAACAGTCGTCTTTTAAACTTTCACCAAGGCAAAGAGGACTTACAAATATCAAATTTGTGAAAAATCTTATTTTTCTGAGGGAATTTCTTATTTTCTAAACAAGATCACAAACTATATCTAATAGCTGTCAATTTGTGCAATTGCTTTGTTACTGCGATTCCGAGACTATTTTTGCCCCCATGGGTTGTTAGTGCTTGCTACCTGGCATTACTGTTGTGTGATTGTGGCAGCAAGCAAGAAAAATTATTTTTTTGTTTTGTATCGTTTTATATTCTTTTTGCAGCTTTGCCATAAGGATCTGTTGCCTGTTCTTGAGACAGACACAATAATAAATTACTCTCCAGATTTGAAAATGATCCACTTCAATTGTTCTATGGATATATGTCAAATATAGGCCAGAGACTAAATCTAATAAGTAGAAGAATGGGAAACTCTAATTGCCGTTATGTGCCTTAGGCAGCCTCTGGATTGCCTTCTGCCATGATCTGCTACCTCCTATTGTCCCCGCTTTCATGTAAGCAACTATTTCTAATAGGAGAGGTGTCTCTTGCGGTGCTGCGGGAAGGTATTTAAAGTACTGCAGTACTTGAAACACCTGCCTGCGATGCATTTCCATTTGCCTGGGCTTTCATATGAATCGAAGATGAAAAATAACAGAAAGCAACTACACTGCACTGCCCGGCTACATGGAAATTAAGTCATTTAGGTTACAACATATTTTTATGTATTGCTTTTCGAAAGTTTATGCATTGCATTTGTATTCTTGATGTTAATTATAGTATGCCTGAACTGTTATGATATCCTTGATTAGTGAAATTGTTTCGTTGTAAACATTAATTCCATATTTTCTTCCCCCTCATCTACTTGAAATGGGTCGATTTTTCTTAATATGTTCAGCTCATAATCGTTGAAATCAAATGGGCATCGTGGAATAACAACATATTTGTTGGTTTGTACACCAAATGCTTCTATGTCAACACTGTATTCATCTGGGTTGAATAAAGTGGGATTAATTAAGGCCCTTAATGGATCACAATCAATGTTATCATAGATTTGCCAACAAGTGAACCTCATCCAAAAGGTCGAGAATTTCTTCATTCTCCATCCAGTGTAACAATTCCCTATAGTGGACAACAATAAAGCAAACAACTTCTTTCCAAAGCCTCTCGATCCATTGATTGTGCACAGAGAATCCAGTCAAATAGGGTTTCCATTTAGTACCAAATTCTGCCAGCATCAATAGGGCCACACCAATATTTTCCATCCCTTGATCTGAACGGACTCTCCGCGGCCAATAAAACTCTCAAACAGCATGTGAAACGAGTCTTTCAACTGTTTCTGCAAATTGTTGTCACTGCAGTGTAAATAAATGATGAAACGGGAGAACCCATCAATGCAGCCGTTGATGACCATACGCCACTGTATCAATTTTTGGTGTTGATCTATGTCCTTGAAATAAAAAAGATACAAATGCTCCAGGCTATCAGACTGACACATATTTAGAGTACCATAAAAATGCACGCCAAACTAAGTTGAAGTAACTTCTGTATGGGGCCTGGTATACCTACTCAGGCTTTTGGTAAATTTGCTATAATTTCCTGGGTATCTCTTATGTCTCGGTATATCTTTGCGCAGGTGGATGGGCGAAAATAGGCGAAATGGAATGATACAGGACGCACAGGAGTACATGTGATTTGAAAACTTTGAGCACATGTAATTTATGAAAAGGAGGTCTATGATGATGAAATTTCATAGAAGAGAGCTCAATCCATTATGGTAAGAACAAACTAAAAACATCTGCTCTAGATGTCCCTGCCAGAGTGAATAACAGTTTTCGCTGATCAACGTTTTGGCTAGGCCAATTTTGGGATTTTGGGTCTGAGCAAAGATCAGAGGAAATGACAAACAAAAACTCAATTCATCAAACTCGTAAGCATTTATATCAAATGTTTGATAATTTTTATATTTAATTCTTTTTAAAACAGCAGTTTTACTCTCACAGATGCATTTTGCGGAGCCTTGAAATTTGGTCTATTTTTCTTGTTTACAGCGAACCACCATTATGGTTGGAATTTCTACCTAATTCAAAATGTTAGCCCTAACCATGAAATGGTTTATACGCGCAGTTAACATACCACCTTACGACTCAAAGTATATCTCAATAGACATCCTTGAGAGCCTAATAAATGATTTCTCATCTGAAATAGATGATTTCTCATCTCATCGATTTCTCAAATGAAACAAACAACATCATGATCTTAGTTGACTTTAACGCTAGAGCCAACTGTCTACTATATCATATACCAAACTCAAAACACACGGATGCTACTTAGCATTTCACACCTTGGGTATTTTCTTCCGACGTCTGACTATTACCCAGGAGACTAAAATAGCCACAGACAATACCTTTTAGACCTATGGAGATGTATCAACCTTGGGATACTTAATTGCTTCCCAATCTCTGTTTGAACAAATATTTATATTTTATGGAAGTGAAGAAACTCATTTATTAGATAACTGCATAATAACAATTCGAATCCCTAATAAACAACTTGTAAATTAATCACACAAAAAGGTCTAAGTTAAAAAATAACTAATTTGGGATGAAGATGAATTTCCTTCAAATTTGTCACAAGCATTAAAATGTGATGAAATAAAATTGAGAAGAAATGAAATTTTAATGGATACAAAAAATTCAGCTGATACAATTGTGCTTGCCTCTGAGCTAACAAACATCTTACAAACTGCCGCTAAAGGTCACTTAAGAAGAAACTGATAAAAGAAGATAAAATTGATAAAAAAGCATTGAAGAAAAAGAAATGGTTTGACTCTGATAGATCAACCACACATGCATAAGTGCGAGCATACAAGCACAGAAGCAGACTCTCTAGTATCACTGGCTCTTGGTTATGAGAAATCTTTCAAGAACACTATTATGTCATATATGGACAAGTTCACAAGTGGACAAAATACTAATACATTTCTAACCCCATCAAAAAAAGATACTAAAGCATTTTTAGCCATGAACTATAGCGTGTATTGGAACTTATACATTGATGATTGCTCTAAGGCATTAACCTTTACAACTCATAAGAATCACATCTCTCTTGAACTAATACCTTGAAATCATCACAATCAGAAATATAGAATGCTTCCGACATTAGGACTTTATGACCATTGCTTAGAAATAGAAAAGCAAAGACATTGTAAGTGCTCAATAGATTGAGATCGACGTTTTTGAAAGGCGTACACCAAGAAAGAAGAAAATGAAGTACATGTAAGAACTCTAAGAACTATGAGATTGAACAAATGCGATTTCTAAATCAGATCAATGATCTATACCCTAATTTCAATAACATCTCAACTTTAGAACAAAAATACATATATCTTATGACAAATGAAGACAAAATCTTCTTAGAAATTTAAAGAACAGAGGGAATTTTTTCTTGGACAGATAACAAGATAGTTTGGTACTAGATACAGTCACCCATGACTGTACAATTTGTGGGTATTTGCGATTTCAAGTTAACAATAACAGTTGACGCTATGGAGTGACCTCAATTGCCTACACCTTGCAACTCCCATGGCAAAGCATCTGGTGACAAGCAGATTCTGAAAGAACGTCAAATTATATATATGGAAAACATCTTGAGTAATGTCATATATATTATATTTCGAAAGACTCTTGCCATGCACCTGTCTATATGTTAATCTTTTTATCTGCACTTGAAAACAATTATATAGCAAAATCTCACTCTCCAACTCTCTTGAATCCGCCGTGGAGAATAATTGCTGAATACTTGCTATATTGTTCTTTACTATGAATTCTGATACCTCTATATTTGTTATGTTTCTCCTCACCTTCATCAACCCTGTTCTGTTGTTGGGACTGTCAACACCAGTTAATTTCCTCTTTCTGCTAGCACTGTGCTTAGCCTCTGTTCAGGGCTTCGTTGTGGAGAATAAACTATAGACAAGCCAGTTCTTCTTTGCTGAGCACAACCCTAATCACACTTGCAAATACACCGGTTCACATAGATGTAAAGATTGTGCAAATCAGAAGGGTTCCCTGCCATTCCTTTTTTAGACTGAATATTATTTTTTTTACAAAAAACCCTTTGTTTAACCCCAACTAAGCTTCAAAAGCAGTGGTAGTGATAGCTATTTACTTGTTAGCCTCTCCAGAAAGCCCCCCCCCTCCTCCATATGCTCTATATGACAGTGAGCTATGAACCAAATAGCTCCAGGGAGCAGTGCAATGAAGAGAGTCAAAGATTAGCAAAGGTGAAAAAAGGAGTTGGGTAGAGGGATTCTTTGATCAAGAAGGATTGATCGACAATTTCTCGTTTTGCCCTTCAGCACTTACAGTCCCCACTATATTGAATTCTTTGTTTAAATTCAACTGTAGTTTATTAAAATTCACTCCTGTGAGCACTGCGCTGCTAGAATCTCTAACTTGTGCTGGCGCGGCGCTTTCCCTTGTCTTCAAAGTTGCTGCCTTTAACCTGAGACAAGTTGAAAGTGGAAAAAACAGTGGGTACTCAGAAAGAGATCTAGTTGATGGAATAATCAAAAATATTATGTGTACCCCTGAAACATTATTTAGAATTGATGTGTGAGACAGGCATGCAAGTAGTGGTGAAAATAATTTGGGCACAGTACAAGAAGAGAAATGCAGGTGGATTTTCTGTCAGCTTAGCAAGTATGGTTCAATTACTGTCTGAAGAACCGTAAAATTGCCTACTGCAGGCACTGAATTTCAAGAAGAGACTAGTTTTTGCTTCAAAGCTTGATGGTAATAAGGGCCAGTACGATGCAAGTCAATGCCAGGCCATGTTCTTGCACACCATTGAGACTGGGCTGCTGTCTGGGAGACACAAATGAAGCATCGATTGCTCAGTCAAACACTGCTGGAGCAGAAGAATCGGAGAGGAATACTACAATAAGTCAGAAAGGAGCAGCAAAGATCGCTTAATTGCAAGAGAGAAGTCTTAATGATATCAATTGCAGTAAAAATGACAAAGGAGTTTAAAGATAACAGAGCATGAAAAGAACAGTTGAGTGAGCAATTATTAATTGGGATCAAAGCGATCAAAGAAGAAGTTGCATCATTAAGGCATGCTGCAGAATTTAGTCCGACTCAGGCTGAAATGAAACAGACAAGTCGACAAGCACAAGGCAGTGGCAGAGTTTGTGAGAGTTGGTGTGGGTGCAAAGAATGTTTTAAAAACAGCAAAGGACATACTTGAACACATTGCTGGAAATGTGGAGATTGTGACTCTGCTTGCAATTGATCTCAAAGGCAATGGCTGCACTAGGGAAACTACCATGGGCTGCTATCGTTGGACATCCAGTAGCTTTAGACTGTAAAGAAGAGTTAAATCAATGTACAGGTTGTACAGTAAAAACCCGCATAAAAGAACAAGTGGATTAAGAACACTCAGGCTGAAATTTGTTTGAAAAACACCATATACATAACAACACATTCAGCCTGAAAAATGAAAAATGTTCTTATATATGAGTTAAGCCTTTTGAGTTAGGTGTTTGAGTTTTAAATTTCAGAGAGCATTAAGGCGGGATTACACTATCATCTCTAGGTACAAGTTGCTTCACATTTTTTCTGTGATGACAAACAGCGAGAGAATGCGATAGTGTAAGGTGCGGTAAAAGTTGCTTGTAGTTGCGCGTTGGAGGTGATAAAACCAAGTTTTTTAATCCATCTCGCGGCATTTCAATTTGATTGCTGATCAAATTTTTTTGAATCCCTACAAGTTTTTCAAAGGAGCCGACATTTTTGGCGCGCGATTCAGGGCAGTGTTGGCGCGTAAACTTCTTCTGAAACATTCAAGATTGCCACTGACGACTGTGAGGGGCCTATAGAATTGTGAGAGAATGGAGTTTCAGTCTCATCAATTTACCAGTAATCTTTTTGAAGAGCACTTGCAGAGAAGACAACAAGAACAGCGGTTTAATTCACAAAGGTGAGTTATGGATTGGTACCTATATTCAGCAAATTTCAGAAACTTAATAAAATCTCAAATTTAATTAGGCCGGCCTGGCCTAACTTCACCAAAGCTGGCTTTATTCATCATCCCTTGAACAAATGCATAGGCTATACATTAATATGATTCTGCCTTGACACCCAACATCTGCAAATACAAATTTGTAATCAAAGTCAACAAGTGCCATCAGAACAATGCTATAAAAGCCTTTGTAATTGTAGAAGCTGGCCCCTGAATCTTTTGGATGGTATATTGATATGTGCTTCCCATCTGCGGCAGCAAATGCATTTGGAAATTGCCAACGTTCTTCTGTGCCTTGTGCAAGCTTCATCCATTCGTTCTCTGTATTTGGGCAAGTGAAATATTCATCTTTCAGTGCATTATAAATTCCATCACATACCTTTGGAATAAATTTGCTGATTGTGGTCTCATGTATTCTGAATTGATATTGTAAGCTATTGTAGCTTTCACCTGTAGCAAGAAACCTAAGTGTCACTGCTAATTTCTCCTCTGGGCTTATAGGCTTTCGTAGGTGGGTAGTTTGTCCTTCAATGGATGGACGAATTTTGAACAAGAGCATCTGTACAAAAATGTTATAAAAAAATTTTAATCAAAGAAAATTTAATTCTGATTAATAATAAAATTCTTTACTGGATGAAAATGAAAACCGTGTTTGGGACTAGTCTAGGTATCTAGCTAAGCTATCTATAAGATAAAACACCTAAGCAAAGAGCAAAATCAGAAAAATAAATATGGACCTGTACAATAATGTTATTGATAACTATATAAACCTTAGCATTTATTCATGAATACATGATTATCTATAAACATTACAGTAAAATAAAAAAATATTAGGCCTAACCTCGAACGTTTCTGTATTCATTCTCATAAACCTTCTGTAATCCCCTCTGTCTGCCAATATTAACTCCTTTACCAAATTTGTGTACAAACTTTTATTATCACGTTCAGTTAACCATGGTTTTACCCAATAAACTCTTTTTTTCCTCTTTTTTTTCTTCTGCATATTCAATGCACAACACAGCAAAATAGCAGCCACAGCCTTCTCTCTTTCGTCATCACTCGACTCACTCGACTCGATACTCTGAAACTCCATTTTCTCACAATAGGCCCCTCACAGTCGTCAGTGGCAATCTTGAATGTTTCAGAAGAAATTTACGCGCCAACACTGCCCTGAATCGCGCGCCAAAAATGTCGGCTCCTTTGAAAAACTTGTAGGGATTTAAAAAAATTTGATCAGCAATCAAATTGAAATGCCGCGAGATGGATTAAAAAACTTGGTTTTATCACCTCCAACGCGCAACTACAAGCAACTTTTACCGCACCTTACACTATCGCATTCTCTCGCTGTTTGTCATCACAGAAAAAATGTGAAGCAACTTGTACCTAGAGATGATAGTGTAATCCCGCCTTTAGACATAGTGCAGATTGGAGTTAAGTTGATTGTAAACACTTTTGTAATTATATAAATTACGATAATTAAACTTGAGTGTCACCTTCACGCAAGTCACTGATTTTCCAATCTGTTCCTTCTCTCTCCTGTTTCTTCCTTAATTTTTTAACCACCTTCCTCAGGTAGTCAGCATTCCCAACGAGTCCAAAGTCAACTGGGAGTTCAAGGCCTTTACCTTGGCCTGCATTAATCTACTGCCGATGCATTCCGCTTCAATTTGCCCATGCTTTGACAAAAACTTATGAAAAACCGTTGATACATTGAATGGTACGTGTCCAACCATTTTTTCTTCTGTATTTCTAACTGCCACTGCATATTTATTCCATGTCGCAGTCCATAACTTCTCCAATATAAACCGTTGCATTTGAAAAATAAGCATGATACCCACGGATGCTTGCCTGAATAAAGAATTTGTAATTGTTCACCATTTTAATAATTCGATTAATGCAGAAGATTGAGCGGAGTGACTTGGCTTGACTGCTATGTAATTTGTTTGTAAGTTGAGAGAGAAGAGCTGTGTGAGTTAAGCAAAAAGTTCAAGATGGCCGATGGCCTCATTTGCATGCTGAAGGTGAAATGTTTGTTGGGTAATTTTGCAGAAAAGCACGGGAAAAAGTTACGGTGACCGTTGAAATATTTGGTTCCAATTCTTGTTGAAAAAACCTAGGCCATCGCCATCCTAGGCCTAACTTAGTTGCCAAAAGAAAGATGAATCGTACATTATTTGACTGCGGTGTACGAAAGTCAGTTGAGTTGAAGGATGGAAGGCTGTACGACGTCACATCCACTTTGGAATAGAAAATTAAACTCAGCAGCGCTACAGTCAAATGTCAACATTGTGACAGAACATTCAAGGGCCAGCAATATCTGGACAGTCATGTGCAATTCAAGCATCCGCCTTCTTCTTCTGCTGCACAGAATTTGACCAGTAACAACTCAGCATCTTCGACTAGTTTTGCACACATCAATAACAACTCATCAAGTGAAACAAGTATTCAACTTGCGAATGGGCTACATGGACATGAAGGGCAGGCTGATGTTGCACAAGATCTAACTCCAAGTCAAGGCAACAATCAAAAGGGAAGTAAAAAGCGAAAATCATACACTGTGGAGTTTAAAAAGAAAACACTAGACCTTCTAGAATCACTGAAACCTCAACTAATAAATATAACATAGCTGCAAAACATCTAGGAATAGATAGATTGCTTGTTGTTAAGTGGGAAAAGATCAGAAGCAAACTCATGACAGAGCTGTCTTTAAACACCTTGAAGAAGAATACAGGTGGGACAAGGCCTATGAGACTTAGGAGGACGATTGCTGAGAACAGATCCCAACGTACAGGTAAATATTAGCTACTCTGCAACTTTGTATAAGAGCTGATTCTAAACAAAACGTAAAGCCAGCCCTCATCTTTAGAGGAAAAGGACATGTGTCTACAGAGGAAAAAGAAAAGTATGACAAGAAGGTTGATGTGTATTTCCAGCAAAACGCCTGGATGGACGAAGATACCAACATGAAGTGGGTCCAGGGCACTCTTATTCCAGGAGTTGGACAAAATGACCAAGGAGAAAAAGTTTTGTTTGCAGACAACGTGGGGTTTCAACACAGTAAACAATTTCATGAAATATCCAGAAAGGAGATCAACACTACAATTTACTTGCTGCCTGAAAACCATTCAGACAAAATTCAGCCCATCGAAGCAGGCTGTGGTCGCATGATGAAACTTAAAATTGGAACAGCAATGGAGACATGGTTGGAAAAGGATAACAATCTTGACAACTGGCATGATGGGCTGTCAGCCAAAGAGAGAAGGATCTTGCTCACTCAATGGACTGGAGACGCATGGAGTGAAATAAATAAAAATCCTACATTTTTTAGAAGGCTGTTTGAGAAAACTGGCTGTTTGCTAACAGCAGACGGCTCTGATGAGTTTAAAGCTTCACCCCAAGGTTTGACTGATTATCACTCTGAAATGAAGCTGGACACTGACATTTTACTCTTTCAGTTTTACCATATTAATAAGTAACAAAATTGCCCTTGAACTTGAAAATTTTTTTGATCTGTTGAGTGGAAATCTTGTGTCTATAGTCTTGTGCAATATTTAATTTAAGAACATATTAAGAACACTTTCAGGCTGTTTTTGCAGAAAGCACCCTGTAAATAAGAACAAAATCAGCCTGAAGTCCAAAACACCTGTTCTTTTATGCGGGTTTTTACTTTTACTGGGTACAGAGCGCACTCAAAAAATTAAGGTGCTCGGAAAAACCTTAAAGGGTATTTTAGCAGAGTACATATATCGAACCCCTAAAGGTGCTAAAATGCTACCGAATGGGTTTTTATAAAAACCCACAGGGATTTTAAAAGCATCATTAAGGGTTCCATATATGTACATGGGGTTTTCTCTAAAAACCACAGCTAAAGCTTTTTGAAGCACCCTTTGGTTTTTGAAGCACCCTTAGGGGTTCGATATATTTACTCTGGATTTTTGCTAAAAACTCCAGTTAAAGGGTTTTTAAAGCACCTTCAGAGGTTTTATATCGCACCTGTAGGGGTTTAATATATGTACTCTGGGTTTTTGCTAAAGACCCTGGGTAAAGGTTTTTTTTAAGTACCTTCAGGGGTTTCATATCGCCCATGTATGGGTTTGATATATGTACTCTGAGTTTTCCCTGGGTTTCCGAGTAGACTCTCTGACAATCAGATTATCCATTAATGTTATTGTATTCTTCAGGCTGCCTGAATAACAGATGTCAAAAGCATAATAGCATTCAAGAATACAAGACATCCCTGTAAGGACATCTTCAATATCTTGGGCAAAAAGTTTGATGCCATCCATACATGTTTACTATTCCTTCAAAGATATTTGAGCTCAAGCTCAAAGTGCGTATTGTTATTGTCAGATGAGGAGAATTGACCTCCTATACCAAAAAGAGTAATAAATATAAATATTTTAATAAACAAATTAACCAAAACGATTAACAAACAAATCCCCCTTTTTAACACCTTTGACTCTAAATATCAAACATTATATTAACCCCCACTTAATGTTTCGAACGTATTTGCCTTCACTGCGATCTTCACAGGTGCCAGCAAGCAACAGAAATACATCACTTCAAAGCCATACATGTACAACCACATTGGACCAATTCTTTCTGCCCTGGCATAAACACTGATGGGCGAAAGAAAAACAGATTTTTTATTGCTAAAGTATGGACTGAATGTAGGTGATAACAATGTAGTTATGTAGTTATGTATGCAGCATATGGATTCATAAATTATGTATTTGATTTCAAGTATCTATAATAAATGGAAAGAGAGAAAGAGGTTAACTTTTTATGTAAACGGCCAACCCAACAGCGATAGGATTTGTTTAGGAAAATGTAAAGAGATATTGAAATGGAGTGATGGTTCCTAAGTTGGGGAGTTTTAAAGCTCCGCTGTGCAAGCCCTTGTTGCATTCTTCATTTAATGCACCTGTAATGGATTTAACAAAATAAAAACCATAAACTTTAATGCTCTTGAAATCTTTAGAGGAACCACTAACATCGCTTAAATTTTCACTAAGAATTTTGAGTGCTCATAACAAATTTTGCAGAAAAATTCTATGGCATGAAAAAGTTTCAATTATCACCAAAAAAGTCGATACCTATAGTTGTATAGCTATAATGACCTATATAATTCTAAGGCATGTGAGTAAAATGCAATGCAACAGTAAGTCTCTTTGCAAGTTCCAAGCCCTAATTCCATGGTACTAAAATGAAATCTGAGCTTTCGAACCAAATTTTAGAATTAAACAGGTTGAATCAACCAACCTAAACTAGCCAACATTAAATAGCTCTTGCCCAACTGTTGGAATAACATACATTTGAGAAGAAAGTAGATATTTGAAAAGAACAATTAGCTATTTCCCAGCAGAACTTGTTGAAAACTGCCATACTGTACTATGGGGACATAACAATTCATGCAGCAAGCTGTTGGCACTGTGAGAGCTTCTCTGAAAAGCTAGGAGCAATGAAACATTGAAAATCTGCAACAAAAACTGTTGATCAAGATTACAGATTGAAGATTAATAGATATACCTTTTTCTGGAATGTTGATCTCAATTCTGTTTTCATAATTTATCATCTGTTCAGTTAAGTCAGTGAGAACACTTCTCTTCCAGGTTGCATCAGGTGTCTTTGTTGGTGTTGCTCCACAACATCTTTTATTTTCGAAATATTTCACTGAAATCTTAGACTAACATCAAGCTCAACCTGTAAAATATAGAAAGGATTCAATTTTGGCCCATGTATGAGCTCACATCAATGTACATGAAATGCATTTTTGAGTTCAAAATAGAATTAACATTCTTTGAATTCGCAGGCAAGGGAACTCTTCAATGATTTTGCTGGTGAGATTTTCTTTCATTAAAATCATACAATGTTTTTTTGACCTATGGAATCTCTCTGTCAGAACATGAAGATCCAGATTTTGCTTCTTCATTTCTTCTTTCATTTCATATATGTGCACTGTGATGCTAATCTTGTCTTGCCAATGCATTCTTAACTTCCACCTAATTAAAGTTATTTTAGTTTTGTTTTTTTTTTTAGTTATTTCATAGAAAACTCAACTGAAAATGTTTGTTTTCCTGGTTCCAGTCAATTGAATTTTCGCATTTACAAATGTATCAAAAATGAACCTCAACAAATGATTGATATCTCCTTTATTCCCCTTAAAATAACGTATTACTGTACAAAAATTTGCATGGCTAATCATAAAGGAGAATCTTTGTACCTGTGCCTTCAATGCCTGGGTTTTGTTCTTCTTGAATAATAGAATCTGATGTTCTCTTTCTTCCCCCTGCCTTTCTGTCCAAATTTGGCTTTCCACTGAGTGACTGTAGCAATGCTGATAAGGGGCCTCCTCCCTCGTTTAAATGAGATACTCAACAGCAACTTAAGGGAAACCTGACTTGTAAACGTGAACTACAAGTGTATTCCCAGTAGCATATTTACAGCTTTTAACAAGTTTTATTGTTTTAAGGCAAGAGTGGTTGGTTCCAATGCACTTTGCTGCTGGCTTTAAGTGGGTTCATGTCGGTTACTGCAGGGTTCAGCTGGGTCCAGGCGTGTTTAATATTTATGAGCTATCGAGTATATAATCATCTCTCATTGTTTCTAAAAGATGAAGCACCCCAAGAACAGGCTGCAAAACACTCAAGAGCAGGCTGAACATCTAATACTACTTATTAAAACCGACATGAGATTCAAAAAATATTTTTATCAATCATTCAAAATCAATGTAAGTGCGGGAGAGGGCCTAAAGGGCTCTTGGTGTTGTTTCTGAATAACAAACAATCGAGAAAGTTGTTTTGAATCTACGAAATTTGGCATCTTTGGAACAAAAAACTCATTAGGAAGCCATTATTAAAAATGTGCTAAAATCTGAAATAAGCAATAGAGCTGGGAACCCGTGGAATGAAAGAGAATAAGCGGAACTGAAGGGAACCAATGGAAGATGCTAAAAAGAAGTCAGAATACTTAAAATCGGAGGCAAAAATGGGAACGAAGTTGAAATCGGTTCAAATATGTGGGAATCAGAGGTGGCAAAGGAGAACAAAAGGAGGAATCACTGAAAACAATAAAGGAACAGCAAGTAGCCAAGAGATGGGCACCTGTTTCTTTCAATTCATTTTCTGCCCCATTAACTTACCCTCCTTTTCCTTGGTACTGACTACTGGCTCCATCCCAACACCAAATATAAAATGATTACGGTCAAAGGATGCACCAGGACACCTTTTAAAAGAAACTCTGAAAGAAACTTCATACTAAAACTTCTAATTTATTGTTCTATTGTTTTATTTAACAAAAGAAAATAATATCAAGTTGAAGAAACTCTTAGCACTAGGGCTTGAGCCATGTTTCTTGCAAATAATATGTGTAGTCAGTGGTGTGGCTGCCCCCTCCCAGGGAGAAGTTCTGTGGGGCACCAAAGGCAGCAAAAAGAATATCAAAAAGCTACTCTGAACAACCACACCACTCGAGGCATAACTGCTTCAAACAGGCACCTTTTTCAACGCATTTGTTATAGAAGTATCAAAAACATTGTATGAGCAGTGTTCAATAATATTTTGCATTTCCACTCTTTTGACAGGCTTGAATCTTTGTATGTCTTTTCAGACGAGTCTCAGAACTACTCAGGTACTCTGGTCCAGACCCCTTTTTTACCATTGACAATAAACAGAGAACGCCAGGTCATAAAAAGTGACAATTCGCAATATAAAGGCAGTTTTATACGTTAATAAAGATGTGATGTAGACCCTATTCACATCTTACCCCTAAATTCTATCTTAAAGTTGGGATTGGATTTGCCCAAGCTCTAGGTATCCCTTCATCTCTATAAAATTCTCTTTTTTCTTTTTAAAATCTTACATTTTGAAGTATGTTAAATATTTGCAAATATAAGATAGACATGTAATAATAATGTCTTGTAGCGGAAACAGCTGACCAAAGTTATGGAGGTTGAGCTTTACTGTCGTCAGAAAATACTTTATCATATAGTTGACTAAAAGTTTTAACACCGATTTGGAACACACAAAGTTATCTGAACACACACGAAGATGTACATCATAATAAACACATGTTCATTGTTCATGTTTTAGGATAGTATTTTTCAAAATGTACCAGAATTTGTAGGAATCAATAGTCAGCTGAACATTTAAACTGAACACTGCAAGAGCAGTATGTACTGCTTGCCATAATGCAGAGTGTGCCAAATGTAACTTTCTTGGGCTGCTATGATAATTGGAAATGTATGATGAATCTCTGCAATTTGACGGAACGTTCGGTGAATAATTATGTTCCAAAAGTGCTTTTACAGAGACATCCAACCATCGGCCAAGGATTATTCACAGTGGCTGCCATCCACATTCTTGACCACAATGCCATTTCAGCAACTTCTAAATCTCATTTTCATGATACGGCAATTTCTTTCTTTCATTTCAGTAAAGGAGATGATATGACAAGGGAGACTAGAGTATGAACAGCAAACAATAGGCTAATGAGCAACATTTTATTGCTGGATTACTACACAGAAATTGAACCATTTAGTTTCTGCAACAGGTGCAATCGATAATTCTAGAGAATTGGTTGAAAACGTTAATAAAATCGTAAATGATGAATATCAAGTCAAAAGCCTGGAGGAAAGTAAAGCAGCATCATGGTAAGCATTTTATTCAAGAAAGCAGCAACCATCTTTACCACCATGCGAAAATGCCATGAAACTCATTAACAAAAGCATTAGTTCAAAGCGGGTAGTAGACATTGTCTAAAGATTATTATCAAAACTGTACTTGATTTGAACCCAGGGCAGATCACGATAGTTAGCGCAGTTCAGGAAGTTTTGGCACTGGTTAAGCAAGTGTAGTTGGAGCATCATTCAGAGTTTGGAGAAGATCAAATTCTAGTCATGATGGGTCTACATATTGAAATGGCATTTGTGGATGCAGATGGAGATTGGAATGTAGTGAGTTGGAGGAGTTATTTGTCACCACTGGGGTAACAATGCCAGGAACCAGCAAGACATATATTTTAGGCTATAATGTTTAAAAATGTCGGTATGCACTTGAAGCTTCACTAGCTGCTTTGCACCATTTATTGATGAAAGATTTGCTATGTTACATCAAATATCATCAATGCGAAATTACTCTTGACAAATTTATCCAAAAAAGAGGACTTGAACGTGCCCAATTTGAGTATTTGTATACAGTTTACAAGCTTAAGTCACTACTACTTCAATTTATAAGAAACATCAGGGAAGCCAATTTCTTTTATATCATGACACATTGGAACAAATTGCCCCATGGATCTTCGTACTGGATCGCATGAATTATACTTACTTGTTTTTCTTTTGTATCTGCAACTTTTGAGAGAAATGCCGTTCTGTCATCCAGATATTAACATGCACTTTCAACATGATGAGTTTGTTATTCAGAAAGGAAATCGAGATTTCATGCATTGATATAGACCAATCCCATGAGCAAATAATTAAGTGGTTAAGGCCGGAGTGACAAGGGAATACTCCATGAACCAAACGCATTACTTAAGTGGATGATAGCTGGACTGGAGATCACGAGGACAAGAATGCATTTCTGAAGAGATTTAAGAAAGATTTTAGATCATTTAGTCACGTTCTAGAAAATGAAAGAAGCCCCTTTTCAGAAGAAGAAGATATCTTGGTCACATTGCCAGTTAAGTCATAATTAATGAAGATGTAGTTCAATCCATGAAGGGAGCCAGGGCATTTGACAAGTAAGAATATAACAGCTTTAAGAAGACAGAATAAGTACCAGAAAAATATACCAGAAAAACAATTTTTGTAGTCTATACAATGCATAACTTTATCTTCCTTTTTTGTTATTTTCAACAGGGTAGCTGGTCCTGTAATGTTGCATTTTGTGATTGTTTTTTTGTTTACTTCTAATCTTGAAGGCATGTCTCTTGTGAGATGTGTTTCTTTGTCCACTTTACATACTTTGTTTTTAGAATCATTTTCTATTGCAATTTCAGTTTACAACAGTTTCATTAGCAAGTATGTCATCATTTCCAGTTGCAAATTCCACCAATACCATATCTTTGTCATCTTCTGGGTCATAGGAAACTCAATTACATTGATGATATTGCAATGTCTCAGTAATGTATCTTATCTTCCATAAAAATGTGAAGAAGTCAGTGATTTGTCAATTTTTTCTCTACTGAGACATGCTAATGGAAGATTGTTAAGTGTTACTTCAATTTGAAAAATTTTTTTAACTGACTCGATTAATCTTTCATATAACGATCCATGCCACGGTGCTTTTGACAAAATGTTGGTCCATTTAATCCTATATGTAGTGAGGCTTCTTGAAGGTCTTTGCGTTATCACTTATTAACAAATTTGGTTTTCCACGTCTGCTAGTACATCTTGTATGTGCCTTCATGAATTTGTCTGCACTCATATTCTGCATGATCTCCAGATGAACTGCTCTACTCACTGCACATGTAAAAATGACCATCCAAACTTTGTGACTTTGTTTGTCTCCTGATGTGTGCATTAATTTCCCAGATATTCCAGTATCCTGAGGTTGATGGTGCTTTGTTTATCTGCTGTTATTGTTAGCATTTTTTGTTTCTGCATGTCAGAGATATTTCCAGAAAAGGGCTATAAGTTTCAACTAGAATCAGAGAAAAAGGTCATGTTCCAAAATTCCCAGACAAGCACGGTTATACTTGGACCTGCGAGTTGACCCGCCAGAAGATAGGGAATAATGAATTACAGTTTAAAAGAAATGAAGTTTAAAACTTTGATTGAAAAGCTAAAAAATGGAAATGATTTTGACTTTCTGTTGATTTTCATAGGTCCTGATATGAGCAGGGCCATCTCATTTCATAGAATATTTGTATATTCTCATTATTCTTATGGAAATGTTTCATTTTTTTGCTCTCTGAAAATTAGGGACAACATAAGCTTTTCCAGCTATTGAAACTGGATTGAATGCACTATATCAGTACAGTTTCAGGAAAATACTCAAATGCCACCCAATAATAGCCGATATAATGAAGCAATATTTTCTTAAGTTATCAGGAAAGCAAACATTGACAGATCTTGGCCAAATGCATACATATTATGAATAATTTTTGTTTTATATAGAGTAGATTGCATGTTTTTTTGTAGGGTTTAAATTCATTAATGGATCATAAATACAAGAAGTGGAAGCATTTTGTTTGTCATAGACGACATATAACTATACTAACATTTTAACACTATGTTCCAAAAATCATCATCAGAGATCACTTTTTTCAAGATGACTATGAGTATGGTCTTTGAAACCTAGGGTCGAATTGTTAGTATAGTTATAACTCATCTATGAGTAAGAAAACGCTTCTACTGATTTTATTTATAATCAAACTATGGCCGGATAAATATTTCGAAATTAATACATCAGTGATGTTTTCTATACAAATGAAAGGTCATGGGCCAAAGAGTTTTTGGGTGAGTGTGCCATACAATTTGAGGGGTGAGTCATTTCAAATATCATTTCTCTAAAAGACCAGCTGCTGAGTGAAATCCTTCCCAGCTTTGCCTGATGGAATCTTGAACAAATTTCTCCTGAATTTTATGACTTCTTCATGAGCACAGGATACATCATCAATCAGTTCTGCATGGGAAATTCTGCCCCAATGTCTTGCCTCTGCAGGTTGATTTGGAATAATATCAAAGCTAGGCAAGTTGGGTTGACAAACCTGCAGTGATTCTTTTAGAGGTGTTCATGGAGTCGAATCCTCGTTTTTCAAATAACTAATTGGTATTTTCAGTTTAAGCCCTTCTAATGACGGGCTGCAACTTTGTTGTCCTCCTGATGCCATAGCCAAAGCCTTGAATTTGTTAGACATCAAATTAAATTTTCGGCCGAAAAAGGGCCTAAAATTCACTTTTTAATAGTAAGTCGTATTTATTCCCTTTGGTCGCCATTTTTGCACAAAATAATACGAACTATACAGAAAAACTGCTAGATTAATGTCTCAGCAACAATTACACAGGGTTGTCTCATCAAAATACTCAGTAACCAAGGAATATTGGACGGATGCAAACTGCTGGTAAATACGCCGCCATTTTTCCCACTTTAATTTTTACTTCATTTAAACCTGAGAATTTCATCCAATTTTATGATATAGGATATCCATGTAGTACCCTACAACCCAGAGACACTGTTACTATCGGGTGCTCACGTGAACATACAGAAAGTTACAATATCAAGCTTGGAGATGTACATGGACAAATACGCTGCAAAATCAGAACCCTCGTTCTCACTTAATGTTCCAAACGATGCATCAGATACCGAGAAATACATTAGAACCAGAATCATTGGACGTCTAGCCTGCGCGCAGCCTGAAACGCTTCTTCAAGGAAGTGTACAGTCTGCGCATTAAAGTCAAAAAGCTTGTTCCAGCCTCCATTTCAGGTAGAATCTTCAAATTTGCCATTGTTAAACAATTGTTTAACAACCAATAAAATTCACCTCACAACTTTTCGTGAGGTAGCTCGATCATTGATTGGCTTCAAATACAAAGGCTTTGTTTTTGTTTTGCGCGTTTCTCAGGGAGTTCACCGCGCGGATTTTATTTAGCAAATGTCCAAGATTCCAAGATGGCGAATGAGGGATCTTGTTTGGAACGAAGAGAAGTTTTTAGAAGGCTTAGCTTAGACTTCGTTAAAATGTTATATGGAGTTGGAAAATATACGAAGATCAACTGAAGGATCTGAAGTAGTTTTTCCATGGGAAGAACCTGTATTTCAGTGTACCGACTGGATATGAAAAGTCTCTAATTTTCCAGGCCATCCCTTTTCTGTCGCTGAATGCTGATTACCTGATGGAGCAGTTTTCATTACCGAGTTGTATACTTCTTGTGTCACCGCTGCAATCCTTAATGCTTGACCAAGTGTCCAAACTGAAGGAGATTGGAATCAATGCAGCAGCTATCTATGCAGATCAGTCGGAAGAG
This sequence comes from Chrysaora quinquecirrha, assembly GCA_014526335.1. Lineage (NCBI taxonomy): Eukaryota > Metazoa > Cnidaria > Scyphozoa > Semaeostomeae > Pelagiidae > Chrysaora > Chrysaora quinquecirrha. Next base: position 895,525 of record JACTAT010000062.1, on the reverse strand, counting down.
GTCTTGCTCTTGGAGATATCAAAGATGGAGATGCGGAGCATACAACATCATCTTCACTTCCCCAGAATCAATGTTGGCCACTAGCAGATGGGGGAAATTTCTTTCCTCAGAGAAATTGGTCAACAACTGTGTTTGTGTTGCATTTGCAAGGCTCATTGTATTGAACAATGGTAAGACTATTTTACTTCTCAGTAAATTGACAAAGATTTCAGTTTTGTTTTTAACAATCCTACTTCTGAAACAGCTGTGTTAACAGTAAGTCTTTTTATTTTTCAGGGGTCTTGGCTTGTCACAGAAACCTGCCTTCAGAAAATGGTATGGTCAGATTGGTGAAATCAGATCATTTCTGGATTCATCAGTGAAGATTGCTGTATTCACTGCAATGGCTTTAAGCGCAACAAAAGCAGCTATATTTTCAGTGCTCAATTTGGCCCATGTATCAACACATGTTATCAAGAAGAGCCCATTCAAGAACAGTATGTTGTTTCATTCCAAGTATGTTGGCAATGACACAAAGTTTGAAGCTATGTTTTCTTGAAGATCCCCGTTGTCAACTGGTGGAAATTTTTCATGCTGGTACACCATCCTTTGTTAAAGACTAGGTTCTCAAGGAAATAGGTAGTAGTAATAGTTCCCTATGTGTGTTGCTTGCCACAGTTGCATTTGGAATGGGAGTGGATTGCAAGCAAGCATACAGGATCATTAATTTTGGTCCCTCAAAAAATGTTGAATCATACCTTCAAGAATTTGGCCGAGCAGGTTGTGATGGTAAAACTAGTTGCTGCTACCTCTTGTACAATGGGTTTCTTACAAGCCTTACAGAGGTCCTCAGATCTGATCTAGAACCCAAATTGTATAATTTCTCTGTTTTAATAAGTCAGAGCCTTATCACAATTAATCTATAGAATTTAAAGCATTCCTCATTGTCAATCTATGTATGCTAAAAATGTCTATTTTCTTTATGACTATAATTCATTATTCAATATTATTTCCATTTGTAATTTTGTGATTGTTTTACTGAATTAATCTTACTTGGCAAATTTGCTAATGATAGGCAGTAAAAAGTATAAAATGGGATGAAGGTTTTATCATATCAGTCTCACATTAAAACAATTCTACTGTATATATTGAATGAAAAATCAAAACATAATCAAAAGCAAAATCAAAAGCTAATCATCATTCACATAAGGGAAATTTTGAATACTATTGAATATTGAGCACCAGGCAAAAAGGCACACAGTAATAGGAACCAACATCTTTAGGAATGAAGACAAGTAAATACTAAAGAACCCCTCGGTCCTGGCTGCTCGACGATGTTGAGTTGAACGAAGAGGAAACATCGATGAAGGACACGGCACAAGGCCTAAGAAAGAATGTCAGACTTCGATGTTGATGCGCAGCTTCCCTGAAATATTTCCATCAATGAGGTCAAAATATGATTTTTCTGTAAGAGATAATTTTCAAATGAAACACAGCACATTTTCTCTCCAAAATTGCAAACTCAATGTGCAAGTCAGATCTTTTTAGATGGAAGATTGAGCGGCCGGAGTACAGCAAGAATCCGCCATTGTCAACATGTTTGAGCGACTGGGCGTTGTGAGAGATTCGCCCGCGCGCGGTTTGAAGTTGGGAAAGAGGCTGCAATTTTTGCTGACTCAGGGAACAAGCTTTTTGACTTTAATGCGCAGACTGTACACTTCCTTGAAGAAGCGTTTCAGGCTGCGCGCAGGCTATGGACGTCTTGAAGTTGATCACATAAACCTTCGTCATTTTCTGATGCAATCAAGCAGACAAGTTATCTTTCTGCCCGCAGAGATACAATCAGAATATGGCTTTCAAAACGAAGGCAACATCTGCCACACAATAGCAGCAGTTCAGATGTTTTCTATGACAACTATCTCGACAAATACATGGACAAGCCATCAGAGCTTGAAAAAATGTTATATGAAGCCTGTACTGCCAAATTCATGCCAGACAGGAGTGGACATCCATTCAGAGAAACAAATGCAGATAGTGAAGATGCTGGTGATTCTAATCAACCAAAAGCATGAAAGGTTTTCACAGATCAAAAGGGCCGTCAGTTTGCATGATGCCCATAAATGAAGGTTCTCAATGAAAGATTTGAGAAAATTGGCACATCACTCAAAGAAATGAACTGGATAGGACAAGACAATTTCAACAGGAAATCTCAACTATCCAACACAATAATACCAACAAAGATGAAACAGAGATAGCAGATGTTGATATCGAAAGCAAGGAAGCTGATATGAGAAATCTAGTTTAGAAGGGTTTACATTTGAAGCAGAAGAGAGTGATCTTCATGGAAAACCCCTCAAAGGATCAGATAAACAACGCATCATAAAAAACCACAAAAAGAGTCTTCCAGATAAGCTTACTCTAAAAGTTGGTACAAGAGTTGTTTTAGCAAGAAACATCGACATTGAATTTGGTTGGACAAATGAACTTTAGCCAAAGTTACAAACATCCACAAACACAGAATCACTTTGCAGAACCTTAAAACAGGTTGCAAGACAATCATAACAAGAGTGAAGCAGCAGCTTGGATTTTTTTTTTTTTTTTTTTTTTTTTTTTTTTATTCATATAAAATATTTACGACATAGGCTACGTTCTACTATACTTCCTAATTACAATACAACACTACTGTGACGATGCCATGAGGAGCAAAAACAATGACTACCCCATGGCCATAACATAAAGACATGCAACTAGACAAACAACTACACTACGAACAATAAAAAAAAAAAAAAAAAAAAAAAAAAAAAAACTAATGGATACTAAACTAGATTCTGTTTGACATTAGATGTCGGGCTAGCATTTGGGAAGAATTGGAGATATTAACCATGAGTGCAGGTCACTCGGGTAAATTAGTTGGATGGGTAGGTGCAAATGCCTGACATCTAATGGGAAACAGTAGTTGCAAAGGAAAAGGAACATTTACGTAAGGGGATGGTGGTTGCTTAGCACTGAAAATTTTAAGAACTCAATCAAAACGACCAGTTTCGTGGATGAAACGTAAAGTCAATTTAAGAATATCTCTGTTCACTTCATTTGAGAGGTCTTTATCGCCATATAATAAAATCTGCGCCAAAGCATCATTTGACAAGTTGACGATTTGAACAAATGGTCGTAATAATTCTACAATTCCAGAGAGAAGATCTTGCCGCTGAACGTCAAAAGAAGGGCAGAGCAACAAAAAGTGTTCTGTATCCTCAATGCCATCATTTGATGGGCACATCGGGTTTATGGTATCCTTGAAATTATGCTTGAACTTGTGGAGATTCAACTTGCTGAGACCAACTCTAAGTTGAGTGAGATAGGATAATCCGACTGGGTCATGGATTCCAAAGACAGATTTTGCAGGGGGCGGATTATTGATAAGAGCTTTTCTTAAAACAGCAGCAGAAGGTGCAAGTCTCAATTCAGGCTCAAGCTTATTCCATTCAGATAAACAGTTAGGATAGAAACTAGACTTAAATTTTTCTGTCCTTGCCTTCAATCGCCCTATGACATCCTGGTTGCGAAGACTGTACTGCGACTGATGAAGAGGGGGAATTGGATCTGATGTATACTCAGGGCTAAGATTGTTTAAAAACTTGTAGAACAAATTAAGGCGTCTGCTCCATCTTCGGGAGCTTAATGACTCCCAGCCAAGCTCTGTGTACAGTTTCTCTCGTGATGTTCCCCTCCATGTTCCCGAAACAGCCAAAGCAGCAGAGTATTGGACTGACTCTAGCTTTTCCATTAAATTTGGCAAGATGATATTTTGACTGAATTCACATAATTTCGCAGGAATATGGTAAATAACGTCACCATAGTCCAGGTGGGGTCGAACATAGAGCTTAAATAATTCGTTTAGTGTATGCCGGGGCAGATATTTGGAGAGATATTTCAGCAAACCAATGCCCTTTCTTGCTTTTGAGATAGCAGATTTGATATGCGCTGAGAAAGATAGTTTTGAGTCTAATATAATTCCTAAATGTTTATGATCATTCACTTTCTTAACTGGTATGTTGTTAAAAAGGATTATTGGGTGATCAATTTCAGTTTTCTTTCTTGAAAATGTCACTTGACAGCTTGTTTTGTGGATCAGGATTAAAAGACATTCTCCAGGCGTGAGCCCACTGACTTATCAAGTCTAAGTCATGGTTTATTTCATTGGCGGCTGTATTGGAATCTTCTACCACTGTGAACAGTGATGTATCATCAGCAAATAACTTGGCATTGCACTTCAAGCCTACGGCTAGATCATTTATATACACAAGGAAAAACAATGGTCCTAGAATAGAGCCCTGGGGCACCCCTGCTGAAATATCTCCCCAACTAGAACTCTGTCCATTCAGTACAGTCCTCTGCTTTCGATCCTTGAGAAAACTTTGGATTAGGAGAAGAAGTTGTCCCGAGACACCACAGCGTTTTAATTTATGAATTAGACCATCGTGCCATACCCTGTCAAATGCTTTAGAAATATCAAGATACACAGAACGAACATCTAGAGGCGGATTACAGTCAAATGCTTGAAATATTGTATGTGTTATTGAGAGTAACTGGTTGACCGTTGAGTCTCCTGGGCGAAAACCTGATTGATTTGGATTAAGCAGTTCATGTGATGCAAGATGTGTGTAAAGAGAATCATATATCAGTTTTTCAAGTATTTTCCCAAAATCGGTAGCAGAGAAATAGGACGGTAATACCCTTCAAATTTTTCTCATTTTTCTTATGAACTGGAACTACATTTGCATATTTCCATATTTCGGGAAATAAACCACTCCTCAAACAATTTATGAAAATTATTTTAAGTGGAAGAACCAATGAAGCATCGCTTAACTTTATCATCCTCACAGATATTTCATCCCAGCCATGTGCTTTATTAGGATTAAGCGATCTTATGATATTTAGTATCTTTTCCTCAGAGATGACAAAATCACTTATCAGAGTCGTAGTTACTGGAAGATCTTGTGGAATTTCACTCCCTGTGTTAATGGTCGTGCATTGAAGTATGAAATAGTCATTGAAAATCTGTGCCTTTTCGGTAAAATCCGTTATAAACATCCCGTTCTCTAGAAGAGGTGGTATCATGGGAATCTTTACTTTGTTTAGAACGGTATTTATTAAAGTCCAGTAAGTTTTGCTACTTGTACCAAGATTAGCTAAAGTTTCTCCAGCCTTACGGAAGTAACTCTGCTTAGCTTCCTCAACCAGCTTTGCCCCTTCAGATATCATGCTTTGTATACCTTCAAGTTTGTCGTCTGGCCGACCACTCCTCACAAAGCTTTTATATGCACGATTTTTTTTCCTGAGAAAGTTTTTGACGCCTTCCGTTATCCAGGGTGCTTGGCGAGGCCTAATTGTTTTAACTTTATTTGGAATGAAATTAGAATAAATGTTCAAAAGGACTTCATTGAGTAGTTTTACTTGTTCGTTAGGACACGTCATTTTGTCAAGATGTTCATGCCAAGAAAACATCTCAATGCTTTTCCTAATGGCTACAAGGTCTGCCTTGTTGTAATACCAAATTTTGCGGGTGTATGGAGGTAAGGCTATGTTTGAAACAGATAATTTACCGTGAACAATTTGGTGGTGGCACTGTTCATGTAGAGATGGATGGACACCAGACTCAATGATGAGGTTAGGTTGGTCAGTAAATATCAAGTCGATACAGGATTTGGAATCACCCATCAAATGGGTTGGTTCTACTATCAATTGATGAAGACCATTGTCTGAAGCTAGTGGCTCAAAAATTTTTCCTTCATTATTTTCGGTGTCATTTTCCCACCACTGAGTTGATCTACAGTTGAAATCACCAGTAATGATAACACAGAAAGGATTTTCAGCATGCATTTTGGATAGCATCAACTCAAAGTTTATTGTAAAGTTATCAAACTCCTCCGGATCCTGACTTGGACTTCTATAGATTACAGCGAAGAAGTACTTTTTCTTGTTCAATTGGATTTCGTGCACAATACATTCAGGAAGAGTCACTAGGTCAGAGCGATTTTTTGAAGGGAGGGAATCTTTAACATACAGCCCAACACCACCCCTTTTCACATTTTGAGGATGGTTATTTTTAATAAACGTATATCCATCTAGTGCCAATCTATCTTCATCAACAGTGCTGTTAAGGTGGGTTTCAACAAATCGGATTACAGGATTGTTATGTCATTTTTAGGGACCTACCCTTTTTCAAGGGACTAGGAAGTTCTAGAAAGTTCTTTTCTAGAAAGTTTTAACTAATCAGATTGCAGAATTATTCCCTTTACAAGCAGCACTGTATGAGAGGTCTATTGCTGAGGAGGAGCCTTTAGGTCTTTCCTTCGTGTGATCTCTTCATTATTACTTTCTACTTAGCTTTATATATAGATAAATTTTTAGGAGGAACTACCCTTATCTGTACCTGCTTCAAAACCGTAAAAATTGCTCACGCTATAGTGCAATGTGATGACGTCACTGTGATGGGAAGGGCTGATCCTTGGAAGGTGCACCTCCATTCTACTCTTATAAACTACTTTTGGTAGGGTAGAAATGTCTTTAGTAAGTTCAATTAAAATAGTGTTACACAAAATGTGGCTCTTCATCTATGAAACAGCAGATGCAGGAAAATTAAATTCAAAGCAGCTAAACATAAAACAACTTAATCCAATGGCAAACGCCTATTTTTGCTTGTTTTGTCTGGAATATCACTTCGTCTCTGTTGGTTCGACATGCATCATTTTCTATCTTGTAGCTATCAGATCATCAATGGTATCTATCTGCTGCTCCCATGATATTTAGCTCTGATAGTTCCCATCAGCATCTTTTGACTGCTATGTTCAGTCAACCATTTATGGGGAAAGTTGCACATAATATAATGTAATGAAACTTTCTGGCAGGTCAAATCAACCTAAGGCTGGCAGCAGGGAAACACTGAATAATGGCCTTTTTGATTTGATCTTTGAAATGCAAGGCAATATTGCCAAGCTCAGGAATTTTCAAGTACACAGGGCATTTTTGCAGACCATTTTTGTCAACTGAAAAACTTAGGATCTTCTTGTCTAAGCAATCTGAAATAACATCTTATGGGCAGCATATTTCAATAAGAATGGCCCTTATTTTGTCCAATTCAAAATCATTCTGAAATTTTGAGCACTAGAACTGAGCGCTCAAGGGGGATATGCATGGTATCTTTGGGAAACTGTTTAGTCACACCAAAGTTTGGCAAATCACTTAACAGACGTTTCTGGATAATGCCATAGGTTGTTTGTGAATCTTGCTTGGCAGCTGGTGTAGAAGCATTTTCCATGTTACAGCAGTGACTGTCATATTGTTCAAAACTTCAGAGTCTGAATTGGTTTTCCTGAAATTTCTTCTGCATATCGTCAAATGTGCACAAGCAATTACTGCACCTACTTGTGTTCCAGCCTAACTTTGACTTAAAATCCGCCCCACTGCTATTGTTCCTCAGTGTCTCCAAGGCAGCTAACAACAGCACCATGCAGTTAAATCACTTACTTGTTCGTTGATATGAAATAGATGGTCATTGAATAGTTTCTTCATATCATTAAATAATAGGCAAATAACACTGTTTTGACCATATCTTGAAACATCCTTTGCTTTCACAATGCCAACAAGGCAAATCGCTGCAAACTTACACTCAAACTTTGGATTTGTATGGGCAATTGTGTAATAATATAGGTCCACATTATCCTGCTAAGATATTGTTGCCAAGACAATTGCCAATCTCTACTTAATCATAATACAGTATTTTCTGTAGAGTATTTCTATGCTGTTGAAATGAATAATTATTTCAAGAGAATGCTTATTCTTGATGTTGTAGATTAGACTATAGCAAGAGCGAATGCTTATGCTTGATGTTGTAAATTAGGCTACAGCAAGAGAGAATGCATATGCTTGATGTTGTACATTAGGCTATAGCAAGAGTGAATGCTTATGCTTGATATTGTATATTAGGCTATAGCAAGAGAGAATGCATATGCTTGATGTTGTAAATTAGGCTGTAGCAAGAGAGAATGCATATGCTTGATGTTGTACATTAGGCTATAGCAAGAGCGAATGCTTATGCTTGATGTTGTAAATTAGGCTATAGCAAGAGAGAATGCATATGCTTGATGTTGTAAATTAGGCTATAGCAAGAGAGAATGCATATGCTTGATGTTGTACATTAGGCTATAGCAAGAGCGAATGCTTATGCTTGATGTTGTAAATTAGGCTATAGCAACAGAGAATGCTTCTGCTTGATGTTTTAAATTAGGCTATAGCAAGAGAGAATGCATATGCTTGATGTTGTACATTAGGCTATAGAAAGAGCGAATGCATATGCTTGATGTTGTACATTAGGCTGTAGCAAGAGCGAATGCTTATGCTTGATGTTGTACATTAGGCTATAGCAAGAACAAATGCTTATGCTTGGCGTTCTACATTGCGCTTTAGGAAGAGTGGTTGCTTATGCTTCATCTGCTCAGACTAGGTTATAGCAAGCGAGAATTTTTTTGGTGGATGTTGTACATTAGGCTATAGCAAGAGCGATTTCTTCATGTCAGGTAAACAGTAAAACTATATTATTAATGCTATACTTTTTGTGGAATCTTGTCTTTCCAAGGCTAATCTAGTACTGGAGGTCACTGGTACTGATGCCCATATTGTAATTGCTACACATAAGTATTATTGCTACACAGTAATGTGATATTAATGCCTAAAGGAACAATGAGAACAAAGACCACTATGCCAGTACAAAAGAAATACAGTGTGAAATTGGCCTTTTGATGACCCTATGCCCATACAGGTTTGAGGTGGAAACAATCTGCCAACAGGCTGCAGTTGAGAATTTTATAGTTTAAATGGTTGAGTATGTGCATGGTTGAGTATGGTCATAGTGACATAGTATGGTATATTTTGATGAAGCTTTGCTGGTGAAATTGGAAAGTATAATTGCTTTTTTCCTAACTGAAATGAAATAGCAGATACCAAAACCAAAGCATTGGCCTGGTACTGATGACCGTATTGTATGTCATTTTTTGCTAGCATATAGTATGATTTGGTTAAAAGTTTCATTTTGTTATTTTCAAGTGATATTAAACCGCATTTTGTTTTCATACCTGTATTTTGGAAGTATGCCTTTAGATGTGTCCATATGCAATATTCCATCAAACTCAAGAGCTGCTGTCATTGTGAGATATTTCCTGTATTTATTGCTATGTGTATTTTTTTGAATTGTTGACTACATCAGGTGGTATGGCAAAGTGGCTCAGGGTTTTGCTCCCTTAGGACCTCTTGAGTTATTAGGATAATAAAAAAAATATATACACCGTAAATACTCCAATTAATGCCCTCCTAAGATATTGACAATTTTTATGAACGTCTGGTCTCTAATAAAGGCCTGTCGTTAATAAATGCCCTCTTCTTCAGTCCAAAAGGAGCATTTGTTAGAGCTTTCCTAATCTACGCAATTTACAGGGAAATGAGAACAAGGATTGAACTTTAAAGCTTTCTGGTATATTTCATTCAGATAATAGCATCCTGGAAAATCTGTTTTTCCCACTGATTCGGATAAATAAGAGGTGAACACCAACTTTAAGTTCTTAGAGGAAGACAGTGACAAGGACGACTTTAATGATGTACTGTAGACAATTTTTGATATTTCTTATTTTTGATGAATTTACTATGATTAAAATATAAGTATATCAAACAATGAATTTTCAAATTTCTTAGTTGTTTAATGACCAAGCCTGTATTAAACACCCATATCCAATGAATCCCTTAAAATCTCGAAAATTAAATAAAAGCCAGGGCATTTCTTGGTGCATTTACGGTAGGTAAATATGCATTCCGTGTAATACATGGAGATGCTCTAATTCTTAGATGAATCACAGGCACTAGAGCAAAGCTCAAAACAGACTGGGAGGAGAAAAATGGCGTTCATTGACAAAGAATAGCAGAGACTGGTGTAATTCTGAAGCAAAGAAGCAAAAGCCAAATGAAGAAATCAGTGAGGCGGAGAAGAAGAACCTTATTGCTAGACACAAGCGTTGTCTATGTGAAGAGGTAATTTTTTCAGTCACATTTTTTGGCTTCCATGTTCTACCTGGTAATCTGGCTCCCTCTATCAAGCACCAGTAACCACATGTTCTTATGCACTAAAGCACTGTTATGTTTCCCTTTTGGCGTTTTTGTTTTTTTTTTTCAAACAGACTTGAAAAATGTACAGACGGATTTTCCTGTATTAATTTGTCTAATGTTGCAGTGAGATTTAACTCAAAAGAGCAAGTCTTTCGGCATGTATGCAAACAGTTTCATTTTCTCTTGATGACTCTCAAATTACACTTAGTGACCCTAAAATATTGTGATTGCAAAGGGTAAAAAATATTAATGCTATAATGTGTGTGTCTTTTCAAGCCTAATCTGGTACTGGAGGTCATTGGTACTGATGCCTGCATAGTAATAGGCTGTGTAGCAATTTTTTCTTGACAAATCTGACATTACACTTAATGACTCTAAAATTTGTTTGATGGCAAAGGATAAAAAAAAACAATGGTCATAGATAAATCCATAACAAAATATTCTCTACATCTTCAGAAATCCAATGTTACAGTACAATAAGTTCCACATTAAAATGAAATAGAGTTTTCCATAATCCAGACTATATAAAACTTTTAAGATTTCATGAATATTAAGATTTTAATAATTGTATTTTACAGACTGACATGCTTGAACACCTAGGTTGTGAGTCTGCCTTATTACTTCTTTGTTGAAGAGAAGTCATGCAGTTTGGTTCCCAGAATGGGACACAAAACCTCATGTGGCCAGTTCATTTCGTAGTTTCTTTGGTAAGCTATTCATGTCATATTTAATCTTATTTTGCATCTTCAAAATTTGATTAGGGAAGAATTTTCAGGTAATCTAAGACAATAAAACTTAGATACGCTGTACCAAGGGGTGTATCACTTCACAATCTTGTACACCTTCTCATAAATCTCCATAAATCTTACAAATTTTATTAATCTTATAAACCCTACAAATCCCTTAAAAATCTCATGTGTTAGCTACTGCACGTTGTATCGGTCTTGATTCCCACAATCAGGAGCATGCTAGACAATGATTGTAGGAAAAATGTGTACGTTCTTCAAAGATGTAATGGAAAACCAAACCAAACCAAAGTCTTTGAGACCAAATCCAGTCATTTTTATGTTCATTTAGAAAAAAAGCTTGGCAAGGCAAGTTTCGAAATATCTAAAAAAATTCGAATAAATCCCTTATAAATCTTTGTAAATCTCAATAAATCCCATAAATCTCACCAAAAAGGACAAAGAGATTTATAACTCACAAAATCTAAATACGCTAATTTTAGTACTGATACGCCCCTTGGTCGGGCTGTAGATTTCACCTGTAGTCCTGGCAAATTATAAGTCACCTCTTAATCCCTTTAAAAACTAAAGCTGAATGTGCAAAGAAAGGTACTAGAGCTGCGTTAAGTACGAGAAGAAGCACTTGCAAGATAGGTCGAACCATAAAAACTGGAACAGATTCAAATTGAAAATGAGGAAAACTTCCCTGATGAAGGCATTCCTCGCTAGGCGGCAATTTTTAGTAGAATTTGGATATCATAATTGGGAACGAAAGAAAATAGACTCATTGATCTTTGACAATTGATATTGAAAAAGATGTTGCATTATTTTGGTATGTTATCAAGATAGTATATAATATCAATTTGTAATAAGATCTTCTGTGTTCGAGGTTTCCAACGTTTGTAAAATTAACAGTTGGTAGTGGATCTTTAAGATTTGAAAGTAGGACAAAATAGCTAATAAAATGTTCTTGTGGATATAAATGTTTAGGTACAATGTAGCAGTAGCCAAATTTGCCAGTTCATTCAAGGACTGTTCATCTTTCTCAATCAAAAGTAACTTTTTAGATTCGTATGCCGCAGGAGTACTTACGAGGTTGTCAGACTTTGTTGATTATCATTTTCGATGCTAATGACAGAGGAGAAAAACAATATTCTTACAAAGACGTTCAGAACCTGTTCAACCAAAAATACGGTAAGTAACTTAGTTGTTATAATTCCATAAAGATATGCGCATTTCGTTTTCGTTTTAATCAGCTCCCGGTAACCAGGGCTGTCCTGACAAAAGTTTTCAAGGTGGGGTGCAACCCTCTCGATTTGCCGACTAGAGTCAAACTGAAAGAATCTTTCTAGGCATCATCAAATCGGCTTACGAAGGGTGCTTAAACTTAGCAAGGCACGAGTGAAACGGGCATTGCGGTAGAACATGCGCCAAAGGAACAAGTCACTAGGGGGGTTGGGGGCATGCTCCCCTGAAAATTTTGGAAAAACCAGAAGCTAGAATCGCTCTAACGGCCCTTTCAGAACTCTTAAAATGCAATTTTTTGGAACTCTATCATGAATTCATACAGAATTTTTATGGTCTTTAAGTGGCACGAAACTTCAAAATTGTAGTAAAAAACCGAAACACCTTTGAACATCTGAACTGTAGAAGAACCCAACAGGTTGACAAATATTATTGCTTGCTATAGAGTCTAATTGATACTACATTACAGTACAATGAATACTTCTATAGATTTGTTGCTCTAATGCATCGCAGGTGAAACATCGAAAATGGAAAACTATTGCATATTCTGAAAAATTTATAAATTCGTTGGTTGGCCCTCCTTGTCAAGCAAAGATGCTCCATGCTTTTGCAGTAGTTCTGTTTTATTTCCCATTGTTTTCTTTAGCCTTTACTCTGTATGAATGATTGGTGAATAAAAGAGTGATTTTGCCGACGAAACTACCGATTTGCCGACTGGCCCTTTTCCCAGGGTGGATGTCACACCCCAACACCCCCAATTTAAGGACCGCCCTGCCGGTAACCATTACAAGGAGATGGTGCCAGAAAATAAATTCTGGGGGTAAAACAGTTCTCAAATCCCGACAGGGGTAGATTTGTAATTTGGCTATTTTGTGTCGCTGTGCCACATTTTCTGTTTGCTAGTGGCAATTCTAAAAGTACAGAACTACTCAATATTACAAAGCTGTTTGTCAAAATGGCATGTTGGTTGTCCAGAAGTGCCAACAGTTAATTGAAATATCTGAAAATTTATTTGCCGACGGGGGGAGCTAGCTGAAATTCTGCAGGAGCTCCTGCCCCGTGCCCGCTGGTAGCACTATCCATGACCATAGCTATTCTTCATTCTCGTTAATCACAAAAAGATTTTCATTCAGTACGCAAAGTTGTTGACTAGTTCTATCATCTTTGCTTTATTGATTTTTTAATATAAATTTTATGCTATAAAGTGACAAGGGCCCACAGAGCATTTAAAAGTTTTCGGCTAAAATGAGGAAGTTCACGGAACATTAAGGGCTGCACCCTAGTGAAAAGGTTCCATATCTGAAGAAGGGCTTCCATGTGGAAGGATTGCTTGAGGGTGTTCCTTTTAGAAACCCTGTGATTATCAAATCAAATAAATTTAATCATGAACTCAAAAGATAATATCAAATTCATTATCAATGAAACATTAATTAGTTGATGAGATTGTGGAAGACAAAACAAGTGAAGAAAGTAGACCTTAATTGAAAGGCAATTCCAAGCTTTGCATAGAGTTTTACGGCTGGTGAGCAAAGAGCGTGCCAGGGATGCCAATATTAATGGTAACCTCATTAGAGAGGAAGAGTTTGAGGTGGTCAATCGAGCTAGAGGAATTACTGGAAAGCTCAAGCTATCTCTTTCATGAGGATTCTTCGGTCACTCTGAGAGCAAAAGTTGCCGCCGTGGGAGAGAAGACAGGTATATTGTTGCCGGTGTATACTACTGCCAAATCAAACTTTTGGCTGTTCTTTTTTGATGGTAAAATCAAAGACGTTGAAAACCTTTTGAAGCAGGAAATCTGTGCCTGGTTTGTGGCTTCATAAAACTGGGAAGAAAGACTCGAAGCGTTAAAAATTTAAAGAAACCTCAACAGTCGCTTCTGTATCTATGGAAAATGTAATCAAGGATCCTAAACAGTGCAAAGTTTTGTTTTTTTGAGGTGTCCCGCCTTACATTTGGATCCACAATAACTGTAACTGAAGATTTTAAGCAGTCTGTATTACATTCTTTAGCAGCCGACGGATTCTTAGTTTGATTATCAATTTTTGCATTTAATAAGTATCTTTTTTATTGAGTTAAATTAAATACTGTTTCATGGCACTGATAAATGTTCATTTTTGTACCCATATCCAATACTTATTACATTTGTATGAAAGATTTCATTGGTTCAATACTGTCTCCTTTTAGCTATCATGGTATTATTGTGCATATCTGTAGATTTGCCAGGCTTTGACGATACAATATCGATTCAGCTGATCCTGCCCAGGGCTTATGTGCCACAGTTTACTGTACAGTATGCTCTCCCGTTTGCCTAAAGAATGGTGTGTTTTTTAAATCTGGAAAAGGGATGTTAAAGATTTATTTTTTTCTGTAAGCAAAACAAATTAGCCCTTTCAAATGATTTAACAACCATTGAATCTGAAGGCAAAACTGGAGAGAGAGGATATTTCTTTCTGTAACTTAGATCTATCTCAGAATGAGTATAAGATAGAACAAAGATTATATACGTAATTATGAATTAAGTATTAGTAAACATCCAACACCAGCAATGTCAATTGTGATGAAATGCAGTCATGAAGTACATAAATTAAGCATAGGGGCAGTGATGTGTTATCCTAATCTAAAAAAGTTAAAACCTCCTGAAACCAGCAGAGACCTAAGACCAGCAGGGAAAACAGCCCATGAAACCAGCCGTTATCACCTCAGAACAATAGAACTTGCTAATAAGATTTTGAGACTCTTGGAAATGCCCTGAATAATCGTTTTTCTTGCTTTCAAAATTCCTTTTGTTGTTTTAAAAATCCTGAAACAATTTCATTTATATTCTTTCCCTTTGTAATACAAATGCCTCTTAATAGAAAAGAGCACATGGTCCATTATGAAGGAGGTTGTGACCTCCGTACATATCTCCTGAGATATCCCGAAGAAACTCGGATCGTAAAGGCCCATTTCCACTTCATTCCCATTCGCTGTTTGCTAGCCTGAACGTGAAGCGATTCTGATTTCTGCTGCAAGTCAAGCTCAAGTTTTAGAGAAAGTTCTACTTTGTTTATCACCTAAAATTGATCACGAAGGCCCTATTCTGTTTGCAAACGAACAGCGAATGCAATTGAGGTGGAAATGGGCCTTAAACGTGCGCTAAGTGCATAACCCGGAAGGAGTTTTAAAAGCCTATTAGCAAATTTTAGTGACAGCAGATTATTTTGACAGTAGATTATTTAGAGTTTTTCTTACATCTTCTGTAGAAGATCTATTTTCTGGAGACATCGATGTACATCGTACAGACAATTCTTTCAAATCTTTCAGTGCTCTTTTTCTATTATTAGAGTTTATGCTCCTCAGTAGTGCACCAAAAGAAAACACATCACTTTTTAAAGAGGGAGCCTGCTGCCCTGAAAGCAGTTGTTGAGCTATAAACCGACATTATGAATACAAATTCTGTTGTTTAATTGTAAGTTTTTTTGCTTTTTGTATCGTGCATACATTCCAATACTCCGATAGCATTGGTTCTGTGTTTCCGCTGTGATTTGTACCTACAATAAGGCTATCAAAGCCAAGGCTATTCAGGATTATTCCACAATCATGAGATACAAACATAATGGCACCAATTAGGATAATAACCACCAGCCATTCATCATCCTTGTTTGAACAGCTAAACATTGCATTTTGAACTGATGTCATTGAGGAAGCATCAAAATCCTCAAAATACATAACCAGCTCTTGATTTTCTCCATCTACAGATACTGCAATTGGCTCTGGGAATATTTTATCGGCATTTCTATTGGAACTGTGCAAATATGCAAGCACCCAATACTTCAACCAAAAAGTCATTTGACTTAAAATGCCAAATTCTATATCCTGCTGTTTCAAATACCAACGAAAGCTCACTAACTCTTACAATGTCAACCTCGTTATGGAATACTACGGCATATTCATCAAACACAGTTTCATGCATAGAAAATGTGCCACTAAAAACTGCATTCTCAATCATCAGAGTTGATCTTGCATATACAACGCTAGATTGTGCTTCATGAAGGCACTCTGCATGGCGAGCTTTCGTTTCTTTGAATTCATCCTTCCTTTGATGAAATCTTATCTGGGGCCTGTCTACTCTTTCCCGTGTTTTTCAGCTCCCTTGCCTCATAGCTATCTTCATCTTCATATTTTTCTTTGCTTTCTCCCTCAAAAAGGGACTTGAATTTAAATCTAATCTCCTTTCTGCAAACTATATCCTAGAAAATTAAAGTTATGGATACCATCACAAAACTATTCACAGGAACCAATAAGATCCTGGAGATTCTTAAAAATACATATAACACTTTTGTATCAGCTGGTACGCTTGTCGGTTATTTGTTGGTTCTTCCGCTTGTTCTCTGGTTTATCTTGCATATGCAGGGGAATACAACATTAATAAAACTTTCTATGCCCTTTCCTTCTAATTCTAGAGCAAGCCATCTTAGAGGGCTTTTATTCATTGTGGGTTTTGTTAGAATTTGCACACTTTCTTTTATGATCGCTTAACAGAATTCCACTCCTAAGAGGGGGAGGGGGTTCAGAAGAATCCGTTAAGGTTAAGGTTATCATAAAAATACTTAAAACTTTGGGCTGAAATAAAATAATGTTGTGGCGAACTCAGCATGACAACTTACCCAATCCTATGACCCATGGCTTTCTATCCGTATGTTTCAGGAGGATATGTCCGTTAAGGACCAGGACCAGGTGGGAGGGGGTCATCATCTTAGCGGCGGAATTCCGCTAACCGATCATTTGATAAGTGTAAGAGTCCAAAAATGCCAAGTTGCGATCACTGCTGTGCCTACCATGAACATTTCCTTAGTTGTTGGTAACTTCCCTTCTTTATCTCCTTGTCTTATCTTATCTCTATCTGTTGCCTCTATCTCCCCAGAACCTTCAGAGTTCAAACTCTCCCTGTCTGAATCAAGGCCAAGGTCAATTTGTTCTGCAGCTGCTATCGACTCTTCCTCTTGTATGGTGCTGAAGTCCTTCTCCAACTGCCTTCGTCTTGCTTTTCTTTCCTTGTTTTTTCGCTTCACTGTGTCGGGATTGCGCTTGTGTCGGTGTTTTTCTTGCTGCTAACATTATTTTCTGCTCTCATTTCTTCCATCTTCATTTGGTCTCTGCAGGTGCCATAGAGTGGCATGTGCAAAATTTGATCCATCTCCCCAGGCCAAAAAGCCGATCACATTTAAATTTATAGCTGCCCCCTTCCTAAAATACAAATACCTCTCCAATAAGTAGGGTCGCATCCGAACTCAAAACATCAGGAAATTAATGGCAAAAACTATAGTTTTCTTAAATGCCTAATTGCTTGGAGGTTGGAACAGGAAAGGGTAGGGCCAAGGGTAACTTCAATAGATCAGTGACGGGTTTTGCCATTTTGTAAAAAAAATTTGTCCCCAAAATTTATGAAAATTCTTAATACTAAACCCCCGAAGTTCACAAAGAAATGTGAACATAGACACACAGCTACTAAAAGTCTTTTTTAGAATTATACAGCTGAAATTTTATTTGACAGTTATTGTGACTTTAACTAAATTGTTCATCTTAGCAAAAATGATATCCCCAGGGTTGTAATTTTAGCAAAAATGATTAATTCTAGCAGAACTGATACCCCCAATTTGTAATTTTAGCACATGTGACACCCCAAGATTTATTTTCCACTCTTAAAAAGATACCCCAAAAATGGCACATTGCGTACCCATACATATGGGAGTTACCCCTCCCCCCAAGTCTCCCCCATGGGTAACAGACTTCCTTCAATGTCTTTTCGGTGACATTGTCAATGTGTCTATGTATAAGGTAATTTTGTCAGGTTATGGGGATATTGTGTATATATAGAACGTATTCAACTAGATATGTACTTATTTTTGGGATATATGTATGCATTAACAGTGATATAGGGTATGTAGAGTAGAGAGGGTATATATGCGTTTTGGGGAATTTCTTGCAGTGTTACTATGCTTTATGCTTACTTAGAAACTCCAAGTGACACTAAATAAATCACAAGTCTTGATGGTGATTATTATGCTCAAAGAATGACAATCTTAACTGAGGCAACTCAAATCCTATCTAAATTCTACTGAAAGTTACGCTGTATTTAAGCAGTTTTCTAAATTCCCTAGTCATAGAAACCAGGTCAAAATATTAACAGAGATTACATAATTTTCTAAAAATTTACGTACAAATCAAAACAAAGTTATCGATAATGCATCAGACAAGCTATTAGTTGCGTGACAAGGACGACTTTAATGATGTACTGTAGACAATTTTTGATATTTCTTATTTTTGATGAATTTACTATGATTAAAATATAAGTATATCAAACAATGAATTTTCAAATTTCTTAGTTGTTTAATGACCAAGCCTGTATTAAACACCCATATCCAATGAATCCCTTAAAATCTCGAAAATTAAATAAAAGCCAGGGCATTTCTTGGTGCATTTACGGTAGGTAAATATGCATTCCGTGTAATACATGGAGATGCTCTAATTCTTAGATGAATCACAGGCACTAGAGCAAAGCTCAAAACAGACTGGGAGGAGAAAATGGCGTTCATTGACAAAGAATAGCAGAGACTGGTGTAATTCTGAAGCAAAGAAGCAAAAGCCAAATGAAGAAATCAGTGAGGCGGAGAAGAAGAACCTTATTGCTAGACACAAGCGTTGTCTATGTGAAGAGGTAATTTTTTCAGTCACATTTTTTGGCTTCCATGTTCTACCTGGTAATCTGGCTCCCTCTATCAAGCACCAGTAACCACATGTTCTTATGCACTAAAGCACTGTTATGTTTCCCTTTTGGCGTTTTTGTTTTTTTTTTTCAAACAGACTTGAAAAATGTACAGACGGATTTTCCTGTATTAATTTGTCTAATGTTGCAGTGAGATTTAACTCAAAAGAGCAAGTCTTTCGGCATGTATGCAAACAGTTTCATTTTCTCTTGATGACTCTCAAATTACACTTAGTGACCCTAAAATATTGTGATTGCAAAGGGTAAAAATATTAATGCTATAATGTGTGTGTCTTTTCAAGCCTAATCTGGTACTGGAGGTCATTGGTACTGATGCCTGCATAGTAATAGGCTGTGTAGCAATTTTTTCTTGACAAATCTGACATTACACTTAATGACTCTAAAATTTGTTTGATGGCAAAGGATAAAAAAAAACAATGGTCATAGATAAATCCATAACAAAATATTCTCTACATCTTCAGAAATCCAATGTTACAGTACAATAAGTTCCACATTAAAATGAAATAGAGTTTTCCATAATCCAGACTATATAAAACTTTTAAGATTTCATGAATATTAAGATTTTAATAATTGTATTTTACAGACTGACATGCTTGAACACCTAGGTTGTGAGTCTGCCTTATTACTTCTTTGTTGAAGAGAAGTCATGCAGTTTGGTTCCCAGAATGGGACACAAAACCTCATGTGGCCAGTTCATTTCGTAGTTTCTTTGGTAAGCTATTCATGTCATATTTAATCTTATTTTGCATCTTCAAAATTTGATTAGGGAAGAATTTTCAGGTAATCTAAGACAATAAAACTTAGATACGCTGTACCAAGGGGTGTATCACTTCACAATCTTGTACACCTTCTCATAAATCTCCATAAATCTTACAAATTTTATTAATCTTATAAACCCTACAAATCCCTTAAAAATCTCATGTGTTAGCTACTGCACGTGTGCACGGGTCTTGATTCCCACAATCAGGAGCATGCTAGACAATGATTGTAGGAAAAATGTGTACGTTCTTCAAAGATGTAATGGAAAACCAAACCAAACCAAAGTCTTTGAGACCAAATCCAGTCATTTTTATGTTCATTAAGAAAAAAAGCTTGGCAAGGCAAGTTTCGAAATATCTAAAAAAATTCGAATAAATCCCTTATAAATCTTTGTAAATCTCAATAAATCCCATAAATCTCACCAAAAAGGACAAAGAGATTTATAACTCACAAAATCTCGTACGCTAATTTTAGTACTGATACGCCCCTTGGTCGGGCTGTAGATTTCACCTGTAGTCCTGGCAAATTATAAGTCACCTCTTAATCCCTTTAAAAACTAAAGCTGAATGTGCAAAGAAAGGTACTAGAGCTGCGTTAAGTACGAGAAGAAGCACTTGCAAGATAGGTCGAACCATAAAAACTGGAACAGATTCAAATTGAAAATGAGGAAAACTTCCCTGATGAAGGCATTCCTCGCTAGGCGGCAATTTTTAGTAGAATTTGGATATCATAATTGGGAACGAAAGAAAATAGACTCATTGATCTTTGACAATTGATATTGAAAAAGATGTTGCATTATTTTGGTATGTTATCAAGATAGTATATAATATCAATTTGTAATAAGATCTTCTGTGTTCGAGGTTTCCAACGTTTGTAAAATTAACAGTTGGTAGTGGATCTTTAAGATTTGAAAGTAGGACAAAATAGCTAATAAAATGTTCTTGTGGATATAAATGTTTAGGTACAATGTAGCAGTAGCCAAATTTGCCAGTTCATTCAAGGACTGTTCATCTTTCTCAATCAAAAGTAACTTTTTAGATTCGTATGCCGCAGGAGTACTTACGAGGTTGTCAGACTTTGTTGATTATCATTTTCGATGCTAATGACAGAGGAGAAAAACAATATTCTTACAAAGACGTTCAGAACCTGTTCAACCAAAAATACGGTAAGTAACTTAGTTGTTATAATTCCATAAAGATATGCGCATTTCGTTTTCGTTTTAATCAGCTCCCGGTAACCAGGGCTGTCCTGACAAAAGTTTTCAAGGTGGGGTGCAACCCTCTCGATTTGCCGACTAGAGTCAAACTGAAAGAATCTTTCTAGGCATCATCAAATCGGCTTACGAAGGGTGCTTAAACTTAGCAAGGCACGAGTGAAACGGGCATTGCGGTAGAACATGCGCCAAAGGAACAAGTCACTAGGGGGGTTGGGGGCATGCTCCCCTGAAAATTTTGGAAAAACCAGAAGCTAGAATCGCTCTAACGGCCCTTTCAGAACTCTTAAAATGCAATTTTTTTGGAACTCTATCGCGGAATTCATACAGAATTTTTATGGTCTTTAAGTGGCACGAAACTTCAAAATTGTAGTAAAAAACCGAAACACCTTTGAACATCTGAACTGTAGAAGAACCCAACAGGTTGACAAATATTATTGCTTGCTATAGAGTCTAATTGATACTACATTACAGTACAATGAATACTTCTATAGATTTGTTGCTCTAATGCATCGTCGCAGGTGAAACATCGAAAATGGAAAACTATTGCATATTCTGAAAAATTTATAAATTCGTTGGTTGGCCCTCCCTTGTCAAGCAAAGATGCTCCATGCTTTTGCAGTAGTTCTGTTTTATTTCCCATTGTTTTTCTTTAGCCTTTACTCTGTATGAATGATTGGTGAATAAAAGAGTGATTTTGCCGACCGAAACTACCGATTTGCCGACTGGCCCTTTTCCCAGGGTGGATGTCACACCCCAACACCCCCAATTTAAGGACCGCCCTGCCGGTAACCATTACAAGGAGATGGTGCCAGAAAATAAATTCTGGGGGTAAAACAGTTCTCAAATCCCGACAGGGGTAGATTTGTAATTTGGCTATTTTGTGTCGCTGTGCCACATTTTCTGTTTGCTAGTGGCAATTCTAAAAGTACAGAACTACTCAATATTACAAAGCTGTTTGTCAAAATGGCATGTTGGTTGTCCAGAAGTGCCAACAGTTAATTGAAATATCTGAAAATTTATTTGCCGACGGGGGGAGCTAGCTGAAATTCTGCAGGAGCTCCTGCCCGTGCCGCTAGTAGCACTATCCATGACCATAGCTATTCTTCATTCTCGTTAATCACAAAAAGATTTTCATTCAGTACGCAAAGTTGTTGACTAGTTCTATCATCTTTGCTTTATTGATTTTTTAATATAAATTTTATGCTATAAAGTGACAAGGGCCCACAGAGCATTTAAAAGTTTTCGGCTAAAATGAGGAAGTTCACGGAACATTAAGGGCTGCACCCTAGTGAAAAGGTTCCATATCTGAAGAAGGGCTTCCATGTGGAAGGATTGCTTGAGGGTGTTCCTTTTAGAAACCCTGTGATTATCAAATCAAATAAATTTAATCATGAACTCAAAAGATAATATCAAATTCATTATCAATGAAACATTAATTAGTTGATGAGATTGTGGAAGACAAAACAAGTGAAGAAAGTAGACCTTAATTGAAAGGCAATTCCAAGCTTTGCATAGAGTTTTACGGCTGGTGAGCAAAGAGCGTGCCAGGGATGCCAATATTAATGGTAACCTCATTAGAGAGGAAGAGTTTGAGGTGGTCAATCGAGCTAGAGGAATTACTGGAAAGCTCAAGCTATCTCTTTCATGAGGATTCTTCGGTCACTCTGAGAGCAAAAGTTGCCGCCGTGGGAGAGAAGACAGGTATATTGTTGCCGGTGTATACTACTGCCAAATCAAACTTTTGGCTGTTCTTTTTTGATGGTAAAATCAAAGACGTTGAAAACCTTTTTGAAGCAGGGAAATCTGTGCCTGGTTTGTGGCTTCATAAAACTGGGAAGAAAGACTCGAAGCGTTAAAAATTTAAAGAAACCTCAACAGTCGCTTCTGTATCTATGGAAAATGTAATCAAGGATCCTAAACAGTGCAAAGTTTTGTTTTTTTGAGGTGTCCCGCCTTACATTTGGATCCACAATAACTGTAACTGAAGATTTTAAGCAGTCTGTATTACATTCTTTAGCAGCCGACGGATTCTTAGTTTGATTATCAATTTTTGCATTTAATAAGTATCTTTTTTATTGAGTTAAATTAAATACTGTTTCATGGCACTGATAAATGTTCATTTTTGTACCCATATCCAATACTTATTACATTTGTATGAAAGATTTCATTGGTTCAATACTGTCTCCTTTTAGCTATCATGGTATTATTGTGCATATCTGTAGATTTGCCAGGCTTTGACGATACAATATCGATTCAGCTGATCCTGCCCAGGGCTTATGTGCCACAGTTTACTGTACAGTATGCTCTCCCGTTTGCCTAAAGAATGGTGTGTTTTTTAAATCTGGAAAAGGGATGTTAAAGATTTATTTTTTTCTGTAAGCAAAACAAATTAGCCCTTTCAAATGATTTAACAACCATTGAATCTGAAGGCAAAACTGGAGAGAGAGGATATTTCTTTCTGTAACTTAGATCTATCTCAGAATGAGTATAAGATAGAACAAAGATTATATACGTAATTATGAATTAAGTATTAGTAAACATCCAACACCAGCAATGTCAATTGTGATGAAATGCAGTCATGAAGTACATAAATTAAGCATAGGGGCAGTGATGTGTTATCCTAATCTAAAAAAGTTAAAACCTCCTGAAACCAGCAGAGACCTAAGACCAGCAGGGAAAACAGCCCATGAAACCAGCCGTTATCACCTCAGAACAATAGAACTTGCTAATAAGATTTTGAGACTCTTGGAAATGCCCTGAATAATCGTTTTTCTTGCTTTCAAAATTCCTTTTGTTGTTTTAAAAATCCTGAAACAATTTCATTTATATTCTTTCCCTTTGTAATACAAATGCCTCTTAATAGAAAAGAGCACATGGTCCATTATGAAGGAGGTTGTGACCTCCGTACATATCTCCTGAGATATCCCGAAGAAACTCGGATCGTAAAGGCCCATTTCCACTTCATTCCCATTCGCTGTTTGCTAGCCTGAACGTGAAGCGATTCTGATTTCTGCTGCAAGTCAAGCTCAAGTTTTAGAGAAAGTTCTACTTTGTTTATCACCTAAAATTGATCACGAAGGCCCTATTCTGTTTGCAAACGAACAGCGAATGCAATTGAGGTGGAAATGGGCCTTAAACGTCGCTAAGTGCATAACCGGAAGGAGTTTTAAAAGCCTATTAGCAAATTTTAGTGACAGCAGATTATTTTGACAGTAGATTATTTAGAGTTTTTCTTACATCTTCTGTAGAAGATCTATTTTCTGGAGACATCGATGTACATCGTACAGACAATTCTTTCAAATCTTTCAGTGCTCTTTTTCTATTATTAGAGTTTATGCTCCTCAGTAGTGCACCAAAAGAAAACACATCACTTTTTAAAGAGGGAGCCTGCTGCCCTGAAAGCAGTTGTTGAGCTATAAACCGACATTATGAATACAAATTCTGTTGTTTAATTGTAAGTTTTTTTGCTTTTTGTATCGTGCATACATTCCAATACTCCGATAGCATTGGTTCTGTGTTTCCGCTGTGATTTGTACCTACAATAAGGCTATCAAAGCCAAGGCTATTCAGGATTATTCCACAATCATGAGATACAAACATAATGGCACCAATTAGGATAATAACCACCAGCCATTCATCATCCTTGTTTGAACAGCTAAACATTGCATTTTGAACTGATGTCATTGAGGAAGCATCAAAATCCTCAAAATACATAACCAGCTCTTGATTTTCTCCATCTACAGATACTGCAATTGGCTCTGGGAATATTTTATCGGCATTTCTATTGGAACTGTGCAAATATGCAAGCACCCAATACTTCAACCAAAAAGTCATTTGACTTAAAATGCCAAATTCTATATCCTGCTGTTTCAAATACCAACGAAAGCTCACTAACTCTTACAATGTCAACCTCGTTATGGAATACTACGGCATATTCATCAAACACAGTTTCATGCATAGAAAATGTGCCACTAAAAACTGCATTCTCAATCATCAGAGTTGATCTTGCATATACAACGCTAGATTGTGCTTCATGAAGGCACTCTGCATGGCGAGCTTTCGTTTCTTTGAATTCATCCTTCCTTTGATGAAATCTTATCTGGGGCCTGTCTACTCTTTCCCGTGTTTTTCAGCTCCCTTGCCTCATAGCTATCTTCATCTTCATATTTTTCTTTGCTTTCTCCCTCAAAAAGGGACTTGAATTTAAATCTAATCTCCTTTCTGCAAACTATATCCTAGAAAATTAAAGTTATGGATACCATCACAAAACTATTCACAGGAACCAATAAGATCCTGGAGATTCTTAAAAATACATATAACACTTTTGTATCAGCTGGTACGCTTGTCGGTTATTTGTTGGTTCTTCCGCTTGTTCTCTGGTTTATCTTGCATATGCAGGGGAATACAACATTAATAAAACTTTCTATGCCCTTTCCTTCTAATTCTAGAGCAAGCCATCTTAGAGGGGCTTTTATTCATTGTGGGTTTTGTTAGGGAATTTGCACACTTTCTTTTATGATCGCTTAACAGAATTCCACTCCTAAGAGGGGGAGGGGGTTCAGAAGAATCCGTTAAGGTTAAGGTTATCATAAAAATACTTAAAACTTTGGGCTGAAATAAAATAATGTTGTGGCGAACTCAGCATGACAACTTACCCAATCCTATGACCCATGGCTTTCTATCCGTATGTTTCAGGAGGATATGTCCGTTAAGGACCAGGACCAGGTGGGAGGGGGTCATCATCTTAGCGGCGGAATTCCGCTAACCGATCATTTGATAAGTGTAAGAGTCCAAAAATGCCAAGTTGCGATCACTGCTGTGCCTACCATGAACATTTCCTTAGTTGTTGGTAACTTCCCTTCTTTATCTCCTTGTCTTATCTTATCTCTATCTGTTGCCTCTATCTCCCCAGAACCTTCAGAGTTCAAACTCTCCCTGTCTGAATCAAGGCCAAGGTCAATTTGTTCTGCAGCTGCTATCGACTCTTCCTCTTGTATGGTGCTGAAGTCCTTCTCCAACTGCCTTCGTCTTGCTTTTCTTTCCTTGTTTTTTCGCTTCACTGTGTCGGGATTGCGCTTGTGTCGGTGTTTTTTCTTGCTGCTAACATTATTTTCTGCTCTCATTTCTTCCATCTTCATTTGGTCTCTGCAGGTGCCATAGAGTGGCATGTGCAAAAATTTGATCCATCTCCCCAGGCCAAAAAGCCGCCGATCACATTTAAATTTATAGCTGCCCCCCTTCCTAAAATACAAATACCTCTCC
This sequence comes from Chrysaora quinquecirrha, assembly GCA_014526335.1. Taxonomy (NCBI): domain Eukaryota; kingdom Metazoa; phylum Cnidaria; class Scyphozoa; order Semaeostomeae; family Pelagiidae; genus Chrysaora; species Chrysaora quinquecirrha. The sequence continues at coordinate 869,421 of JACTAT010000062.1, read as the reverse complement.
AATAAGTAGGGTCGCATCCGAACTCAAAACATCAGGAAATTAATGGCAAAAAACTATAGTTTTCTTAAATGCCTAATTGCTTGGAGGTTGGAACAGGAAAGGGGTAGGGCCAAGGGGTAACTTCAATAGATCAGTGATGGGGTTTTGCCATTTTTGTAAAAAAAATTTGTCCCCAAAATTTATGAAAATTCTTAATACTAAACCCCCGAAGTTCACAAAGAAATGTGAACATAGACACACAGCTACTAAAAGTCTTTTTTAGAATTATACAGCTGAAATTTTATTTGACAGTTATTGTGACTTTAACTAAATTGTTCATCTTAGCAAAAATGATATCCCCAGGGTTGTAATTTTAGCAAAAATGATTAATTCTAGCAGAACTGATACCCCCAATTTGTAATTTTAGCACATGTGACACCCCAAGATTTATTTTCCACTCTTAAAAAGATACCCCAAAAATGGCACATTGCGTACCCATACATATGGGAGTTACCCTCCCCAAGTCTCCCCATGGGTAACAGACTTCCTTCAATGTCTTTTCGGTGACATTGTCAATGTGTCTATGTATAAGGTAATTTTGTCAGGTTATGGGGATATTGTGTATATATAGAACGTATTCAACTAGATATGTACTTATTTTTGGGATATATGTATGCATTAACAGTGATATAGGGTATGTAGAGTAGAGAGGGTATATATGCGTTTTGGGGAATTTCTTGCAGTGTTACTATGCTTTATGCTTACTTAGAAACTCCAAGTGACACTAAATAAATCACAAGTCTTGATGGTGATTATTATGCTCAAAGAATGACAATCTTAACTGAGGCAACTCAAATCCTATCTAAATTCTACTGAAAGTTACGCTGTATTTAAGCAGTTTTCTAAATTCCCTAGTCATAGAAACCAGGTCAAAATATTAACAGAGATTACATAATTTTCTAAAAATTTACGTACAAATCAAAACAAAGTTATCGATAATGCATCAGACAAGCTATTAGTTGCGTTGGTAACAAAACAAAGAAACCCACTGTTTGACGACAGGGAGTGTAATGTCTAATATTGTCCTTGATGACATAATGTCCTTTTAGAGATTACCTCATGTCTAGGATTTCCTACAGCATGTATAAGGTAATTATGTAATGTTTATGGCGATATAACGTATTAAACGTATACAACTAGATATGTACTTATTTTTGGGATATATGTATGTATTAACAGTGATATAGGGTATGTAGAGTAGAGAGGGTATATATGCGTGTATAAGGTAATTTTGTATTGTTTATGCGGATATAACGTATCAAACGTATACAACTAGATATGTACTTATTTTTGGGATATATGTATGTATTAACAGTGATATATTCTTCTCGCTAACTTCTTTTTTTGAGTAAAAATTTTAATGTGACACAAAAGTTTAAACTATTTTGCTTTGAATAACTAAAAAAGCTCGAGTAAACAGCCAAGAGAGCAGTTATTCCATCGCGGTTTTTTAGCCAACTTGTGAAATATTTTCCAGCAAATTTTGAAGACACTGCTTCAAAGTTTTTGATCGTTTTTTTAAGAATAATAACAAAGAAATCCTTCACTCTTTATTTTAATTGAAAGTTAGTCAAATGGCAAACATTTAGCGCCAAAGTCAGGTGCACAGAGGCTGCTGAGCTGCCGTAGCTTTGTTATGTAAATTTTCTTGTTTCAGTCCTAGGCCACTGTTCGCCGCCATTTTAAGTCAGGCGTTTCTATACTTTTGTCCCCTTAGTGTATGCGTGCATAAGGTAATTTTGTATTGTTTATTGGGATATAAAGTATTAATCGTATACAACTAGATATGTACTTATTTTTGGGATATATGTATGTATTAACAGTGATATAGGGTATGTAGAGTAGAGAGGGTATATAGGGTAAAAGGTAATGTGTGTATAAGGTAATGCGTGTATAAGGTATACCTTATACACGCATTACTATATATATATATATATCCCAAAAATAATTGTATAAGGAAATTTTTTATTGTTTATTGGGATATAACGTATTAAACGTAAACAACTAGATATGTACTTATTTTTGGGTTACATGTATGTATTAACAGTGACATAGGGTATGTAGAGTAGAGAGGGTATATATGTGTGTATAAGGTAATTTTGTATTGTTTATGGGGACAACTAGATATTTACATATTTTTGGGATATATGTCTGCACTAGCCCTTGCCCCAGTGAGACCACCGCCTCGCTAGGACCTCCGCTTTCAAGGACTTCCCCCTCCCAAAGACTCCTGGGTGAGGGGATTGAGCCTTTTATTTGCGATACTTGCTCTGAATCTTAATCTTAATGTTAATCCTAATCTTAATTACTCTTAATCTCAATCTTATTCTTAGTTTTGGTTTTTGTGTTGGACTGAAATTAAAACTTAATGCTAATGTTTATCCTAGTCTTGAACTTAACGCATGGTTAATCATAATCTTAATCTTAATCTTAATGTTAACCTTGTCTTAGTCTTAAACTTTTAATGAATCTCAATCTTGAATTTTAACTTAACTTAAACTTAAATTTCGAAATGAATTTAAATCCGATCCTCATCTTAAAATTTGTCTTAATGTTGATTGCAACATAAGACTAAAGCAGTTTCAACTTAACCGTTTACTGCTCATGTTCCTAAGGTCATGTTCCTTAGTTTTGTGTTTCTTGTTGCTATTCAGTAATGCTCCTTTGTCCTACCTCAGCTTGTTTTTATTACGGTCATCAGTCCTGTTTCGTAACCTTGTTATTTCTCATGTTTTTCCGTCCTGTTTCTTTGTCATGTTACTCTGTCTTTTTTTCTTTTCATGGTCTTCAGTCCCGTTCCTTTGTCTTGTTACGTAGTCTTGTTCTGATTCATGTTCCTCAGTCCCGTTTCTCGGTCCAGTTCCTTAGTCTTGTTGTTACTTATGTTCTTAAGTTCTGTTCCTGTGTCATATTCCTTAGTCCTGTTTTTATCCATGGTTGTCAGTCATGTTAGTTAGTCTGTTCATTAGTCTTGTTATTATTCATGTTACTCAGTCTGGAATTCTTTAAGACTACCCATAGAGTTATGAAAATTGTATTTAAATACAATAAGTGTTGCTTGGATTTAACTTATTAACATTTATGTTGAAACTTGAAAAGAATAATGTTACATTTAAACAAAATTTGATTTAAAATTTACTGTAATTCAAAGTCAAAAGGCGGAAATTGCTGTCACTACAGGTTTTGCGGAAGTCAGGTCAGTGATCAGGCATGCACAAAAGCAAATAGCAAGGACAGCAAGGGGAAGATGTTTTTGAGAGCGAAAATTCGCTGATGAATTGTAAATGTTTTTGAATCATTTAAAAAGGAAATCATCTAGTATGCCCATAATATGTAAACCCAAAAGGAATCTCAGGGTAAGTTTAGTTAACAGAGCTTGGCAATTTAAAAACAAAGGTGCCAATTCGCCTCTACATTTTACAACGAAAACCCATGCTGTGAAGACAATTGTGAAATTGCTCAAAACAACGTGTTATGAAAGTCAAAGACGGGAAGCCCCAATAACCCCAGAAGAGAGAGAAGAAAGAGTAATTAGGGGGCGATGGCAAGCCTACCCCTGAGTCTGCAAGGAAAGAAAGCAGTTCGACTTGGTCAGCTTGCACGGGAACCGAGGAATGACTATTGGCAAAACACGCGTAGCTTCGATCTCTGTTTTAGTACATACTGATTAACATTGATATAGGGTATGTAGAGTAGAGAGGGTATATATGCGTGTATAAGGTAATTTTGTATTGTTTATGGGGATATGGATATAGACCTTAAACGAACGGGAGGTCCATTTCAGTCACACCATGCAGGTAAACAGAGACATCTGAAGATAATTCACGATGGACAACAAACGAACAGGATGTCCATTCCAGTCACATCATGCAGGTAAACAGGGACATCGGGAGATAATCCACGATGGACAACGAACGAACGAGAGGTCCATTCCAGTCACATCATGCAGGTAAACAGAGACATCAGAAGATAATTTACTATGGACAAAGAACGAATGGGAGGTCCATTCCAGTCACATCATGCAGATGAACATAAACATCAGAAGATAATACAGTCCTGCCAGTTTGTTGTTTGATGAGCAAAATCATCGAGGTTTAAACCCAACATTCCAGGCGCATAGAGGCACAGAAGAGATTGGCACATGAACAAATATAACATGAGTAACCTTCAGCAGAATTTGGTTTGATTCAAGATGATCATCACATCAAAAAGCTTAGTCAACTTGGTAAAAAGTAATTTAGTTGCTTTCACACCACTCAAGCTAATGGACATTTTAAGCAATAAAAACTACAATTTACATTGCTCAAAAACCGTTATTATTATATCAAGCGTCCGGTGCGTTTTTAAGTTCTTAATGATCTAGTTATTCAGGAAGTTCACATGATCACAGAAATTGTTAATTGAATTTATCTATATGTTGAGGTCTCTGTTATTCTGGGCATGAGGTAACTCGAAAGAGGTGCGCTTAATCGAATAAGGACGGTAGATATAAATCGGTTCAAAACAAGTCTTCATTATCTGATTCATAATCATAAACAAGCCAGTTTTCATCAAAACCATGCCCATCATCATCTTCTGCTTCTTCTTCTTCTTCTTCTTCTTCTTCTTCTTCTTCTTCTTCTTCTTCGTTTACTTTGGGATTTCGAAGTTGATTATTATGCGGTTCCTTGTCAACAAGTTCCTGCCTATTGCTTCTTTTGATAAAATTCATATCTGTATGAATGAAATCAGACTCGTGCGTCGATAACCACGAACGATGTACAAATGTATTAGTGAAGAAACCACTATTTGAAACTACATAGTTCTCAATTTCAAGTTTTCTAAGCTTCAACAGTGCAGTTTTTGCTAAGGACCGCAAGTCTGTCTGAGGACAAGACCCAATTTCCTTGCTCAATGTCTCCAGAATTGCAATGTGATGATGAAACAACGTCTTAATTTCATTTTTCAGCATATCTTCCTCGTCATTGCATCGATGGAGCAAATTATGCATGTCAGTCATCTTTCTTTTCTCACTCTGGGGAACACCATGGTCCACATTGTTTTGCTAACCATTGTTGCCAGGAACATTTTTAAAAAGCAATGAACCTGGATCTTTCAATTCATCAAACTTTAGACAATTTGACGGGATGTCAATGTACTCTTTCAAGTTGCTTAGATGTGCATTGTAAGCTGATATCAAGTTCTTCATTAATTTCAATGTCCTTGTTATTTGCTTGGAAAGTCTTATTGCAATTCGTTGACCATCTGAAAAATGCCATGTGCAGATATATTAAAACCAAGTTGAAATCATTCACAAATGTATCAATATCGAATGTGCATCAAAACGGAAAACGCGTTCCGAATTTGATCAACTGCTTCAAATTCATGTTATCAGTTTATCTGTTAAATTAATAAAATCGTGTATACAGTAGTCTCTAATTAGAAAGGAATGCGCTCAGTTCAGTGCACCAAGCTCTTAACCACATGGAGAACGAAAATTGAAAAGCGAGTACTTTAAATCCTGATGGATAAGCTTAAAAAAATGTCCTCGTTTTGGGAAATTCGGACAGCCTTTCAGTTAGCAAGTAATTGCGAGAACAGAAATGGAATTTGAGGATCAAGAGTCCTGAAAATTCATAACATTAAAACGTGATTGTCAATGGCAGCAGAGAGTTCACGTTATAAGCTACAAGAATGCAAAGAAAATAGAGATAATTTTTCGATATTTTACCAGCATATTTTTTCTTAGCCAAACACAAGTATCTTCTCTCTACAACATGTTTCAGAAGCTTTGCAAGGGTTTCATTTCTGCGTTTCAGTTCAAGTGCTGACATAGATTTTCCAAAAGAACGGTTCTTAAGCTGCCATCCTCTTTTCACATTCCGCTCCCACGTTAGAGTATCATCTAGATGGCCTATAAAAACCGTTAGAAGCTGGGATTTCGACAGCTAGTAAATCAAATGAACTTTCCACGGCAAATGAAACCAGAGCTGTGATAATTAAAACTGATGCTAATATATTCACATACTAACTATTTTGCGGTTATCTTCTATTCCTTCTTTTGACCAAGCATTAATAAGACTGGTTGAGATGATTCCTTGAAGATATATATGAATAATAAAAGTAACCCATCTGAAAAAGTTTGTTGCCCTACAAAATAACCCTTTCAAAACAAAACTTGCAAACTTGAGGTATCTTACAAGTTATTAGCGAGTCTATATATCGTAGGGTGATATCTGGCAACAATGGAATGGTCGTCTGATATACATAGATAATATGTCCTCACATAAGAAACATAAATAATAAACACTTTACTGTGTAAATTTAATTCATGAAGTTAAAGTGGAATTACACAAAGACAAAACCAGTGACTTCCTGGTATATTTAAGAAAGCTTAAGCTCTGCTGCAAACCTAAAGGTCAATCTACACTAGACGATTTACGAGCGATTATCAGAAAAAATTTGCAATGACACATGCACTATTGAAAATTGTTTATCCTTGCATCGCAAAAAAATCGTTGGACGAAAAGTAGAATTAGTTTCTAACTTTTCGTCAGAAGATTTTGTTCGCCATGCAGTTGAACCAATGCAATTATCAAAAATTTGTATGTCTAATTCCCAGCTGTATTTAACTTTAAGCTTCATTTACGATGGCATTATCTTTCTCATGATATTCATGTAAGTGGAGATTGAAAGAACTTTTTCCTAGCGAAATTGTATGACTATTGTTGTGAAAATCTTTTAGTGGAGATCGCCATTAAGTCCCAGTAGCAACATCAATACATACAGTGGCAATAATGTATGTCTAATGCCCTAGCAAATGGCAACGAAATACATCAATTCATCTTAGCTATTTACCAGACGAGGGAAATTTATTTATCCAAAAATTTGCCTAATCAAATTACAATGGACTTTCCAACTGATGAATACAGTAAACAAACCGAAGTTTCAAACTCCTAATAAAGTCTACAGTAACTGAAATCAAAGGGAACTTCAGTTTTCGAGGTCATAAAAACTTGAAAAAGCTTTAGGAAATTTACTCCGTACCTTTAAATGGGGCCATTGTTTCATTCAATCGTTTTTGTAGTTGAGTCCTTCAAGGCATTACCCTTGAATAATTTCTCAGCCAACATTTTCCCCTTTCAGAAAATCAACAAATTAACAATAGCCATCGATAATTCTAAATAATAAAAAAGCATTTGCTAAATAGATTATTGTACTCATCATGGAAACCTATTTAATATTAAATTGATGTCATTTGTAAGATGATTTTGCCATGTTTTTGGACTAAAACTTCGCAAAAATTCTACTGATTCTAACTACCTTGCTTATTTCTAAGTCTACTGGAATAATGATATAGTGCATCAGTCAAAATGTCCACACAACGACTTGCTACCATCTCCTTATTCATATATGTAAAAGGCTGCAAGTATGACCATAGTCGTTCAACACCTTCACCATCGGTCAAGCTAAACCCAATCATTATTCGTTGGTTAAAGAGAACCTGCAAATAAGTAAGAAAAACTTGCAAAATAAAAACATCTAAAGTATAAACAAACGAGACCACAATGGTTGTTGGGAATTGCATAAAGCATAAACATTGATAAAGCATAAGCACCCACTCTTCCTATAGCGCAATGTACAGCATCAAGCATAAGCATTTGCTCTTGCTAGGTTATAGCAAGAGCGAATCTTATGCCTAATGTTGTATATTAGGCTAAAGCAAGAGCAAATGCTCATGCTTGATGTTGTACATTAGGCTATAGCAAGTGTGAATGCTTATACTTGATGTTGTACATTGCACTATAGGAAAAGTGTGTGCTTAATCTTGATGTTGTACATTAGGCTATAACAAGTGCGAATGCTTTTGCTTGATGTTGTACATGAGGCTATAGCAAGAGAGAATGCTTACGCTTGATGTTGTACAAAAGGCTATAGTAAGGGCGAATGCTTATGCTTGATGTTGTACATGAGGCTATAGCAAGGTAGAATGCTTATGTTTTATGTTGTAAATGAGGCTATAGCAAGAGCGATTGCTTATGCTTGATGTTAAACATAAGGCTATAGCAAGGTCGAATGCTTATGCTTGATGTTGTACATGAGGCTATAGAAAGAGCGAATGCTTATGCTTGATCATCTAGACTAGGATATAGCGAGCGTGAGTGCTTATGTTTTATGTTGTACATCCACCGTAAAATTTCTCACTTGATATAGCCTATTCTTGGCAGATAAAGCATTAGCACCCAGCCTTCCTATAGCGCAATGTACAGCATCAAGCATAAGCATTTGCTCTTGCTAGGTTATAGCAAGTGCGAATCTTATGCCTAATGTTGTATATTAGGCTATAGCAAGAGCGAATGCTCATGCTTGATGTTGTACATTAGGCTATAGCAAGTGAGAATGCTTATACTTGATGTTGTACATTGCACTATAGGAAAAGCGAAAGCTTATGCTTGATGTTGTACATGAGGCTTCAGCAAGGCCGAATGCTTATGCTTGATGTTGTACATGAGGCTATAGCAAGGTCGAATGCTTATGCTTGATGTTGTACATGAGGCTATAGAAAGAGCGAATGCTTATGCTTGATGTTAAACATAAGGCTAAAGCAAGGGCGAATGCTTATGCTTGCTATTGTACATTGCGCTATAGGAAGAGTTGTTTCTTATGCTTGATCATCTAGAATAGGATATAGCAAGGGCGAGTGCTTATGTTTCATGTTGTACATCCCCCATAAAAATTCTCGCTTGCTATAGCCTAGTCTTGGCAGATGAACCATAAGCATCCACCCTTTCTATAGCGCAATGTACAACATCAGGCATAAGCATTTGCTCTTGATGTAGCCTAATGTACAACATTTAGCATAAGCATTCGATCTTGCTAGGCTATAGCAAGAGCGAATCTCATGACTAATGTTGTATATTAGGCCATAGCAAGAGCGAATGCTCATGCTTGATGTTGTACATTAGGCTATAGCAAGTACGAGTGCTTATGCTTGATGTTGCACATAAGGCTATAGCAAGAGAGAATGCTTATACTTGATGTTGTACATTGCACTATAGAAAATTGGGTGCTTATGCTTGATGTTTATAGCAAGAGCGAATGCTTATGCTTGATGTTGTACATGAGGCTATAGCAAGAGCGAATGCTTATGCTTGATGTTGTACATTAGGCTATAGAGCGAATGCTTGAGCGATAGCAAGAGCGAGTGCTTATGCTTGATGTTGTACATTAGGCTATAGCAAGAGCGAATGTTAATGCTTGATTTTGTACATTAGGCTATAGCAAGGGCGAATGCTTATGCTTGATGTTGTACATTAGGCTATAGCAAGAGCGAATGCTTATGCTTGATGTTGTACATTAGGCTATAGCAAAGGCAAATGCTTATGCTTGATGTTGTACATTAGGCTATAGCAAGAGCGAATGCTTATGCTTGATGTTGTACATTAGGCTATAGCAAGGTTGAATGCTTATGCTTGATGTAGTACATTAGGCTATAGCAAGAGCGAATGTTTATGCTTGATGTTGTACAAGAGGCTATAGCAAGGTCAAATGTTTATGCTTGATGTTGTATATTAGGCTATAGCAAGAGCGAACTTGATGTTGTACATAAGGCTATAGCAAGAGAGAATGCTTATACTTGATGTTGTACATTGCACTATAGAAAATTGGGTGCTTATGCTTGATGTTGTACATCAGGCTTTAGCAAGGCTGAATGTTAATGCTTGATTTTGTACATTAGGCTATAGCAAGGGCGAATGCTTACCCTTGATGTTGTACATGAGGCTATAGCAAGGTCGAATGCTTATGCTTAATGTTTTGCATTAGGCTATAGCAAAAGCCAATCCTTATGCTTGATCTTGTACATGAGGCTACAGCCAGGTCAAATGTTTATGCTTGATGTTGTACATTAGGCTATAGCAAGAGCGAAAGCTCATGCTTGATGTTGTCCATAAGGCCATAGCAAGGGCGAATGCTTATGCTTGATATTCTAGATTGTGCTATAGGAAGAGTTGTGGCTTATGCTTGATGTTCTACATGAGGCTTTAGCAAGGCCGAATGTTAATGCTTGATTTTGTACATTAAGCTACAGCAAAGGCGAATGCTTATGCTTGATGTTGTTCATAAGGCTAAAGCAAGTGCGAATGCTTATGCTTGATGTTCTACATGAGGCTATAGCAAGAGAGAATGCTTATACTTGATGTTGTACATTGCACTATAGGAAAAGTGAGTGCTTATGCTGAGTGCTTATGCTTGATGTTGTACATGAGGCTTTAGCAAGGCCGAATGTTAATGCTTGATTTTGTACATTAGGCTATAGCAAGGGCGAATGCTTACCCTTGATGCTGTACATGAGGCTATAGCAAGGCCGAATGTTAATGCTTGATTTTGTACATTAAGCTATAGCAAAGGCAAATGCTTACACTTGATGTTGTACATGGGGCTATAGCAAGGTCGAATGTTTATGCTTAATTTTGTGCATTAGGCTGTAGCAAGGTTGAATGCTTATGCTTGATGTAGTACAAAAGGCTATAGCAAGGTCAAATGTTTATGCTTGATGTTGTACAAGAGGCTATAGCAAAGTCAAATGTTTATGCTCGATGTTGTATATTAGGGTATAGCAAGAGCGAATGCTTATGCTTGATGCTGTAGAAGAGGCTATAGCAAGGTCAAATGTTTATGCTTGATGTTGTATATTAGGCTATAGCAAGAGCGAATGCTTATGCTTGATGTTGTTCATAAGGCTAAAGCAAGTGCGAATGCTTATGCTTGATGTTCTACATGAGGCTATAGCAAGTGAGAATGCTTATACTTGATGTTGTACATTGCACTATAGGAAAAGTGGGTGCTTATGCTTGATGTTTTACATGAGGCTTTAGCAAGGCCGAATGTTAATGCTTGATTTTGTACATTAGGCTATAGCAAGGGCGAATGCTTACCCTTGATTTTGTACATGAGGCTATAGCAAGGTCGAATGCTTATGCTTAATGTTTTGCATTAGGCTATAGCAAAAGCCAATCCTTTTGCTTGATCTTGTACATGAGGCTACAGCCAGGTCAAATGTTTATGCTTGATGTTGTACATTAGGCTATAGCAAGAGCGAAAGCTCATCCTTGATGTTGTCGATAAGGCCATAGCAAGGGCGAATGCTTATGCTTGATATTCTAGATTGTGCTATAGGAAGAGTTGTGGCTTATGCTTGATGTTGTACATGAGGCTTTAGCAAGGCCGAATGTTAATGCTTGATTTTGTACATTAGGCTATAGCAAGGGCGAATGCTTACCCTTGATGCTGTACATGAGGCTATAGCAAGGTCGAATGCTTATGCTTAATCTTGTGCATTAGTCTATAGCAAGGTTGCATGCTTATGCTTGATGTAGTACAAGAGGCTATAGCAAGGTCATATGTTTATGCTTGATGTTGTATATTAGGCTATAGCAAGAGCGAATGCTTATGCTTGATGTTGTTCAAAAGGCTGTAGTAAGGGCGAATGCTTATGCTTGATGTTGTACATGAGGCTATAGCAAGGTCGAATGCTTATGCTTGATGTTGTACATGAGGCTATAGCAAGAGCGAATGCTTATGCTTGGTGTTAAACATAAGGCTATAGCAAGGTCGAATGCTTATGCTTGATGTGGTACATGAGTCTATAGAAAGAGCGAATGCTTATGCTTGATGTTAAACATAAGGCTAAAGCAAGGGCGAATGCTTATGCTTGCTATTGTACATTGCGCTATAGGAAGAGTTGTTGCTTATGCTTGATCATCTAGAATAGGATATAGCGAGAGCGAGTGCTTATGTTTGATGTTGTACATCCACAATGAGATTTCTCGTTTGCTATAGCCAATTCTTGGCAGATGAAGCATAAGCACCCACTCTCCTATAGCGCAATGTACAGCATCAAGCATAAACATTTGCTCTTGCTAGGCTATAGCAAGAGCGAATCCTCATGCTTGATGTTGTACATTAGGCTATAGCAAGTGTGAGTGCTTATGCTTGATGTTGCACATAAGGCTATAGCAAGAGAGAATGCTTATACATGATGTTGTACATTGCACTATAGAAAATTGGGTGCTTATGCTTGATGTTGTACATCAGGCCTTAGCAAGGCTGAATGTTAATGCTTGATTTTGTACATTAGGCTATAGCAAGGGCGAATGCTTACCCTTGATGTTGTACATGAGGCTATAGCAAGGTCGAATGCTTATGCTTAATGTTTTGCATTAGGCTATAGCAAAAGCCAATCCTTTTGCTTGATCTTGTACATGAGGCTACAGCCAGGTCAAATGTTTATGCTTGATGTTGTACATTAGGCTATAGCAGGAGCGAAAGCTCATGCCTGATGTTGTCGATAAGGACATAGCAAGGGCGAATGCTTATGCTTGACATTCTAGATTGTGCCATAGTAAGAGTTGTGGCTTATGCTTGATGTTGTACATGAGGCTTTAGCAAGGCCGAATGTTAATGCTTGATTTTGTACATTAAGCTATAGCAAGAGCGAATGCTTATGCTTGATGTTGTTCATAAGGCTAAAGCAAGTGCGAATGCTTATGCTTGATGTTCTACATGAGGCTATAGCAAGAGAGAATGCTTATACTTGATGTTGTACATTGCACTATAGGAAAAGTGAGTGCTTATGCTTGATGTTGTACATGAGGCTTTAGCATGGCCGAATGTTAATGCTTGATTTTGTACATTAGGCTATAGCAAGGGCGAATGCTTACCCTTGATGTTGTACATGAGGCTATAGCAAGGCCGAATGTTAATGCTTGATTTTGTACATTAAGCTATAGCAAAGGCAAATGCTTACACTTGATGTTGTACATGAGGCTATAGCAAGGTCGAATGCTTATGCTTAATTTTGTGCATTAGGCTGTAGCAAGGTTGAATGCTTATGCTTGATGTAGTACAAAAGGTTATAGCAAGGTCAAACGTTTATGCTTGATGTTGTACAAGAGGCTATAGCAAGGTCAAATGTTTATGCTTGATGTTGTATATTAGGGTATGGCAAGAGCGAATGCTTATGCTTGATGTTGTAGAAGAGGCTATAGCAAGGTCAAATGTTTATGCTTGATGTTGTATATTAGGCTATAGCAAGAGCGAATGCTTATGCTTGATGTTGTTCATAAGGCTAAAGCAAGTGCGAATGCTTATGCTTGATGTTCTACATGAGGCTATAGCAAGAGAGAATGCTTATACTTGATGTTGTACATTGCACTATAGGAAAAGTGGGTGCTTATGCTTGATGTTTTACATGAGGCTTTAGCAAGGCCGAATGTTAATGCTTGATTTTGTACATTAGGCTATAGCAAGGGCGAATGCTTACCCTTGATGTTGTACATGAGGCTATAGCAAGGTCGAATGCTTATGCTTAATGTTTTGCATTAGGCTATAGCAAAAGCCAATCCTTTTGCTTGATCTTGTACATGAGGCTACAGCCAGGTCAAATGTTTATGCTTGATGTTGTACATTAGGCTATAGCAAGAGCGAAAGCTCATGCTTGATGTTGTCGATAAGGCCATAGCAAGGGCGAATGCTTATGCTTGATATTCTAGATTGTGCTATAGGAAGAGTTGTGGCTTATGCTTGATGTTGTACATGAGGCTTTAGCAAGGCCGAATGTTAATGCTTGATTTTGTACATTAGGCTATAGCAAGGGCGAATGCTTACCCTTGATGCTGTACATGAGGCTATAGCAAGGTCGAATGCTTATGCTTAATCTTGTGCATTAGGCTATAGCAAGGTTGCATGCTTATGCTTGATGTAGTACAAGAGGCTATAGCAAGGTCATATGTTTATGCTTGATGTTGTATATTAGGCTATAGCAAGAGCGAATACTTATGCTTGATGTTGTTCAAAAGGCTATAGCAAGGTCATATGTTTATGCTTGATGTTGTATATTAGGCTATAGCAAGAGCGAATGCTTATGCTTGATGTTGTAGAAGAGGCTATTGCAAGGTCGAATGTTTATGCTTGATGTTGTATATTAGGCTATAGCAAGAGCGAATGCCTATGCTCTATGTTGTTCATAAGGCTAAAGCAAGTGCGAATGCTTATGCTTGATGTTCTACATGAGGCTATAGCAAGAGAGAATGCTTATACTTGATGTTGTACATTGCACTATAGGAAAAGTGGGTGCTTATGCTTGATCATCTACGTAGAATAGGATATAGCGAGTGCGAGTGCTTATGTTTGATGTTGTACATCCATAATGAGATTTCTCGTTTGCTATAGCCAATTCTTGGCAGATGAAGCATAAGCACCCACTCTTCCTATAGCGCAATGTACAGCATCAAGTATAAGCATTCTCTCTTGCTATAGCCTCATATAGAACATCAAGCATAAGCATTCGCGCTTGCTTTAGCTTTATACACATCAAGCATAAGCATTGCTTATGCTTGATGTTGTACAACATCAAGCATAAGCATTTGCTTTGCTATGATGTTATACAACATCAAGCATAACATTTGATCTTGCTATAGCTTTTGTTGTACATCAAGCATAGCAAGCATTCAACTTGCTTATAGCCTAATGCACAAAATTAGGCTAAGCATTCGATGCTTATAGCTTCATGTACAACATCAAGGGTAAGCATTCGCCTTGCTATAGCAATGTACAAAATCAAGCATTAACATTCGGCCTTGATGCTCATGTACAACATCAAGCATAAGCAACTCTTCCTATAGCTTACTAGAATATCAAGCATAAGCATTTGCATTATAGCATCAGAGCGAATGCTTATGCTATAATGTTGTACATCAAGCTATAGCAACCTTGCTATGCTTATGCTGTACAATCATTGTACATTCAGCATTGCTATAGCCTGATGTACAACATGCATATGCACCCATGTTTACATAGTGCTATAGCACAACATGTATATGCTTGATGTTGTACAACATAGCAGATGCTATAGCAACAGCAGCATAAGCATTAGCATTTATACTTGATATACAACATCAAGCATAAACATTTGATCTTGCTTATGTTTTGTCATACATCAAGCATAAACATTTGACCTGCTATAGCTTGATTTTGTACATTAGGCATAGCAAGATTCAATGCTTACAGCCTAATGTTGTAACATTAAGCATAAGCATTCGACCTTGCTATAGCCTCATGTACAACATCAAGTGTGCTATAGCTTAATGTACAAAATGCTTAATGTTTTGCATTAGGCTATAGCAAAAGCCAATCCTTTTGCTTGATCTTGTACATGAGGCTACAGCCAGGTCAAATGTTTATGCTTGATGTTGTACATTAGGCTATAGCAAGAGCGAAAGCTCATGCTTGATGTTGTCCATAAGGCCATAGCAAGGGCGAATGCTTATGCTTGATATTCTAGATTGTGCTATAGGAAGAGTTGTGGCTTATGCTTGATGTTGTACATGAGGCTTTAGCAAGGCCGAATGTTAATGCTTGATTTTGTACATTAGGCTATAGCAAGGGCGAATGCTTACCCTTGATGTAGTACAAGAGGCTATAGCAAGGTCATATGTTTATGCTTGATGTTGTATATTAGGCTATAGCAAGAGCGAATACTTATGCTTGATGTTGTTCAAAAGGCTATAGCAAGGTCATATGTTTATGCTTGATGTTGTATATTAGGCTATAGCAAGAGCGAATGTTTATGCTTGATGTTGTAGAAGAGGCTATTGCAAGGTCGAATGTTTATGCTTGATGTTGTATATTAGGCTATAGCAAGAGCGAATGCTTATGCTTGATGTTGTTCATAAGGCTATAGCAAGAGCGAATGCTTATGCTTGATGTTCTACATGAGGCTATAGCAAGAGAGAATGCTTATGCTTGATGTTGTACATTGCACTATAGGAAAAGTGAATGCTTATGCTTGATGTTCTACGTAGAATAGGATATAGCGAGTGCTTAGTGCTTATGTTGTGATGTTGTACATCCATAATGAGATGCTTATGCTTGCCAATAGGCTATAGCATAGAATGCTTATGCTTGATATAGCATTAGGCTATAGCAGCAAATGCTTATGCTTGATGTTGTACATAGGCTATATGATACAATGCTCTCGTTTGCTTGATGTTGTACATTAGGCATAGCAAGCCAATGCTTATGCTTGATGTTGTACATTAGCATAGCAAGCGAATGCCATGTTGTACATTAGGCTATAGCAAGAGCATCATGCTATATGCTTGATGTTGTACATTAGGCTATAGCAAGAGCGAATGCTTATGCTTGATGTTGTACATTAGGCTATAGCAAGCGAATGCTTATGCTTGATGTTGTACATTAGGCTATAGCAAGAGCGAATGCTTATGCTTGATGTTGTACATTAGGCTATAGCAAAAGGTGCTTATGCTTGATGTTGTACATCAGGCTATAGCAAGAGCGAATGCTTATGCTTGATGTTGTACATTAGGCTATAGCAAGGGCGAATGCTTACCCTTGATGTTGTACATGAGGCTATAGCAAGATCGAATGCTTATGCTTAATGTTGTGCATTAGGCTATAGCAAAAGCCAATCCTTTTGCTTGATCTTGTACATGAGGCTATAGCCAGGTCAAATGTTTATGCTTGATGTTGTACATTAGGCTATAGCAAGAGCGAAAGCTCATGCTTGATGTTGTCCATAAGGCCATAGCAAGGGCGAATGCTTATGCTTGATATTCTAGATTGTGCTATAGGAAGAGTTGTGGCTTATGCTTGATGTTGTACATGAGGCTTTAGCAAGGCCGAATGTTAATGCTTGATTTTGTACATTAAGCTATAGCAAAGGCGAATGCTTACCCTTGATGTTGTACATGAGGCTATAGCAAGGTCGAATGCTTATGCTTAATTTTGTGCATTAGGCTATAGCAAAGTTGAATGCTTATGCTTGATGTAGTACAAAAGGCTATAGCAAGATCAAATGTTTATGCTTGATGTTGTACAAGAGGCTATAGCAAGGTCAAATGTTTATGCTTGATGTTGTATATTAGGCTATAGCAAGAGCGAATGCTTATGCTTGATGTTGTTCATAAGGCTAAAGCAAGTGCGAATGCTTATGCTTGATGTTCTACATGAGGCTATAGCAAGAGAGAATGCTCATACTTGATGTTGTACATTGCACTATAGGAAAAGTGAGTGCTTATGCTTGATGTTGTACATGAGGCTTTAGCAAGGCCGAATGTTAATGCTTGATGTTGTACATTAGGCTATAGCAAGGCAAATGCTTATGCTTGATGTTGTACATGAGGCTATAGCAAGGCCGAATGTTAATGCTTGATTTTGTACATTAAGCTATAGCAAGGCAAATGCTTACACTTGATGTTGTACATGAGGCTATAGCAAGGTCGAATGCTTATGCTTAATTTTGTGCGTTAGGGTGTAGCAAGGTTGAATGCTTATGCTTGATGTAGTACAAAAGGCTATAAAGGCTATAGCAAGGTCAAATGTTTATGCTTGATGTTGTACAAGAGGCTATAGCAAGGTCAAATGTTTATGCTTGATGTTGTATATTAGGCTATAGCAAGAGCGAATGCTTATGCTTGATGTTGTACAAGAGGCTATAGCAAGGTCAAATGTTTATGCTTGATGTTGTATATTAGGCTATAGCAAGAGCGAATGCTTATGCTTGATGTTGTACATTAGGCTATAGCAAGTGCGAATGCTTATGCTTGATGTTGTACATGAGGCTATAGCAAGAGCGAATGCTTATGCTTGATGTTGTACATTGCACTATAGGAAAAGTGAAGCTTGCATAGGCTTTAGCAAGAGCGAATGTTTATGCTTGATGTTGTACATTAGGCTATAGCAAGGGCGAATGCTTATGCTTGATGTTGTACATGAGGCTATAGCAAGGTCGAATGCTTATGCTTGATGTTGTACATTAGGCTATAGCAAGGTTGAATGCTTATGCTTGATGTTGTACATGAGGCTATAGCAAGGTCATATGTTTATGCTTGATAGCATTAGGCTATAGCAAGCGAATGCTTATGCTTGATGTTGTACATGAGGCTATAGCAAGGTCGAATGTTTATGCTTGATGTTGTACATTAGGCTATAGCAAGAGCGAATGCTTATGCTTGATGTTGTACATGAGGCTATAGCAAGGTCGAATGTTTATGCTTGATGTTGTACATTAGGCTATAGCAAGAGCGAATGCTTATGCTTGATGTTGTACATTAAGGCTATAGCAAGAGCGAATGCTTATGCTTGATGTTGTACATTAGGCTATAGCAAGAGCGAATGCTTATGCTTGATGTTGTACATTAGGCTATAGCAAGGTCAAATGCTTATGCTTGATGTTGTACATTAGGCTATAGCAAGAGCGAATGCTTATGCTTGATGTTGTACATTAGGCTATAGCAAGGAGCGAATGCTTATGCTTGATGTTGTACATGAGGCTATAGCAAGAGCGAATGCTTATGCTTGATGTTGTACATTAGGCTATAGCAAAAGTGAATGCTTATGCTTGATGTTGTACATTAGGCTATAGCAAGAGCGAATGCTTATGCTTGATGAGGCTATAGCAAGGTCATAGGCTATAGCAAAGCGAATGCTTATGCTTGATGTTGTACATTAGGCTATAGCAAGAGCGAATGCTTATGCTTGATGTTGTACATTAGGCTATAGCAAGGTCAAATGTTTATGCTTGATGTTGTATATTAGGCTATAGCAAGAGCGAATGCTTATGCTTGATGTTGTACAAGAGGCTATAGCAAGGTCGAATGTTTATGCTTGATGTTGTATATTAGGCTATAGCAAGAGCGAATGCTTATGCTTGATGTTGGGGGGGGGGGGGGGGGGGGGGGGGGGGGGGGGGGGGGGGGGGGGGGGGGGGGGGGGGGGGGGGGGGGGGGGGGGGGGGGGGGGGGGGGGGGGGGGGGGGGGGGGGGGGGGGGGGGGGGGGGGGGGGGGGGGGGGGGGGGGGGGGGGGGGGGGGGGGGGGGGGGGGGGGGGGGGGGGGGGGGGGGGGGGGGGGGGGGGGGGGGGGGGGGGGGGGGGGGGGGGGGGGGGGGGGGGGGGGGGGGGGGGGGGGGGGGGGGGGGGGGGGGGGGGGGGGGGGGGGGGGGGGGGGGGGGGGGGGGGGGGGGGGGGGGGGGGGGGGGGGGGGGGGGGGGGGGGGGGGGGGGGGGGGGGGGGGGGGGGGGGGGGGGGGGGGGGGGGGGGGGGGGGGGGGGGGGGGGGGGGGGGGGGGGGGGGGGGGGGGGGGGGGGGGGGGGGGGGGGGGGGGGGGGGGGGGGGGGGGGGGGGGGGGGGGGGGGGGGGGGGGGGGGGGGGGGGGGGGGTTAATGTTGTGCATTAGGCTATAGCAAGAGCGAATCTTGATGCTTGATGTTGTATATTAGGGTATAGCAAGAGCGAATGCTTATGCTTGATGTTGTAGAAGAGGCTATAGCAAGTGCGAGTGCTTATGCTTGACGTTGCACATAAGGCTATAGCAAGAGAGAATGCTTATACTTGATGTTGTACATTGCACTATAGAAAATTGGGTGCTTATGCTTGATGTTGTACATCAGGCCTTAGCAAGGCTGAATGTTAATGCTTGATTTTGTACATTAGGCTATAGCAAGGGCGAATGCTTACCCTTGATGTTGTACATGAGGCTATAGCAAGGTCGAATGCTTATGCTTAATGTTTTGCATTAGGCTATAGCAAAGTTGAATGCTTATGCTTGATGTAGTACAAAAGGCTATAGCAAGATCAAATGTTTATGCTTGATGTTGTACAAGAGGCTATAGCAAGGTCAAATGTTTATGCTTGATGTTGTATATTAGGCTATAGCAAGAGCGAATGCTTATGCTTGATGTTGTTCATAAGGCTAAAGCAAGTGCGAATGCTTATGCTTGATGTTCTACATGAGGCTATAGCAAGAGAGAATGCTCATACTTGATGTTGTACATTGCACTATAGGAAAAGTGAGTGCTTATGCTTGATGTTGTACATGAGGCTTTAGCAAGGCTGAATGTTAATGCTTGACTTTGTACATTAGGCTATAGCAAGGGCAAATGCTTACCCTTGATGTTGTACATGAGGCTATAGCAAGGCCGAATGTTAATGCTTGATTTTGTACATTAAGCTATAGCAAAGGCAAATGCTTACACTTGATGTTGTACATGAGGCTATAGCAAGGTCGAATGCTTATGCTTAATTTTGTGCGTTAGGGTGTAGCAAGGTTGAATGCTTATGCTTGATGTAGTACAAAAGGCTATAGCAAGGTCAAATGTTTATGCTTGATGTTGTACAAGAGGCTATAGCAAGGTCAAATGTTTATGCTTGATGTTGTATATTAGGGTATAGCAAGATCAAATGTTTATGCTTGATGTTGTACAAGAGGCTATAGCAAGGTCAAATGTTTATGCTTGATGTTGTATATTAGGCTATAGCAAGAGCGAATGCTTATGCTTGATGTTGTTCATAAGGCTAAAGCAAGTGCGAATGCTTATGCTTGATGTTCTACATGAGGCTATAGCAAGAGAGAATGCTCATACTTGATGTTGTACATTGCACTATAGGAAAAGTGAGTGCTTATGCTTGATGTTGTACATGAGGCTTTAGCAAGGCTGAATGTTAATGCTTGACTTTGTACATTAGGCTATAGCAAGGGCAAATGCTTACCCTTGATGTTGTACATGAGGCTATAGCAAGGCCGAATGTTAATGCTTGATTTTGTACATTAAGCTATAGCAAAGGCAAATGCTTACACTTGATGTTGTACATGAGGCTATAGCAAGGTCGAATGCTTATGCTTAATTTTGTGCGTTAGGGTGTAGCAAGGTTGAATGCTTATGCTTGATGTAGTACAAAAGGCTATAGCAAGGTCAAATGTTTATGCTTGATGTTGTACAAGAGGCTATAGCAAGGTCAAATGTTTATGCTTGATGTTGTATATTAGGGTATAGCAAGAGCGAACTCTTATGCTTGATGTTGTAGAAGAGGCTATAGCAAGGTCAAATGTTTATGCTTGATGTTGTATATTAGGCTATAGCAAGAGCGAATGCTTATGCTTGATGTTGTTCATAAGGCTAAAGCAAGTGCGAATGCTTATGCTTGATGTTCTACATGAGGCTATAGCAAGAGAGAATGCTTATACTTGATGTTGTACATTGCACTATAGGAAAAGTGGGTGCTTATGCTTGATGTTGTACATGAGGCTTTAGC
Organism: Chrysaora quinquecirrha; assembly: GCA_014526335.1. NCBI lineage: Eukaryota > Metazoa > Cnidaria > Scyphozoa > Semaeostomeae > Pelagiidae > Chrysaora > Chrysaora quinquecirrha. The sequence continues at coordinate 848,292 of JACTAT010000062.1, read as the reverse complement.
AAGACCGAATGTTAATGCTTGATTTTGTACATTAGGCTATAGCAAGGGCGAATGCTCACCCTTGATGCTGTACATGAGGCTATAGCAAGGTCGAATGCTTATGCTTAATCTTGTGCATTAGGCTATAGCAAGGTTGCATGCTTATGCTTGATGTAGTACAAGAGGCTATAGCAAGGTCGAATGCTTATGCTTGATGTTGTACATGAGTCTATAGAAAGAGCGAATGCTTATGCTTGATGTTAAACATAAGGCTAAAGCAAGGGCGAATGCTTATGCTTGCTATTGTACATTGCGCTATAGGAAGAGTTGTTGCTTATGCTTGATCATCTAGAATAGGATATAGCGAGTGCGAGTGCTTATGTTTGATGTTGTACATCCACAATGAGATTTCTCGTTTGCTATAGCCAATTCTTGGCAGATGAAGCATAAGCACCCACTCTCCTATAGCGCAATGTACAGCATCAAGCATAAGCATTTGCTCTTGCTAGGCTATAGCAAGAGCGAATCTCATGACTAATGTTGTATATTACGCCATAGCAAGAGCGAATCCTCATGCTTGATGTTGTACATTAGGCTATAGCAAGTGTGAGTGCTTATGCTTGATGTTGCACATAAGGCTATAGCAAGAGAGAATGCTTATACATGATGTTGTACATTGCACTATAGAAAATTGGGTGCTTATGCTTGATGTTGTACATCAGGCCTTAGCAAGGCTGAATGTTAATGCTTGATTTTGTACATTAGGCTATAGCAAGGGCGAATGCTTACCCTTGATGTTGTACATGAGGCTATAGCAAGGTCGAATGCTTATGCTTAATGTTTTGCATTAGGCTATAGCAAGGGCGAATGCTTACCCTTGATGTTGTACATGAGGCTATAGCAAGGTCAAATGTTTATGCTTGATGTTGTACATTAGGCTATAGCAAGAGCGAAAGCTCATGCTTGATGTTGTCCATAAGGCCATAGCAAGGGCGAATGCTTATGCTTGACATTCTAGATTGTGCCATAGTAAGAGTTGTGGCTTATGCTTGATGTTGTACATGAGGCTTTAGCAAGGCCGAATGTTAATGCTTGATTTTGTACATTAAGCTATAGCAAGAGCGAATGCTTATGCTTGATGTTGTTCATAAGGCTAAAGCAAGTGCGAATGCTTATGCTTGATGTTCTACATGAGGCTATAGCAAGAGAGAATGCTTATACTTGATGTTGTACATTGCACTATAGGAAAAGTGAGTGCTTATGCTTGATGTTGTACATGAGGCTTTAGCATGGCCGAATGTTAATGCTTGATTTTGTACATTAGGCTATAGCAAGGGCGAATGCTTACCCTAAATGTTGTACATGAGGCTATAGCAAGGCCGAATGTTAATTCTTGATTTTGTACATTAAGCTATAGCAAAGGCAAATGCTTACACTTGATGTTGTACATGAGGCTATAGCAAGGTCGAATGCTTATGCTTAATTTTGTGCATTAGGCTGTAGCAAGGTTGAATGCTTATGCTTGATGTAGTACAAAAGGTTATAGCAAGGTCAAACGTTTATGCTTGATGTTGTACAAGAGGCTATAGCAAGGTCAAATGTTTATGCTTGATGTTGTATATTAGGGTATGGCAAAAGCGAATGCTTATGCTTGATGTTGTAGAAGAGGCTATAGCAAGGTCAAATGTTTATGCTTGATGTTGTATATTAGGCTATAGCAAGAGCGAATGCTTATGCTTGATGTTGTTCATAAGGCTAAAGCAAGTGCGAATGCTTATGCTTGATGTTCTACATGAGGCTATAGCAAGAGAGAATGCTTATACTTGATGTTGTACATTGCACTATAGGAAAAGTGGGTGCTTATGCTTGATGTTGTACATGAGGCTTTAGCAAGGCCGAATGTTAATGCTTGATTTTGTACATTAGGCTATAGCAAGGGCGAATGCTTACCCTTGATGTTGTACATGAGGCTATAGCAAGGTCGAATGCTTATGCTTAATGTTTTGCATTAGGCTATAGCAATCCTTTTGCTTGCAAATGCTTATGCTTGATGTTGTACATAGCAAGAGGCTATAGCAAGGTCGAATGCTTATGCTTGATATTCTAGATGCTAGGAAGAGTTGTGGCTTATGCTTGATGTTGTACATGAGGCTTTCTTGTAGGCATGAATGCTTATGCTTGATGTTGTACATAGCAAGGCTATAGCAAGGTCAAATGTTTATGCTTGATGTTGTACATTAGGCTATAGCAAGAGCAAATGCTTATGCTTATGCTATAGATGTTGCTTATGTTGTACAAGATTAGCAAGGTATGTTTATGCAATGGAGCGAATGCTTATGCTTGATGTTGTAGAAGAGGCTATAGCAAGGTCAAATGTTTATGCTTGATGTTGTATATTAGGCTATAGCAAGAGCGAATGCTTATGCTTGATGTTGTTCATAAGGCTAAAGCAAGTGCGAATGCTTATGCTTGATGTTCTACATGAGGCTATAGCAAGAGAGAATGCTTATACTTGATGTTGTACATTGCACTATAGGAAAAGTGGGTGCTTATGCTTGATGTTGTACATGAGGCTTTAGCAAGGCCGAATGTTAATGCTTGATTTTGTACATTAGGCTATAGCAAGGGCGAATGCTTACCCTTGATGTTGTACATGAGGCTATAGCAAGGTCGAATGCTTATGCTTAATGTTTTGCATTAGGCTATAGCAAAAGCCAATCCTTTTGCTTGATCTTGTACATGAGGCTACAGCCAGGTCAAATGTTTATGCTTGATGTTGTACATTAGGCTATAGCAAGAGCGAATGCTCATGCTTGATGTTGTCGATAAGGCTATAGCAAGGGCGAATGCTTATGCTTGATATTCTAGATTGTGCTATAGGAAGAGTTGTGGCTTGATGTTTATGCTTGATGTTGTACATTAGGCTATAGCAAGGGCGAATGCTATGCTTGATGTTGTACATGAGGCTATAGCAAGGTCGAATGCTTATGCTTGATGTGCATTATGCTTGATGTTGTGATATTAGGCTATAGCAAGAGCGAATGCTTATGCTTGATGTTGTACAAGAGGCTATAGATGTTTATGCTTTATGCTTGATGTTGTACAAGAGGCTATAGCAAGGTCAAATGTTTATGCTTGATGTTGTATATTAGGCTATAGCAAGAGCGAATGCTTATGCTTGATGTTGTTCATAAGGCTATAGCAAGGTCGAATGCTTATGCTTGATGTTGTACATTAGGCTATAGCAAGAGCGAATGCTTATGCTTGATGTTGTACATAAGGCTATAGCAAGTGCGAATGCTTATGCTTGATGTTGTACATGAGGCTATAGCAAGGCCGAATGCTTATGCTTGATTTTGTACATTAGGCTATAGCAAGGGCGAATGCTTATGCTTGATGTTGTACATGAGGCTATAGCAAGGTCGAATGCTTATGCTTAATGTTTTGCATTAGGCTATAGCAAAAGCCAATCCTTTTGCTTGATCTTGTACATGAGGCTACAGCCAGGTCAAATGTTTATGCTTGATGTTGTACATTAGGCTATAGCAAGAGCGAAAGCTCATGCTTGATGTTGTCGATAAGGCTATAGCAAGGGCGAATGCTTATGCTTGATATTCTAGATTGTGCTATAGGAAGAGTTGTGGCTTATGCTTGATGTTGTACATGAGGCTTTAGCAAGGCCGAATGTTAATGCTTGATTTTGTACATTAAGCTATAGCAAGGTCATATGTTCATGCTTGATGTTGTATATTAGGCTATAGCAAGAGCGAATACTTATGCTTGATCTTGTGCATTAGGCTATAGCAAGGTCATATGTTCATGCTTGATGTTGTATATTAGGCTATAGCAAGAGCGAATGCTTATGCTTGATGTTGTAGAAGAGGCTATTGCAAGGTCAAATGTTTATGCTTGATGTTGTATATTAGGCTATAGCAAGAGCGAATACTTATGCTTGATGTTGTTCAAAAGGCTATAGCAAGGTCATATGTTTATGCTTGATGTTGTATATTAGGCTATAGCAAGAGCGAATGCTTATGCTTGATGTTGTAGAAGAGGCTATTGCAAGGTCAAATGTTTATGCTTGATGTTGTATATTAGGCTATAGCAAGAGCGAATGCCTATGCTTGATGTTGTTCATAAGGCTAAAGCAAGTGCGAATGCTTATGCTTGATGTTCTACATGAGGCTATAGCAAGAGAGAATGCTTATACTTGATGTTGTACATTGCACTATAGGAAAAGTGGGTGCTTATGCTTGATGTTGTACGTAGGCTATAGCAATAGCGAATGCTTATGCTTGATGTTGTACATGCTATAGCAAGATTGCTTATGCTTGATGTTGTACAGATAGGCTATAGCAAGAGCGAATGCTTATGCTTGATGTTGTACATGAGGCTATAGCAAAAGCGAATGCTTATGCTTGATGTTGTACATTAGGCTATAGCAAAAGCGAATGCTTATGCTTGATGTTGTACATGAGGCTATAGCAAGAGCAAATGCTTATGCTTGATGTTGTACATTAGGCTATAGCAAGAGCGAATGCTTATGCTTGATGTTGTACATAAGGCTATAGCAAGAGCGAATGCTTATGCTTGATGTTGTAGATTAGGCTATAGCAAGAGTTGAATGCTTATGCTTGATGTTGTACATGAGGCTATAGCAAGGCCGAATGTTTATGCTTGATGTTGTACATTAGGCTATAGCAAGAGCGAATGCTTATGCTTGATGTTGTACATGAGGCTATAGCAAGGTCGAATGCTTATGCTTGATGTTGTACATTAGGCTATAGCAAGAGCGAATGCTTATGCTTGATGTTGTACATTAGGCTATAGCAAAGCATGTTTATGCTTATGTTGCTTGATGTTGTATGAATGCTTATGCTTGATGTTGTACAAAGAGGCTATAGCAAGGTCAAATGTTTATGCTTGATGTTGTACATTAGGCTATAGCAAGAGCGAATGTGCTTGCTTATGCTTGATGTTGTACAAGGCTATAGCAAGGTCAAATGTTTATGCTTGATGTTGTACATTAGGCTATAGCAAGAGCGAATGCTCATGCTTGATGTTGCAAGGCTATAGCAAGGGCGAATGCTTATGCTTGATGTTGTACATTGGCTATAGGAAGAGTTGTGGCTTATGCTTGATGTTGTACATGAAGCTTTCGCAAGGCCGAATGTTAATGCTTGATTTTGTACATTAAGCTATAGCAAAGGCGATTGCTTACCCTTGATGTTGTACATGAGGCTATAGCAAGGTCGAATGCTTATGCTTAATTTTGTGCATTAGGCTATAGCAAAGTTGAATGCTTATGCTTGATGTAGTACAAAAGGCTATAGCAAGATCAAATGTTTATGCTTGATGTTGTACAAGAGGCTATAGCAAGGTCAAATGTTTATGCTTGATGTTGTACAAGAGGCTATGTCAAATGTTTATGCTTGATGTTGTATATTAGGCTATAGCAAGAGCGAATGCTTATGCTTGATGTTGTTCATAAGGCTAAAGCAAGTGCGAATGCTTATGCTTGATGTTCTACATGAGGCTATAGCAAGAGAGAATGCTCATACTTGATGTTGTACATTGCACTATAGGAAAAGTGAGTGCTTATGCTTGATGTTGTACATGAGGCTTTAGCAAGGCCGAATGTTAATGCTTGACTTTGTACATTAGGCTATAGCAAGGGCAAATGCTTACCCTTGATGTTGTACATGAGGCTATAGCAAGGCCGAATGTTAATGCTTGATTTTGTACATTAAGCTATAGCAAAGGCAAATGCTTACACTTGATGTTGTACATGAGGCTATAGCAAGGTCGAATGCTTATGCTTAATTTTGTGCGTTAGGGTTAGCAAGGTTGAATGCTTATGCTTGATGTAGCAAAAGGCTATAGCAAGGTCAAATGCTTATGCTTGATGTTGTACAAGAGGCTATAGCAAGGTCAAATGTTTATGCTTGATGTTGTACTTGATGTTGAGGCTATAGCAAGGTCAAATGTTTATGCTTGATGTTGTATATTAGGCTATAGCAAGAGCGAATGCTTATGCTTGATGTTGTTCATAAGGCTAAAGCAAGTGCGAATGCTTATGCTTGATGTTCTACATGAGGCTATAGCAAGAGAGAATGCTTATACTTGATGTTGTACATTGCACTATAGGAAAAGTGGGTGCTTATGCTTGATGTTGTACATGAGGCTTTAGCAAGATCGAATGTTAATGCTTGATTTTGTACATTAGGCTATAGCAAGGGCGAATGCTCACCCTTGATGCTGTACATGAGGCTATAGCAAGGTCGAATGCTTATGCTTAACTTGCATTAGGCTATAGCAAGGTTGCATGCTTATGCTTGATGTAGTACAAGAGGCTATAGCAAGGTCATATGTTTATGCTTGATGTTGTATATTAGGCTATAGCAAGAGCGAATGCTTATGCTTGATGTTGTACAAAAGGCTGTAGTAAGGGCGAATGCTTATGCTTGATGTTGTACATGAGGCTATAGCAAGGTCGAATGCTTATGCTTGATGTTGTACATGAGGCTATAGCAAGAGCGAATGCTTATGCTTGGTGTTAAACATAAGGCTATAGCAAGGTCGAATGCTTATGCTGGATGTTGTACATGAGGCTATAGAAAGAGCGAATGCTTATGCTTGATGTTAAACATAAGGCTAAAGCAAGGGCGAATGCTTATGCTTGCTATTGTACATTGCGCTGTAGGAAGAGTTGTTGCTTATGCTTGATCATCTAGAATAGGATATAGCGAGTGCGGGTGCTTATGTTTGATGTTGTACATCCACAATGAGATTTCTCGTTTGCTATAGCCAATTCTTGGCAGATGAAACATAAGCATCCACTTTTCCTATAGCGCAATGTACAGCATCAAGCATAAGCATTTGCTCCTGCTAGGCTATAGCAAGAGCGAATCTCATGACTAATGTTGTATATTAGGCCATAGCAAGAGCGAATGCTCATGCTTGATTTTGTACATTAGGCTATAGCAAGGGCGAATGCTTACCCTTGATGTTGTACATGAGGCTATAGCAAGGTCGAATGCTTATGCTTAATGTTTTGCATTAGGCTATAGCAAAAGCCAATCCTTATGCTTGATCTTGTACATGAGGCTACAGCCAGTTCAAATGATTATGCTTGATGTTGTACATTAGGCTATAGCAAGAGCGAAAGCCCATGCTTGATGTTGTCCATAAGACCATAGCAAGGGCGAATGCTTATGCTTGATATTGTAGATTGCGCTATAGGAAGAGTTGTAGCTTATGCTTGATGTTGTACATGAGGCTTTAGCAAGGCCGAATGTTAATGCTTGATTTTGTACATTAAGCTATAGCAAAGGCGAATGCTTACCCTTGATGTTGTACATGAGGCTATAGCAAGGTCGAATGCTTATGCTTAATTTTGTGCATTAGGCTATAGCAAGGTTGAATGCTTATGCTTGATGTAGTACAAAAGGCTATAGCAAGGTCAAATGTTTATGCTTGATGTTGTACAAGAGGCTATAGCAAGGTCAAATGTTTATGCTTGATGTTGTATATTAGGGTATAGCAAGAGCGAATGCTTATGCTTGATGTTGTAGAAGAGGCTATAGCAAGGTAAAATGCTTATGCTTGATGTTGTACAAAAGGCTATAGCAAGGGCGAATGCTTATGCTTGATATTGTACATGAGGCTATAGCAATGTCGAATGCTTATGCTTGATGTTGTACATTAGATGCGGAGCATCTGAGAAGTACATTTATTGCCCAGCATAAAATTGATTTTTTGTTTCACAACCATAATCACCAACACTAGCAGGCAATAACACCCTAGCCCTGAATCCGACATAAGTTTTCAATCTCTTAATGTATTCTCAAGAAACTGGCTGGTCAGCATACCAACCTTTTTCGCATGAGCAAGGAACCCAATGTTACAGTCAGTGATCCCACTTTGCAACACAAGTTTTGGCCACAGAACAAACAGTGTGACCCCATCGAATCACCAACCATAAACAATAGATTTGGCTATAAGGCTATAAGGCCATAAGGCTATAGCAAGAGCGAATGTTTGATGTTAAACATGGTGTTAAACATGCATCTATTACGATCTTTATTTATTGGATGCATCTATTTCAAATTTCAAGCTGTATTGATACGTATATAATGGGGGAAATATTTAACATTTCAGACTGTAGGTTCTTGGTTCCAAGTTATGAACTTTTGTTTCAATTTTTAAGGTTTAAGAGATGTTGACTCGAAATGTTATGGTAATGAAGGTTTAAAGGTGTTAAGCAGCAGATAAGAACATTTTCACAATGGAAATGGTGTTATACAGAGCAATGCAAATTTATATTTTGCACTAGAGAAGGTGCTTCTGGTTGTTTGCTAGATACACCAACCAAAGGTCTAGTAAGAAGAAAGAGGGAACAATGTGAGACAAACGAGATAAGGTTGTGGAACAATGTGAGAAAAACAAGACATGGTTAAGAAACAATGCTTATTGATCATAAACTCAAATGGATGTAAATAAAAAGGTTAGGACATGGTTTTTTAAATTATCAGCAACTGTTTACAAGACAGATTAACATATTTTTTCCGTCTTTATTTAAACTTAAAGAAAAACTCATGGCTACGAAGTTCTCTGTTTCCGTAGTAGCAAAACGGCCTTGCATTTGAAATTTTTGAAATGCATAACTTCATTATTGACCCATGGATGATAACAAGGGCTTAAGGTCACTACACGCGAATCGAAAAGGGCTACATATTCAGTTGCTTAATGGCAATATAAACTTGTTTTTAAGGTGTTTAATTTTGTTGGTCCTATAGTGACAATTTTCAACCTGGTTGCTATGGTGATAGTTCACTAATAACCATGGAAACTACCCCATCAGAAGATCCGCAGATAACTTTTAGGCAAAGTCAAGAACATTCATCCACCTTCGTGCATTTCGAGTTGTGTAAAGAAATGTAGGAGGGGGGCTATTTGAGCCCCCCCTCGGTCCAGATAGGGTTAAGAGGTGGTGCAAATGATCATTTATTTCTTTGAGGCAATGTGTCTGCCTTCACAAAAAGTACCCTGAATAACCGGCTGTAGAGTGTTCTGAAGAAATGTGGTTGGCCTCAGACATTCACTTTACACAGCTTTTGTGTGGGCGCAGCCACTACTGCAACATCACTGGGTTTTGCAGATTATTTAATAAAAGCTCTAGGCCGTTAGTCAAGCAAAGCTTACAAGGTATACAAAAAGATATCAGAAAGCCAACTGATCCTAACTTGGTTTTGTTTATTTAGAACAGGTTTAAGATTATCTCGTTCTATTTGTTTTGTTCCTTGTTTCTTTCTGTTTTGTTTGCCTCCTTTGCGTTTCGTCTGTCTCGTTTTTGTATCATCCAAGGGGCATCTAATTCACGTATGCATGAACAAACCATTGAACAAACAAGCTAAACTAGCGGAAATACCCCAAAACTACTTAATTAAGAACAATGAAACAAATACATGGGTCTGGTCTACGGGTTTGACATGGCTGTTTCTTGACTTTGAGAACACTTACTTATCGGGGGGGAACAAGACTAAGTTCTGGCTATGGTTCTGGTTTACGGACTTAAGTCACGGAAGGGGTAGTACTCCATTATAAGGACACAAACTTTTGCCCCATTAATGTCATCTTTCTGGCAGGTGTGGTCTTTTACCCACTGTCATTTTGGCTTTTGTATTCTTTACATTGAGGCCACCAGCTCCCTGGTGAAATTAGCTGTGGTCCCTTTATATGGGTTCTTATGATTTTGACTTTATGAATTTTGCATTATGTTCCTGATCTGCCATTTTCTAGGTTTTATAGGGCTGTGAGAAATTTTTATGGGTCTTTTCTATTGTTTATGGTTGTTGATTCGATGGGGTCACACTGTTTGTTCTGTGGCCAAAACTTGTGTTGCAAAGTGGGATCACTGACTGTAACATTGGGTTCCTTGCTCATGCGAAAAAGGTTGGTATGCTGACCAGCCAGTTTCTTGAGAATACATTAAGAGATTGAAAACTTATGTCGGATGCAGGGCTAGGGTGTTATTGCCTGCTAGTGTTGGTGATATGGATGTGAAACAAAAAATCAATTTTATGCTGGGCAATAAATGTACTTCTCAGATGCTCCGCATCTAATGAGGACAGCTTGTAACAATTCATACCACTCTGGGAATGGAAAATCAAAAGGATGTTTTTGGAACATTGGTTGTCACCTTTTATGGAGCTGCATAAGTCACATTTATCATGAGGATTTGGATTGTGGTCTAAAGCTTATTGTTCTTTGACTGCCTGAATGTTATGGATACTCAGGAGCATATCAAGAAAAGAAAGACTTTCTTAAAGTCATACTGTTAATGGCTGGAATCTGATTTTTGAAATATTTGCACAATTGATAAAAATCTGAGCTGAAGCACCAATCGAGATGCAAATCCAGGACACTTTTTACAGTGTCAATGGGGGTCTCGAAGGGAAATAAATGAAACTGGACACCAAAACGTACAAAAAACGTGAAACGGGCGACTAATTTACGCAAATAATATTATTTGAGTATATGAAACCAACTGAAGCTTCCCAAAATGAATCAAAAGTGCGACATGGTATAAAACCCAGTTTATATAGGTCATATGGTTCCATTCTATCAGAACAATTTTGAAATTCATTTTTGTAAAAAAAACCTTATTCCTTCAAATTTTGATTCACACTCTCAGAATGTAACACCCTAAAATTTTTATTAGAAGTTAAGCTGATTCGTGCCATTATTTTTTGCACAAGGAAACTTGCTTTATTTAATATCAATTTCTTCTCCAGTTAGGATTCAGCAGGTTATGTAACTAAGCAAAGCGAGTTTGATCCAAAATCAGCATCCTCAACTTCTACATTTGTCACCCTTATGCTTTATTTCAAACTTGAAAGTCCACATTTGGGTTTCCCATGTCAGCAAACAACTGCACCTAATTTGCAACAAGCGTAGAGGGCGAGTGAAAAGGGATGTGCTGGAGGCTGTTTCTGACTTCTGTTATGAAAAGAACAGACCACCAGATGCACAGCACACTGTCAAATGACTGTAACAGAAATGTGCTGTAATAATGCTAAGACGCTCTCCCGCTGCTCTATCATCTCACGGCTGAAGTCCAAATGCAAAAAGTCTCATTAATCGAGAAGAAAACGTAAATGTACAAATCATTTGAATTCTTTAATTAAGATATCCAAAATAATCATGAGGTGTTGTCGCATCGAGGGGAAGAATGGCTTCCCAATGCTTAGTTTCCCATTCAATGAATCTGCCTGTCGTGTTAAGCATTGTTCATAGCGCAAATCTACCAATAAAAAACGTGTCAGAATCTTGTAAGCAGCCATCACTGTATTGCCATCACGGAAGAGCAAAAGAAGAAAATGTACTTTTAAGCGCATCTATGGTAGAAATGGCTTATAGCCAAACACTTTGTCGAAAACCTAGAAGTATTTGGTTTTTATCATCTGAAAACTAGTCTCTATCTGTTCTTTCTGAAAATAATTTCTTACCCTGGGTACCAGAGCCTCAAGATTGGAGCCGCAGAACAAAATTAAAAAAATAATAATAAGCTGAGCAAAATACGAGGCTCTGGTTCCATCAAAACAGAGTCTTGTTCTGATTATGAAAGGAAGAATTCCATGTAATCATTAATCACCACATATCACCACAGAAAATCGCTTTCAAATCGTGTTTCCTTCAGGTCACTTCTTTTGTTTTGTTCTCTGGTCGTCATTGTTGACAAACATGGCTGACGCTGATACACTATTAAAAGTTTATACAAGCATCTCCAGATTCTAATTGTCCACTTTGTGTAAAAGATTTTGAAACTGGAAAGCAGGGCACTTTTCAACTGTTCACTTCTTCGAGATATTCTAAAGAAAAGAGGAAGCTTGAAAGAATGCTTGGAAAAATTGTCTGTCCACATGTAAACCGGTCTTCCATTTCATGTAAAAGTTGCCACACGAAAGTAAACAGGTTTTGTAAGAATCTTGATGAAATAAGTGTGTTTTAAGAACGTATAAATACACAAGAAGAAATTCTTGTAGATGAGGATGCTGCTGTTAGAACGAGCGTTCCTGTAAGTCTCTTTGAACCCAATACACCCTCTCAACTTTGTCCCCGATCAATCTTACTGAAATTACAGGTTCACGAAAGCCAAAAGTGGAAGGATTCTATATCTGTACTGCAACTGAAGATGAAAACAAGCCATCAATATTGCCTTTCCAAACTGAAACGTACAGCTGTATGGTTGAAGAAGCCCCAGGATCCAGATCACGGTCACCAAAACCTACAGGTGGAATTGTACAGGTAACTTTATTGAAAAAAGTTTCTTGTATTTAAAACCGGCATTTTTTCCTTTCCCTCTCCATCTGGTATACGCATTTTTTAAAATACAATATTTATATGTAAATTTATCCACTGTGCTAGACATCTGGCAAGGCAATTAATTACAATGGCTTTTCTGAAGATTAAAATTGACTGTTCTTCTGGTATAAAAGAGAACCAAATACAATCAAGTGGAATTTCTGAAATTATAAAATCACTGACAACAGGAAATATCAAGGCTCCAATAAATAAACTAGCAGATGATCATGAGTGTGGTCCACAGCTGACTACCTGGGTTGAAAATAGGATACAAAATGAAACTTCAAAGATTGTAGACATACGGGTAGAGCAGCTGAACTGTCTGACAAAAGAATTGCTTCATAATCTTGGAGTAAATTTGGACGAAAAAAATGCACAAAGGGAATCATTCGCCTTAGGCTTCCTAGAGCAAATGCTTGCAAACACTGATAATGATTTGACCCTTTCACATCCAAAAAGGCATCACAAAGTAAAAGGCAAGGGCAAAGATTGGGAGCATTGGGTTGAAAACTTGCACAAGAATGGAATATTTAATATCAAACCAGGACGTAAAAATGAACAGTTTAGAAATTTTGATTTAATCTTTTGTCATACAAGGATTTTCACAGAAAATAGTCTATTAATCCACTGTAGACCTTAACTGTAGTCAGTTAATGCCTTAGCTAGGCTAGCTATAGCTGTACTATGATATACTCACTGGTGAAATGCTATAGGTACTCCACCTCCAATACAAACTTTAGTTTTTTTTGTCTCTCTTGGTAGTTATAGGCCGCGCAAGAGATAACCATTCTGTAATTGCTCTAAATGAGCAAAACAGGCTTCAACAAAGCTAAACAAAACTTATACTTGTGATTTTACAACATTTTTGCTTCCCACATGCGCGTACGGGACTATAATTTTTCTGCTGTGCAAACAAGATGGTGGCTTTGGCCATTGGAAGCTTCAGCCTCGATTGGGAAGTTAGCCCTATAGTCTTTATTACTATCTCTATGGTTTTTATACATTTTGTTTTTGAATTTAATGCATTTTGATTTTAATGCATTTTGTTTTTGAAAACCTTTTTACATTCATCTCATCAATCAAAACATAAGAAATATAAGTATTATTTTTTCAATGATAGATAAATTGCTACCCTTTTCTATTATATGTTTGGTTATAAGGATTCTAACGTATTTGGATAATAGAAAGAAATTTAGTAACATATTTTCTTACATAGCCTGTTCATGGTTCTCAACACAGTTGATATTGTTTGATTGGAATGGCAGTCATTGTCTGGGTTTATTGTCACTATCTTCTTCTTCATTACATTATTCTTATATATATATAGATGTCACTATCTTCTTCTTCATTACATTATTCTTATATATATAGATACTGTTTGTACCAAGGGAAGATGATGAAATTCTGAAAACGATAACAAATGGACTAGATATAGATCCGTATTGAAAACCAAAATAAAACTTTTCTATAAAGAAGGCAACAAATAATAAGTCATAAAATATCTACGACACATTCACCTATATGTATAATGAAATATAGATATATTCACAAAATTCCCTATCTTGTTTAATCCTACAGCCCATCTTTTCCTTACATTTTTTCTTTTGTCCAGCAGTGCTCAGATATGGAGCTACAAAAATTTAGAAGGAAACGAATCTTACCTTCTAAATAATTATAATTTCAAATAAAGGAATCAGTCAGGAATAGGAGATAAGAATTAACAAAGAATTATCATACCTTCTGTTTGTACTCCCACGTCTTGTCAGGATACATTTATGTATATTTCATTAAAATTATGTTCATTTTAATTGAATATAACAGCTTAATTTGACTGAAAATGACCAAGGGAATGAAATGCTTGATAACTTCTCTCAACTGTACTGTCTCCTGCAGTTGATGAATTCAATGATTTTCTTTCAAATCATTTTCTAAACATTGAACTATGATATCACCTTGTTGTCTTTGATTTTTCTTATTATTCTTGCAAGTGTCAACAAAAACGTCATGATCATTATTTTTAGCATTATAATCTACATAATCATATTCCGAAAATCGCACTCACAACTTAATTTGGCCTTTTTGAGTTTGTTTGCATGCCTTTCGGTCTTGGTAATGCTGCTCAGACGTTTCAAAGGTTCATAAACCAAGTGCTTCAAGGTCTTGACTTTGTCTAGGGGTATATCCATGACTTGCTTATTGCCAGTTGTTCAGAGTCTGAACATCTCACACATCTCTAAATCTTGTTTTCATGTCTCTCAGAATACGGCATCGTCCTAAATCCAGCTAAGTGCAACTTCGGATTTTCTTCTTTGGAATTTCTTCCTTGGGGTTGTTCATCATATCTCTGCAGACGAAATTTCTCAACTCTCTGCTAGAGTCAAAGCTATTCAGGAATTTGCAGTTCCAACTTCGCTCCGTAAGCTCAGTGAGTTTCTTGGTCTCATCAATTTCTATAGTTGTTCATACCCAATTATGCCTCCATTGTACAGCCACTCACAGACTTATTAGCAGCCAAACAGAAAAGAACTGCACTTGAACTCTCTGCTCATGCTTTGGTCGCTTTCAACTAAATAAAATCTGCACTTTCCAATGCTACACTCCTAGTACATCCCTTTTCCAATGCTCCATATTGCCTTATGGTCGATCCATCTAACATTGCTGTAGGAGCTGGTTTTCAGCAGAATATCAATGGTTTTTAGAAACCTGTAGCTTTCTTTTCAAAGCGATTAGAACCGGCAGAAACCAAGTATAGCACTTTCTGACAAGAGTTACTTGCTGTTTTTCTTGCAAAAGGCCATTTTCAATATTGTTTAGAAAGTGTTGATTTCTACATTCTCACTGATCATAAACAGCTGACCTACGCTCTCTCTGCTTCAGCTGATCGTCATTCACCTTGTGAAATCCCCCATCTTGATTTCATCTCTCAATTCACCTCCAAAATCTGCCACGTCCAAGGCAAAGAAAATGTCATTGCTGATTCATTGTCATGCACAAAAATCAACTCACTTAATTCGTCAACACCAATGGACTTTTCCTTCCACATCAAAGCCCAATAAGAAGACCCTAAACTACCACACCTGCAAACATCATCATCACTTCGCTTGAAAGCATCTCCAATTCCAGATTCATCTGGCACCATCATATGTGACACTTCAACCTGTACACCAAGACCATACGTTCCAGTCTCATTTCATTGTGTTGTTTTTGATCATCTGCATTCACTGTCCCAACCTGATATTAGAGCCACACAAAATCTCATCACTGATCGCGATGTCTGGCCTATTATCAACTCTGATGTTTGTCAATGGACTCGTTTATGTATTTAATGACCAAAAGCAAAAATCCAGGGACATATAGTTGCATCTCTCGGCACTGTCCCTACTCCAGACGCACGCTTTTCACATGTCCACATTGACATCGTTGGCCAACTACCACCATCAAATGATTATCTGTACTTACTCAAATGCATCAACAAATTCACCTGTTGGCCTGAAGCCATTCCCATCCCAGACATCACTGCAGACACAGTTCCTTGTCATTTCGCCCATCATTGGATTACTCATTTCGGCTTTCATTAACACTCAATACTGATTGTGGAGCCCAGTTCGAGTCAGCACTCTTCCATTCAATCACATCCCTTCTCAGTATTCAACACATCCAAATATCATCCCTGTGCAAATGGTATGGTAGAACAATTTCACGTCAGCTTAAGTCGTCAATCAAGGCAAATCCTGATTCAAGCAAATGGTCTAAAATCCTTCCTCTAATAATTTGAACAATTCGCACAACCATCAAAGCTGATATCAACTGTACACCTTTGCAACTCGTTTTTGGAGTCACACTTTGCTTACCTGGACAGTTCTTCGAGGAAACAACCAACATTGCCGATCTTGACCCAATCAACTATGCTCATCTATTACAATCCGCCATGCAACATCTGTCATCAATTCCACTTTGCTAACAAACTATGTCATCCTACATTCCCGCCGATCAGGTTGTTGTACACACCTTTTTGTCTGCCACGATGCCGCCTGCAAGCCATTGCAAGCACTGTACGATGGCCAATTCAAAGTGCTCCAGCGCAACCACAAGACTTCATTCTTGACACCAAAGGTCAAAGACAAACAAATAGCATAGATCGCTTGAAAGTAGATCACCTAGACATATTTGATAGAAATCATTTAAACAATTTGTTTGGTATAGCATGCCTTTGCAAGCAATTATATGGGATTTTCGCATAATAACCCATAATAGGTAGAAGATAGAAAGTCAATCTTTACAAATTTATTATTTTCACTTAGAATTTTGTTTGAATAATGAATAATCCTTGCGTCTTGTTTGGAATCAGAGGATGTAAACAGGCGTAACTCATTGTTCAGTTGACTTGATTACAACTCAATCAATGTCACCCGTTTTGTTAGTTATCATAAAAGTTGGTTTAATTGATCTCTGCTTTTTGCTAATTATAATACAATGACCCTAAATGGTCCCACCTTGATGCTGCCACCTAAATTTTCCCACCTTAATGGTCCCTGCTTGAATGATCCCTGGTCCCATGGTCCAACCTGATGGTCCCGGCTCCCACTTTTCCTGTTTGCCTGTAGGAAGTTATTGGTTCTCCGATTTTTGGCTTATCAGAATGACCCTCCATAAAATTGAGTTCAACCTGTTTGGTTAATCAAGAATGTACCGTAATACTTCTAAAACCCAGCTTCTGACTTTTTCAAGAGCTGGGAATGAGATATATTGTACATAGACAACTGGCTAATGCATAATAATCATGTAGTTCTGATGCATCTATATAGACTTTTTTCAAATAGACCTCAAAGTCCTTAACTGGTGGCGTCAGATCAACCTGGTTGGAGTTCATCCGGAAGAGCAGCAGAGGATTTCAGATAATTCTCTTTTTACTTTATAAAGCCCTGGTTTGCCTCCTTTGTCTCATTTTGTATGATATGGGCATTGTATCTATAAACTAAATCTTTTGCTAACTTCAAAAAAGGCTGGGATTCTCTTGCAAGACTAAAATGCAATTTTGTTTCCCAGGTTTTACACCAAGATTTCAGACTTAAAGAGTATATTTGGTGCTGCTACAGTTTATGTAAGACCTGCAGTTCCTGTTATTGTCAATTGCTTGCGTTGTGGGGCAGATGTTCCACTATATGACCTTCAAGAACATCAAAGCTCTCAAGAATGTTTCCAGGATGTTGACGATGATGGTCTTTTTAAAAAACAAGAAAATGAAGAACATGTTAAGAACATTTGAGCCTTCAAATCGGAAAAATTAAAAACAATTCATGACTTTCTTCGATTTCAGTGCTTTTATAAAAAAATGTGTATTCATTTTTTTGAAATTATCAGATTATCAACTATCAATTACCTTATTACCAATCTTGTCTGGCATGAAATTGTCTGGAGTCACAAGAGGGAAATCGATGAGCTATGCAACGGACTTGACGCAGTTGGTTTACTTGGGATCATTAAAGCAAGCCCTGAGCAATGCAAATCTTTGTTCTCTTTTGATTACAGCAAAGAGTTTGGCCAAAATGAGATTGCAGATTGTTTGGATTAGACCCCTCAGCAGAAAGATTTGTTGAAAATCAGGCGTATGAATGGTTTAATTCATACATTAAGGAAGATAAGATAAATGAAAGATACCTCTCTGGTTCTACATTAAAATCTCTACTCCAGTTTGCCACTGGATACCAAGTGCCACCACCTGGAGAGCAACTTCCAAAAAGAAAGATTCAATATCACTTTAAACAATGTCAAGTAGAAATGGAATGTACACAATGTACAAAGTGCTATTTTTATGTATGGACTCCTCGGGGCTCTTTTACTGACTGCATTAAACTAGAGGAGAAAATCTGGGAAGAAGAACTCAAAGCTAGTTTTGAAAAATTTTATTCTGAACTTTCCATTTCGACTATTTTTGTTTAAATCATATGATTACATAAGTATTTAGCATTTACAAAATAGGATAGTGTTAATGATAATTAGTGTTCAACGTTCTTAGAAAATGTCTGTTTGAGATGATTACTTACTTAATAAGAGATGCTTGAATATTACACAATGCTGAACAAGTCATAATGATATCATCAGCAAGAGGGAGTAACATCAATGGAAGCGTGTTCTTTAATATCCTAAATGTTTTTATGCGTTTGATGGCTCTTTCCACATGGATGCGCAAGTTTCCAACCTATTTGGTTTTGGCACATTCTGACTTTGTCATTTGAGCTTTGATTCAGATTTAGGGTGCTATCTATTTCAATACCAAGATATTTGTATTGATTTGTGTTAAGTATTTTGGAGCCTCGGTACATTACATCTAGTGTCTCACTTTGTTTTGCAACCCTTTGCGAAGTCCCAAAAGAAGAGATTCAGTCTTGCCTTTTTTCAAATTAATTATCAATCCATTTTCATCAAACCAATCGGCGATCGAATCCATATTACTTGAGAGCTTGGAATTGATGACTTTCAAATCTTTATCAGCAATGTAGATCACTGTGTCATCTGCATATTTAACTATCCTGGCACCCACAATTTGTGGAGGAATTTGGACTTTAACTTGGACTTTAACCTGCATTGTTATGCAAATTATGCGTAAACTACTATGCGTAAATTAGATGAACTTGAATCTTATTCTGAACAATTCTGTGAACTAAACTGAACACTCTTATACTCTTCGAAGACACTTGCTAGAATTAAATCTGACAAATCACCGACATAAGTAATCTTTGAATTTATACAGTCCTCTTCTCTTGTTATTTTTTTGTATATAATGATATGAATTAATATTGCTACGAGTATAATTAAATGAACAGAGTCTTTACTCGTCAATTCTCTACATGGTCCACACCGAACCGGATATTTTCAAGTCGTTGTTTTCTATATCTACCTTAAAACCTTAAATTCTGAATATGTCGTTAACGAACAATCCGAATGCAAACGTAGTATCTAACGAATCTGCTAGCCAGCTTAATAGAAAGAAACGCATTAGAGGAGGCTATCGTAGCCATTTGACTAAACTCTTGAATGAAGCCGAGACTTTAATACATGTTTCAGATCCTTCGGATAGGGAAATAGAAAGAGTTTGTCTTCATCTGAAGGAAAAGCTTAAAAGTCTACGAAATATTGATGAAGAAATTTTTCTATTACTTGATGATGATGAAATCGAGAATGAAGTTGTTGAATGTGAGGAACTACAGGCAAAAATTCGTGATTTTCTTCTCGGATTGGAAGCAAAACGCAGTCAAACTACCTCACCCACAACTGCAGTTAGTGCGGGTCCTAGCCCGCAACTTACGACTCCTCAGCCTAGGAGCTTTTCTGGACAAGGGGGAGAGGCCGGGACAAAATTGCCAAAATTGCAACTTGCGAAATATAACGGGGACCCCAAAAAATGGTTCGAATGGTGGGACAGTTTTGCCGTTATTCATGGGAACACCTCTATATCAGATGTAAACAAGTTTAGGCACCTCAAAACTCTCGTAGAGGGCCAAGCAGCCACCGCGATTGCTGGAATACAGGTCACGGGCGCAAATTATACTTCAGCCATTGAAATTTTACAAGATAGATTCGCCCAGAAACAGATTATTGTGAACTCTCACATGGAGGTTTTGCTGAACCTCCAATCGGATTCAGCAGATCGGGATGTAAAATCCCTCAGAGGGCTATTTGATAGAATAGAGAGTAACGTGCGAAGTCTCAAGTCTCTTGGGGTAGACTTCACTCAGTATGAGCTCTCCTTATTCCTGTAATTCTTGGCAAAATCCCTGACGAAATTCGTCTTGCTATCACAAAGGGCTTTCGAAAGGATGAATGGGGCCTAGAAAAGGTTTTGGAAATTCTAAAAACAGAATTAGAGGCCAGGGAGCAGTGTGGCCAACTTGGCATTGCCAAAAGCCCCAGCTCAAACCAGACAACAAGAAATGCCAGCTTACTTCCTACCACCGCAGCGCTGTTGAACGAAGGGGGTAAAGTTACCTGCTCGTTTTGTAAGAACTCTCATTTATCCGCAAAATGCAATGTAATCACTGACCCCATTCATCGAAAAGAGGTATTGAAAAAGCAAGGAAGATGTTTTGTCTGCCTGAAGAAAGGACATCTTTCGAGACAATGCGTCTCTAACATAAAGTGCCATAATTGCAAAGAAAGGCATCATGCGAGCGTTTGTACGAACACCCGGCTTTTTCAAAACCAAACAAATTCTAATCCTTATCAGCAAGGATTGCGAAATTCTGCTGCTTCGTTGTCAACACACGATTCAAATTTTAATGACAGACAACAAACGACTGAAGTGCCTCAAAATAATTCACCTTCAACGACAACAATGTATATCGAAGCACAGAATTCTGTGCTACTTCAAACGGCCAAGGGCTATATTTCGGCGGCAGTGAACCCAGATAAGCCGTTGATTTCTCGCATGATATTTGACTCTGGAAGCCAGCGGTCCTATGTCTCCCAGCGGCTCAGGGACTCTTTGGCCCTTCCTACCATTTCTAAAGAAACTCTATCAGTAAAAACATTCGGCCGTGAAACTGCAGCACTAAAAACCTACGATGTCGTGCAAATGTGCGTCAGAAGTCCATATAATGGATTGAGTTCCTATATCAAGGCATACGTAGTCCCAGTTGTATGTGCACCCATAACGGCACAACCGATTAATTTTGCAGCTACGCAATTTTCTCATCTTATGGGTCTACCGTTAGCAGATATGCCTGATGGCTCTGATAACTGTTCCATGATAGATATTCTTGTTGGAAGTGACTACTATTGGCAGTTTCTTACCGGTGCGTCGATAAGGGGGGAGCCAGGCACCCCAGTAGCACTAGAATCAACCTTGGGCTGGATTTTGTCTGGTCCTGTACCCGATGCTCTAGGGTCTACCACTACGCAGGCCAATCTAACACAGAGCACTCATGTATTGCGAATCGAAACTCAAGAATCTCTTGAAAATAATGAAACCCACCTTAATCATATGGTACAAAATTTCTGGAATTTAGAAAGTTTGGGTATATCACCCAAGGAAAACTCTGTCTTAGAAACCTTTCACGACAACTTGTCTTTCGTGAATGGCCGATATGAAGTGAACCTGCCATGGAAAGTGGAACACCCTCTTTGCCGGACAACTATCAGCTGAGCCATAAACGTTTGGCGGGATTGCACTCTAAATTACGAAAGGACCCCGAACTGTTGAAGGAATATGACTCAATTATACGGGAACAGGAATCCAGGCAAATAATCGAGAGAGTGGACCCCAATAAATCATCCGAAATCGGAAAGGTGCATTATCTACCGCATCATCCCGTGGTGCGAAAGGATAAACAAACAACTAAGGTGCGCGTGGTGTACGACGCATCGGCTCAGTCTAATGAAGGAACATCATTGAACAATTGTCTCTATCAAGGACCCTGTCTTTTGAAAACAGTCGCAGAAATTCTTACCCGCTTTCGACTCTATCCGTATGCTTTAACGTCAGACATAGAGAAAGCATTTTTGATGATTGGAATTGAAGAAGCTGACAGGGATGTACTCCGCTTTTTGTGGTTTGAAAATCCGTTTGATGAAGACCCGAAGCTTCTTATCTACAGATTTACGCGTGTCGTCTTTGGCGTCACATCTAGTCCATTTCTTCTACAAGGGACTCTGAAATACCATATTGCAAAATATATGGAATCGTATCCAGAGGTTTGTCAAAAGCTGAAAAATTCATTATATGCGGATGACCTAAACTCAGGAGGTTATACCCTTGGTGAAGCCTATGATCTTTATAAGCATTCGAAATCCATGATGAAGGAAGGTGGATTTAATCTTCGTAAATGGAACTCAAATTCGACGGAACTACTCGGAACTATTAATTCTTCTGAAAATTCGTCTGCTTTGACAGCAAATGATAACAGTCACACTAACGACCTCTCATTCGAAGAGGATATGTCTTTCGCGAAATCTTCTGTTGGAAAACTCAATTCTTCAAAAATGGCAGGAACAAAGGTTTTAGGTGTTCTATGGAATACCGTCAGCGATGCTCTTGTATTCAATCTCTCTGAAATTGTTGCAGATGCCAAAGAACTACCGTCAACGAAAAGAAATGTGTTACATACTATTGCAAGGTTCTATGATCCGTTAGGGCTGATAACGCCGATTATAACGCCACTTAAGGTTTTCTTGCAACGTCTTTTTAAGGAAAATCTTACATGGGATGAGCCTCTTACAAGCGAACTGCAACAAGAGTGGTCAAGGCTCTTAACAGGCCTTGAACGCAGCACTGAAATCATCATTCCTCGATTCTGTTTTGGAAACCTTACCACTAAACCAGAACTTATCGAATTATTTGGATTTTGTGACAGCTCACAGGCAGCTTATGCAGCAGCCGTTTATGCAAAGATATCTATTGATGGAGAAACCAGAGTCTGTCTTCTTGCTTCGAAAACTCGAGTCGCGCCATTATCTTCACAGTCAATTCCTCGTCTGGAGCTGCTTTCATGCCTCATATTATCACGATTGATAACTAGCGTAAAGGAGTCTATCGAACCTCTATGGAATGTAGAAATAAAAAGGTGCTGGACCGATTCGATAACAGCATTATACTGGATTAAGGGTAAAGGCAAAGAGTGGAAAATGTTCGTCGAGAACAGGGTTCAGGAGATTCGCCGTTTGACTTCTGACAAATTGTGGGCTCACTGTCCAGGTACTCTGAATCCCGCTGATCTGCCAACCCGTCATTGCAATCCAAAGGAAATCCAAGAAAACATATTTTGGTGGAACGGTCCAGCATGGCTCAAATCTGATGAAAATTGTTGGCCAGCTCAACCCGAATCTAAAGATCTTCCAACTGATTGTGTTCAAGAATTGAAGAAAGCAGATAGAATTGCCTTGGTAACACTAAGCGACGATGTAAGCCTTACTAAGATTATCAATCCTGAACGATATAGTAGCTATCGTAAGCTCTTGAGGGTAACAGCATATGTTCTCCGATTTATTCAGCGTGGTCGAAAGAAGGAAATCCTTTATCCATCGAATTGTCTTCACAAGAACTGAACGAAGCAGAGCTTACTTGGATTCGACATGTGCAATTAGAATTTTCGCCTGAAAAATACGTGATTTGAGTCGTCAACTTGGCACCTTTAAGGATTCGTCCGAGTCATTCGGTGCATAGGCCGAGTCGGCAAATCTACACTTGCCTATGAAACAAAACATCCTGCTTTGCTGCCTAGAGAAAATCCTGTGGCTAAGTTAATTGTGTATGATTGTCATGAGAAGGTCTTGCATAACGGAGTGAATGAGACTCTAATCGAACTACGATCAAGATTTTGGATTATTAAAGGTCGTCAGTACGTGAAAAAGCTAATTCGACCGTGTACTATTTGCAAACGAATCCAAGGACAATCATATTCTTCTCCGAATCGAACAAATTTGCCCGAATTTCGTGTTTCCGAAGAGCACGCCTTCTCTTCTGTTGGAGTTGATTTCGCTGGTCCGCTATACATCAAATCCAGTTCAGTTCATCCTGAGAAGATATACATAGCTCTGTACACTTGTGCAACTACCCGAGCGGTACATTTGGAGCTGACTGAGGATCTTACTACCGAATCATTTATTCGTTGTTTTCAGCGATTCTGCAGTCGTCGAGGATTACCGAAAATTATTGTCTCCGACAACGCGAAGACCTTCAAGAGAGCTCAGAAGGGACTTACTGCCTTGTTCCAATTACCAGAAGTACGGAAGCATTGCTCAAATCTGAACATTACCTGGAAATACACGTTAGCCAAGGCTCCTTGGTGGGGCGGATTTTACGAGCGACTTGTTCGCAATGTAAAAACTGCATTAAAGAAATGCATCGGTAACGCTAGATTATCGTATGATGAGTTGAATACAGTTATTATTCGCATCGAAGCTGTTCTAAACTCGCGTCCACTGACCTATGTATATGCAGAGGAGTTAGAGGAGCCATTGACTCCATCGCATCTGATTTATGGCAGAAGAATGCAGAATCTACCTGAATTATACGACAATGAGAAAGATCCAGATTACTCGATTAAACCGGACAGATTGCGAGCACGGAAACTGCACATGTCTAAAATTATACAACACTTTTGGTCTCGTTGGAAAAAGGATTATCTCGTAAATCTACGTGAACGTCACAAGATGATTATAAAGAAGAATAATGAACCTGTAGTCAGTCTCAACGATATTGTGACAATCGAAGACGAAAACAAGAAAAACAGAGTTTTCTGGAGACTAGGACGAGTATCGAAAATTTTAAAGAGTGATGACAATGTCATCAGAGGAGCAGTACTTCAGCTTGCAAATGGCTTAAAAATTCAGCGTCCTCTACAAAAACTATACCCACTCGAAGTACGTTATGATGAAGATGGAGATGAACAAGATGTGAACGTGATGTCAAATGAAACTGAACTCGGAAAACGATCTTGCTGTAAGGCAAAGAAAATCGCGAATGAACGTATAGATATATTCAGTAAGATTGACCAGCTAGAAAGCTAGACTTTAATTGCTGGTCAAGAGGGGAGTGTGGAGGAATTTGGACTTTAACTTGGACTTTAACCTGCATTGTTATGCAAATTATGCGTAAACTACTATGCGTAAATTAGATGAACTTGAATCTTATTCTGAACAATTCTGTGAACTAAACTGAACACTCTTATACTCTTCGAAGACACTTGCTAGAATTAAATCTGACAAATCACCGAGATAAGTAATCTTTGAATTTATACAGTCCTCTTCTCTTGTTATTTTTTTGTATATAATGATATGAATTAATATTGCTACGAGTATAATTAAATGAACAGAGTCTTTACTCGTCAATTCTCTACAGCCTTCAGGTACCCTGTTTGGATGTCTGTTGCTCCTACTAGTTTGCCTTCATCGACACTCTTCCGAATTTCATCTAACAACAGAGTTGCTGCTAACTCCATAGACAGTTTTGGCCTAAATCTGAACTGGAACTTTGAAAGTAGCTTATTCTTGTCAAGAAACTCCATAAGTTGAGGCTGTACCATTTTTTCGAACATTTTTGATAATACGGGCAGAACTGATATTGGACGATAGTTATCAAAGCTTGACAGAGAGCCCGATTTATGCACAGGAACTATTTTTGCAATTATCATGTCTGTTGGAAAAGTTCCTGTCTCAAGTGAGAGATTAATTAGGTGAGAAAGAGGGGCAGAAATGAGACAAGCAGTGTCCTTCAGTAAGCCTAGGGGCAAATTGTCTATGCCAGTTGATTTTGTGCCCTTCATTGATCTAAGCTCTCGCTCGACTTCTAAATTTGAATTGCATGCCAGTTCTTTGAGGTATAGCTGCAGGGCTCCTCCATACAAAATCACGTAAAGGAATTGCACTTTCTCTCAGTTTTGATGTTACTGTTGTGAAGAATGAACAGAAAGCATTAGATATCTCCGTTATACTGGAATATTATCGTCTTGTTGCTGATTCTTCTACATTATCGTTGCTGACCTTGAACATTTGCTGATTTTTTGCAGAATCTTTATGGCTCATCTCTTCGTTATACTGGAATATTATCGTCTTGTTGCTGATTCTTATACATTATTGTTGCTGACCTTCATTCGCTGATTTTTGCTGAATGTTTATGGCTCATCTCTTCGTTATACTGGAATATTATCGTCTTGTTGCTGATTCTTCTACACCGTTGTTGCTGACCTTGAATATTTGCTGATCTTTTGCTAAATGTTTATGGCTTGTCTCTTCGTTATACTGGAATATTATGGTCTTGTTGCTGATTCTTCTACACCGTTGTTACTGACCTTCATTTGCTGATTTTTGCTGAATGTTTATGGCTTGTCTCTTCGTTATACTGGAATATTATGGTCTTGTTGCTGATTCTTCTACATTATCGTTGCTGACCTTAAACATTTGCTGATTTTTGCAGAATCTTAATGGCTCGTCTATTCGTTATACTGGAATATTATCGTCTTGTTGCTGATTCTTATACATTATTGTTGCTGACCTTCATTCGCTGATTTTTGCTGAATGTTTATGGCTCATCTCTTCGTTATACTGGAATATTATCGTCTTGTTGCTGATTCGTCTACACCGTTGTTGCTGACCTTGAACATTTGCTGATCTTTTGCTGAATGTTTATGGCTTGTCTCTTCGTTATACTGGAATATTATGGTCTTGTTGCTGATTCTTCTACACCGTTGTTGCTGACCTTCATTTGCTGATTTTTGCTGAATGTTTATGGCTTGTCTCTCCGTTATACTGGAATATTATCATCTTGTTGCTGATTCTTCTACATTATCGTTGCTGACCTTGAACATTTGCTGATCTTTTTCTGAATTTTTATGGCTCATCTCTTCGTTATACTAGAATATTATCGTCTTGTTGCTGATTCTTCTACACCATCGTGGCTGACCTTCATTTGCTGATTTTTGCTGAATGTTTATGGCTCATCTCTTTGTTATAGTGGAATATTATAGTCTTGTTGCTGATTAATTTACACCATCGTTGCTGACCTTCATTTGCTGATTTTTGCTGAATGTTTATGGCTCATCTCTTCGTTGTACTGGAAAATAATCGTCTTGTTGCTGATTCTTCTACACCATCATTGCTGACCTTCATTTGCTGATTTTTGCTGAATGTTTAAGGCTCATCTCTTCGTTATACTGGAATATTATCGTCTTGTTGCTGATTCTTCTACACCATCCTTGCTGACTTTTATTTACTCATTTTTGCTGAATGTTTATGGCTCGTCTCTTTGTTATACTGGAATATTATCATCTTGAAGCTGATTCTTCTACACCATCGTTGCTGACCTTAAACATTTGCTGATTTTTGCAGAATCTTAATGGCTCATCTATTTGTTATACTGGAATATTATCGTCTTGTTGCTGATTCTTATACATTATTGTTGCTGACCTTCATTCGCTGATTTTTGCTGAATGTTTATGGCTCATCTCTTCGTTATACTGGAATATTATCGTCTTGTTGCTGATTCTTCTACACCGTTGTTGCTGACCTTGAATATTTGCTGATCTTTTGCTAAATGTTTATGGCTTGTCTCTTCGTTATACTGGAATATTATGGTCTTGTTGCTGATTCTTCTACACCGTTGTTACTGACCTTCATTTGCAGATTTTTGCTGAATGTTTATGGCTCGTCTCTCCGTTATACTGGAATATTATCATCTTGTTGCTGATTCTTCTACATTATCGTTGCTGACCTTGAACATTTGCTGATCTTTTCTGAATGTTTATGGCTCATCTCTTCGTTATACTGGAATATTATCGTCTTGTTGCTGATTCTTCTACACCATCGTTGCTGACCTTCATTAGCTGATTTTTGCTGAATGTTTATGGCTCATCTCTTTGTTATACTGGAATATTATAGTCTTGTTGCTGATTCTTTTACACCATCGTTGCTGACCTTCATTTGCTGATTTTTTCTGAATGTTTATGGCCCATCTCTTCGTTATGCTGGAATGTTATTGTCTTGTTGCAGATTCTTCTACATCTTTGTTGCTGACCTTGAACATTTGCTGATCTTTTGCTGAATGTTTATGGCTCATCTCTTCGTTATACTGGAATATTATCGTCTTGTTGCTGATTCTTCTACACCATCGTTGCTGACCTTCATTTGCTGATTTTTGCTGAATGTTTATGGCTCATCTCTTTGTTATACTGGAATATTATAGTCTTGTTGCTGATTCTTTTACACCATCTTTGCTGACCTTCAATTCCTGACTTTTGCTGAATGTTTATGGCTCATCTCTCCGTTATACTGGAATATTATCGTCTTGTTGCTGATTCTTCTACACCATCGTTGCTGACCTTGAACATTTGCTGATTTTTGCTGAATGTTTATGGCTCATCTCTTTGTTATACTGGAATATTATAGTCTTGTTGCTGATTCTTTTACACCATCTTTGCTGACCTTCAATTCCTGACTTTTGCTGAATGTTTATGGCTCATCTCTCCGTTATACTGGAATATTATCGTCTTGTTGCTGATTCTTCTACACCATCGTTGCTGACCTTGAACATTTGCTGATTTTTGCTGAATGTTTATGGCTCATATCTTTGTTATACTGGAATATTATCGTCTTGTTGCTGATTCTTCTACACCATCGTTGCTGACTTTCATTTGCTGATTTTTGCTTAATGTTTATGGCTCATCTCTTTGTTATACTGGAATATTATAGTCTTGTTGCTGATTCTTTTACACCATCGTTGCTGACCTTCATTTGCTGATTTTTGCTGAATGTTTATGGCTCATCTCTTTGTTATACTGGAATATTATCGTCTTGTTGCTGATTCTTCTACACCATCATTGCTGACCTTCATTTGCTGATTTTTGCTGAATGTTTATGGCTCATCTCTTTGTTATACTGGAATATCATAGTCTTGTTGCTGATTCTTTTACACCATCTTTGCTGACCTTCAATTCCTGACTTTTGCTGAATGTTTATGGCTCATCTCTCCGTTATACTGGAATATTATCGTCTTGTTGCTGATTCTTCTACACCATCGTTGCTGACCTTGAACATTTGCTGATTTTTGCTGAATGTTTATGGCTCATCTCTTTGTTATACTGGAATATTATCGTCTTGTTGCTGATTCTTCTACACCATCGTTGCTGACCTTTCATTTGCTGATTTTTGCTGAATGTTTATGGCTCATCTCTTTGTTATACTGGAATATTATCGTCTTGTTGCTGATTCTTTTACACCATCGTTGCTGACCTTCATTTGCTGATTTTTGCTGAATGTTTATGGCTCATCTCTTTGTTATACTGGAATATTATCGTCTTGTTGCTGATTCTTCTACACCATCATTGCTGACCTTCATTTGCTGATTTTTGCTGAATGTTTATGGCTCATCTCTTTGTTATACTGGAATATTATCGTCTTGTTGCTGATTCTTTTACACCATCGTTGCTGACCTTCATTTGCTGATTTTTGCTGAATGTTTATGGCTCATCTCTCCGTTATACTGGAATATTATCGTCTTGTTGCTGATTCTTCTACACCATCGTTGCTGACCTTGAACATTTGCTGATTTTTGCTGAATGTTTATGGCTCATCTCTTCGTTATACTGGAATATTATCGTCTTGTTGCTGATTCTTCTGCACCATGTTGCTGACCTTGAACATTTGCTGATTTTTGCTGAATGTTTATGGCTCATCTCTTCGTTATACTGGAATATTATCGTCTTGTTGCTGATTCTTCTACACCATCGTTGCTGACCTTCATTTGCTGATTTTTGCTGAATGTTTATTGCTCATCTCTTCGTTATACTGGAATATTATAGTCTTGTTGCTGATTCTTCTTCACCATCGTTGCTGACCTTCATTTGCTGATTTTTGCTGAATGTTTATTGCTCGTATCTTCGTTATACTGGAATATTATCGTCTTTTGGCTGATTCTTCTATACCATAGTTGCTGACTTTCATTTGCTGAGTTTTGCTGAATGTTTATGGCTCATCTCTTTGTTATACTGGAATATTATTGTCTTGTTGCTGATTCTTTTACACCATCGTTGCTGACCTTCATTTGCTGATTTTTGCTGAATGTTTATGGCTCATCTCTTTGTTATACTGGAATATTATCGTCTTGATGCTGATTCTTTTACATCTTTGTTGCTGACCTTGAACATTTGCTGATCTTTTGCTGAATGTTTATGGCTCATCTCTTCGTTATACTGGAATATTATCGTCTTGTTGCTGATTCTTCTACACCGTTGTTGCTGACCTTGAATATTTGCTGATCTTTTGCTAAATGTTTATGGCTTGTCTCTTCGTTATACTGGAATATTATGGTCTTGTTGCTGATTCTTCTACACCGTTGTTACTGACCTTCATTTGCAGATTTTTGCTGAATGTTTATGGCTCGTCTCTCCGTTATACTGGAATATTATCATCTTGTTGCTGATTCTTCTACATTATCGTTGCTGACCTTGAACATTTGCTGATCTTTTTCTGAATGTTTATGGCTCATCTCTTCGTTATACTGGAATATTATCGTCTTGTTGCTGATTCTTCTACACCATCGTTGCTGACCTTCATTAGCTGATTTTTGCTGAATGTTTATGGCTCATCTCTTTGTTATACTGGAATATTATAGTCTTGTTGCTGATTCTTTTACACCATCGTTGCTGACCTTCATTTGCTGATTTTTTCTGAATGTTTATGGCCCATCTCTTCGTTATGCTGGAATGTTATTGTCTTGTTGCAGATTCTTCTACATCTTTGTTGCTGACCTTGAACATTTGCTGATCTTTTGCTGAATGTTTATGGCTCATCTCTTCGTTATACTGGAATATTATCGTCTTGTTGCTGATTCTTCTACACCATCGTTGCTGACCTTCATTTGCTGATTTTTGCTGAATGTTTATGGCTCATCTCTTTGTTATACTGGAATATTATAGTCTTGTTGCTGATTCTTTTACACCATCTTTGCTGACCTTCAATTCCTGACTTTTGCTGAATGTTTATGGCTCATCTCTCCGTTATACTGGAATATTATCGTCTTGTTGCTGATTCTTCTACACCATCGTTGCTGACCTTGAACATTTGCTGATTTTTGCTGAATGTTTATGGCTCATCTCTTTGTTATACTGGAATATTATAGTCTTGTTGCTGATTCTTTTACACCATCTTTGCTGACCTTCAATTCCTGACTTTTGCTGAATGTTTATGGCTCATCTCTCCGTTATACTGGAATATTATCGTCTTGTTGCTGATTCTTCTACACCATCGTTGCTGACCTTGAACATTTGCTGATTTTTGCTGAATGTTTATGGCTCATATCTTTGTTATACTGGAATATTATCGTCTTGTTGCTGATTCTTCTACACCATCGTTGCTGACTTTCATTTGCTGATTTTTGCTTAATGTTTATGGCTCATCTCTTTGTTATACTGGAATATTATAGTCTTGTTGCTGATTCTTTTACACCATCGTTGCTGACCTTCATTTGCTGATTTTTGCTGAATGTTTATGGCTCATCTCTTTGTTATACTGGAATATTATCGTCTTGTTGCTGATTCTTCTACACCATCATTGCTGACCTTCATTTGCTGATTTTTGCTGAATGTTTATGGCTCATCTCTTTGTTATACTGGAATATCATAGTCTTGTTGCTGATTCTTTTACACCATCGTTGCTGACCTTCATTTGCTGATTTTTGCTGAATGTTTATGGCTCATCTCTCCGTTATACTGGAATATTATCGTCTTGTTGCTGATTCTTCTACACCATCGTTGCTGACCTTGAACATTTGCTTATTTTTGCTGAATTTTTATGGCTCATCTCTTCGTTATACTGGAATATTATCGTCTTGTTGCTGATTCTTCTGCACCATCATTGCTGACCTTGAACATTTGCTGATTTTTGCTGAATTTTTATGGCTCATCTCTTCGTTATACTGGAATATTATCGTCTTGTTGCTGATTCTTCTACACCATCGTTGCTGACCTTCATTTGCTCATTTTTGCTGAATGTTTATTGCTCATCTCTTCGTTATACTGGAATATCATAGTCTTGTTGCTGATTCTTCTTCACCATCGTTGCTGACCTTCATTTGCTGATTTTTGCTGAATGTTTATTGCTCGTATCTTTGTTATACTGGAATATTATCGTCTTTTGGCTGATTCTTCTATACCATAGTTGCTGACCTTGAACATTTGCTGATCTTTTCTGAATGTTTATGGCTCATCTCTTTGTTATACTGGAATATTATCGTCTTGTTGCTGATTCTTCTACATCATCATTGCTGACTTTCATTTGCTGAGTTTTGCTGAATGTTTATGGCTCATCTCTTTGTTATACTGGAATATTATTGTCTTGTTGCTGATTCTTTTACACCATCGTTGCTGACCTTCATTTGCTGATTTTTGCTGAATGTTTATGGCTCATCTCTTTGTTATACTGGAATATTATCGTCTTGATGCTGATTCTTTTACATCA
Organism: Chrysaora quinquecirrha; assembly: GCA_014526335.1. Classification (NCBI taxonomy): domain Eukaryota; kingdom Metazoa; phylum Cnidaria; class Scyphozoa; order Semaeostomeae; family Pelagiidae; genus Chrysaora; species Chrysaora quinquecirrha. Next base: position 816,003 of record JACTAT010000062.1, on the reverse strand, counting down.
TCATTGCTGACTTTCATTTGCTGAGTTTTGCTGAATGTTTATGGCTCATCTCTTTGTTATACTGGAATATTATTGTCTTGTTGCTGATTCTTTTACACCATCGTTGCTGACCTTCATTTGCTGATTTTTGCTGAATGTTTATGGCTCATCTCTTTGTTATACTGGAATATTATCGTCTTGATGCTGATTCTTTTACATCTTTGTTGCTGACCTTGAACATTTGCTGATCTTTTGCTGAATGTTTATGGCTCATCTCTTCGTTATACTGGAATATTATCGTCTTGTTGCTGATTCTTCTACACCGTTGTTGCTGACCTTGAATATTTGCTGATCTTTTGCTAAATGTTTATGGCTTGTCTCTTCGTTATACTGGAATATTATGGTCTTGTTGCTGATTCTTCTACACCGTTGTTACTGACCTTCATTTGCAGATTTTTGCTGAATGTTTATGGCTCGTCTCTCCGTTATACTGGAATATTATCATCTTGTTGCTGATTCTTCTACATTATCGTTGCTGACCTTGAACATTTGCTGATCTTTTTCTGAATGTTTATGGCTCATCTCTTCGTTATACTGGAATATTATCGTCTTGTTGCTGATTCTTCTACACCATCGTTGCTGACCTTCATTAGCTGATTTTTGCTGAATGTTTATGGCTCATCTCTTTGTTATACTGGAATATTATAGTCTTGTTGCTGATTCTTTTACACCATCGTTGCTGACCTTCATTTGCTGATTTTTTCTGAATGTTTATGGCCCATCTCTTCGTTATGCTGGAATGTTATTGTCTTGTTGCAGATTCTTCTACATCTTTGTTGCTGACCTTGAACATTTGCTGATCTTTTGCTGAATGTTTATGGCTCATCTCTTCGTTATACTGGAATATTATCGTCTTGTTGCTGATTCTTCTACACCATCGTTGCTGACCTTCATTTGCTGATTTTTGCTGAATGTTTATGGCTCATCTCTTTGTTATACTGGAATATTATAGTCTTGTTGCTGATTCTTTTACACCATCTTTGCTGACCTTCAATTCCTGACTTTTGCTGAATGTTTATGGCTCATCTCTCCGTTATACTGGAATATTATCGTCTTGTTGCTGATTCTTCTACACCATCGTTGCTGACCTTGAACATTTGCTGATTTTTGCTGAATGTTTATGGCTCATCTCTTTGTTATACTGGAATATTATAGTCTTGTTGCTGATTCTTTTACACCATCTTTGCTGACCTTCAATTCCTGACTTTTGCTGAATGTTTATGGCTCATCTCTCCGTTATACTGGAATATTATCGTCTTGTTGCTGATTCTTCTACACCATCGTTGCTGACCTTGAACATTTGCTGATTTTTGCTGAATGTTTATGGCTCATATCTTTGTTATACTGGAATATTATCGTCTTGTTGCTGATTCTTCTACACCATCGTTGCTGACTTTCATTTGCTGATTTTTGCTTAATGTTTATGGCTCATCTCTTTGTTATACTGGAATATTATAGTCTTGTTGCTGATTCTTTTACACCATCGTTGCTGACCTTCATTTGCTGATTTTTGCTGAATGTTTATGGCTCATCTCTTTGTTATACTGGAATATTATCGTCTTGTTGCTGATTCTTCTACACCATCATTGCTGACCTTCATTTGCTGATTTTTGCTGAATGTTTATGGCTCATCTCTTTGTTATACTGGAATATCATAGTCTTGTTGCTGATTCTTTTACACCATCGTTGCTGACCTTCATTTGCTGATTTTTGCTGAATGTTTATGGCTCATCTCTCCGTTATACTGGAATATTATCGTCTTGTTGCTGATTCTTCTACACCATCGTTGCTGACCTTGAACATTTGCTTATTTTTGCTGAATTTTTATGGCTCATCTCTTCGTTATACTGGAATATTATCGTCTTGTTGCTGATTCTTCTGCACCATCATTGCTGACCTTGAACATTTGCTGATTTTTGCTGAATTTTTATGGCTCATCTCTTCGTTATACTGGAATATTATCGTCTTGTTGCTGATTCTTCTACACCATCGTTGCTGACCTTCATTTGCTCATTTTTGCTGAATGTTTATTGCTCATCTCTTCGTTATACTGGAATATCATAGTCTTGTTGCTGATTCTTCTTCACCATCGTTGCTGACCTTCATTTGCTGATTTTTGCTGAATGTTTATTGCTCGTATCTTTGTTATACTGGAATATTATCGTCTTTTGGCTGATTCTTCTATACCATAGTTGCTGACCTTGAACATTTGCTGATCTTTTTCTGAATGTTTATGGCTCATCTCTTTGTTATACTGGAATATTATCGTCTTGTTGCTGATTCTTCTACATCATCATTGCTGACTTTCATTTGCTGAGTTTTGCTGAATGTTTATGGCTCATCTCTTTGTTATACTGGAATATTATTGTCTTGTTGCTGATTCTTTTACACCATCGTTGCTGACCTTCATTTGCTGATTTTTGCTGAATGTTTATGGCTCATCTCTTTGTTATACTGGAATATTATCGTCTTGATGCTGATTCTTTTACATCATCATTGCTGACTTTCATTTGCTGAGTTTTGCTGAATGTTTATGGCTCATCTCTTTGTTATACTGGAATATTATTGTCTTGTTGCTGATTCTTTTACACCATCGTTGCTGACCTTCATTTGCTGATTTTTGCTGAATGTTTATGGCTCATCTCTTTGTTATACTGGAATATTATCGTCTTGATGCTGATTCTTTTACATCTTTGTTGCTGACCTTGAACATTTGCTGATCTTTTGCTGAATGTTTATGGCTCATCTCTTCGTTATACTGGAATATTATCGTCTTGTTGCTGATTCTTCTACACCGTTGTTGCTGACCTTGAATATTTGCTGATCTTTTGCTAAATGTTTATGGCTCATCTCTTCGTTATACTGGAATATTATGGTCTTGTTGCTGATTCTTCTACACCGTTGTTACTGACCTTCATTTGCAGATTTTTGCTGAATGTTTATGGCTCGTCTCTCCGTTATACTGGAATATTATCATCTTGTTGCTGATTCTTCTACATTATCGTTGCTGACCTTGAACATTTGCTGATCTTTTTCTGAATGTTTATGGCTCATCTCTTCGTTATACTGGAATATTATCGTCTTGTTGCTGATTCTTCTACACCATCGTTGCTGACCTTCATTTGCTGATTTTTGCTGAATGTTTATGGCTCATCTCTTTGTTATACTGGAATATTATAGTCTTGTTGCTGATTCTTTTACACCATCTTTGCTGACCTTCAATTCCTGACTTTTGCTGAATGTTTATGGCTCATCTCTCCGTTATACTGGAATATTATCGTCTTGTTGCTGATTCTTCTACACCATCGTTGCTGACCTTGAACATTTGCTGATTTTTGCTGAATGTTTATGGCTCATCTCTTTGTTATACTGGAATATTATCGTCTTGTTGCTGATTCTTCTACACCATCGTTGCTGACTTTCATTTGCTGATTTTTGCTTAATGTTTATGGCTCATCTCTTTGTTATACTGGAATATTATAGTCTTGTTGCTGATTCTTTTACACCATCGTTGCTGACCTTCATTTGCTGATTTTTGCTGAATGTTTATGGCTCATCTCTTTGTTATACTGGAATATTATCGTCTTGTTGCTGATTCTTCTACACCATCATTGCTGACCTTCATTTGCTGATTTTTGCTGAATGTTTATGGCTCATCTCTTTGTTATACTGGAATATCATAGTCTTGTTGCTGATTCTTTTACACCATCTTTGCTGACCTTGAACATTTGCTGATCTTTTCTGAATGTTTATGGCTCATCTCTTCGTTATACTGGAATATTATCGTCTTGTTGCTGATTCTTCTACACCATCGTTGCTGACCTTCATTTGCTGATTTTTGCTGAATGTTTATGGCTCATCTCTTTGTTATACTGGAATATTATAGTTTTGCTGAATGTTTATGGCTCATCTCTCCGTTATACTGGAATATTATCGTCTTGTTGCTGATTCTTCTACACCATCGTTGCTGACCTTGAACATTTGCTGATTTTTGCTGAATGTTTATGGCTCATATCTTTGTTATACTGGAATATTATCGTCTTGTTGCTGATTCTTCTACACCATCGTTGCTGACTTTCATTTGCTGATTTTTGCTTAATGTTTATGGCTCATCTCTTTGTTATACTGGAATATTATAGTCTTGTTGCTGATTCTTTTACACCATCGTTGCTGACCTTCATTTGCTGATTTTTGCTGAATGTTTATGGCTCATCTCTTTGTTATACTGGAATATTATCGTCTTGTTGCTGATTCTTCTACACCATCATTGCTGACCTTCATTTGCTGATTTTTGCTGAATGTTTATGGCTCATCTCTTTGTTATACTGGAATATGGAATATAGTCTTGTTGCTGATTCTTTTACACCATCGTTGCTGACCTTCATTTGCTGATTTTTGCTGAATGTTTATGGCTCATCTCTCCGTTATACTGGAATATTATCGTCTTGTTGCTGATTCTTCTACACCATCGTTGCTGACCTTGAACATTTGCTTATTTTTGCTGAATTTTTATGGCTCATCTCTTCGTTATACTGGAATATTATCGTCTTGTTGCTGATTCTTCTGCACCATCATTGCTGACCTTGAACATTTGCTGATTTTTGCTGAATTTTTATGGCTCATCTCTTCGTTATACTGGAATATTATCGTCTTGTTGCTGATTCTTCTACACCATCGTTGCTGACCTTCATTTGCTCATTTTTGCTGAATGTTTATTGCTCATCTCTTCGTTATACTGGAATATCATAGTCTTGTTGCTGATTCTTCTTCACCATCGTTGCTGACCTTCATTTGCTGATTTTTGCTGAATGTTTATTGCTCGTATCTTCGTTATACTGGAATATTATCGTCTTTTGGCTGATTCTTCTATACCATAGTTGCTGACTTTCATTTGCTGAGTTTTGCTGAATGTTTATGGCTCATCTCTTTGTTATACTGGAATATTATTGTCTTGTTGCTGATTCTTTTACACCATCGTTGCTGACCTTCATTTGCTGATTTTTGCTGAATGTTTATGGCTCATCTCTTTGTTATACTGGAATATTATCGTCTTGATGCTGATTCTTTTACATCTTTGTTGCTGACCTTGAACATTTGCTGATCTTTTGCTGAATGTTTATGGCTCATCTCTTCGTTATACTGGAATATTATCGTCTTGTTGCTGATTCTTCTACACCGTTGTTGCTGACCTTGAATATTTGCTGATCTTTTGCTAAATGTTTATGGCTTGTCTCTTCGTTATACTGGAATATTATGGTCTTGTTGCTGATTCTTCTACACCGTTGTTACTGACCTTCATTTGCAGATTTTTGCTGAATGTTTATGGCTCGTCTCTCCGTTATACTGGAATATTATCATCTTGTTGCTGATTCTTCTACATTATCGTTGCTGACCTTGAACATTTGCTGATCTTTTTCTGAATGTTTATGGCTCATCTCTTCGTTATACTGGAATATTATCGTCTTGTTGCTGATTCTTCTACACCATCGTTGCTGACCTTCATTAGCTGATTTTTGCTGAATGTTTATGGCTCATCTCTTTGTTATACTGGAATATTATAGTCTTGTTGCTGATTCTTTTACACCATCGTTGCTGACCTTCATTTGCTGATTTTTCTGAATGTTTATGGCCCATCTCTTCGTTATGCTGGAATGTTATTGTCTTGTTGCAGATTCTTCTACATCTTTGTTGCTGACCTTGAACATTTGCTGATCTTTTGCTGAATGTTTATGGCTCATCTCTTCGTTATACTGGAATATTATCGTCTTGTTGCTGATTCTTCTACACCATCGTTGCTGACCTTCATTTGCTGATTTTTGCTGAATGTTTATGGCTCATCTCTTTGTTATACTGGAATATTATAGTCTTGTTGCTGATTCTTTTACACCATCTTTGCTGACCTTCAATTCCTGACTTTTGCTGAATGTTTATGGCTCATCTCTCCGTTATACTGGAATATTATCGTCTTGTTGCTGATTCTTCTACACCATCGTTGCTGACCTTGAACATTTGCTGATTTTTGCTGAATGTTTATGGCTCATCTCTTTGTTATACTGGAATATTATAGTCTTGTTGCTGATTCTTTTACACCATCTTTGCTGACCTTCAATTCCTGACTTTTGCTGAATGTTTATGGCTCATCTCTCCGTTATACTGGAATATTATCGTCTTGTTGCTGATTCTTCTACACCATCGTTGCTGACCTTGAACATTTGCTGATTTTTGCTGAATGTTTATGGCTCATATCTTTGTTATACTGGAATATTATCGTCTTGTTGCTGATTCTTCTACACCATCGTTGCTGACTTTCATTTGCTGATTTTTGCTTAATGTTTATGGCTCATCTCTTTGTTATACTGGAATATTATAGTCTTGTTGCTGATTCTTTTACACCATCGTTGCTGACCTTCATTTGCTGATTTTTGCTGAATGTTTATGGCTCATCTCTTTGTTATACTGGAATATTATCGTCTTGTTGCTGATTCTTCTACACCATCATTGCTGACCTTCATTTGCTGATTTTTGCTGAATGTTTATGGCTCATCTCTTTGTTATACTGGAATATCATAGTCTTGTTGCTGATTCTTTTACACCATCGTTGCTGACCTTCATTTGCTGATTTTTGCTGAATGTTTATGGCTCATCTCTCCGTTATACTGGAATATTATCGTCTTGTTGCTGATTCTTCTACACCATCGTTGCTGACCTTGAACATTTGCTTATTTTTGCTGAATTTTTATGGCTCATCTCTTCGTTATACTGGAATATTATCGTCTTGTTGCTGATTCTTCTGCACCATCATTGCTGACCTTGAACATTTGCTGATTTTTGCTGAATTTTTATGGCTCATCTCTTCGTTATACTGGAATATTATCGTCTTGTTGCTGATTCTTCTACACCATCGTTGCTGACCTTCATTTGCTCATTTTTGCTGAATGTTTATTGCTCATCTCTTCGTTATACTGGAATATCATAGTCTTGTTGCTGATTCTTCTTCACCATCGTTGCTGACCTTCATTTGCTGATTTTTGCTGAATGTTTATTGCTCGTATCTTTGTTATACTGGAATATTATCGTCTTTTGGCTGATTCTTCTATACCATAGTTGCTGACCTTGAACATTTGCTGATCTTTTCTGAATGTTTATGGCTCATCTCTTTGTTATACTGGAATATTATCGTCTTGTTGCTGATTCTTCTACATCATCATTGCTGACTTTCATTTGCTGAGTTTTGCTGAATGTTTATGGCTCATCTCTTTGTTATACTGGAATATTATTGTCTTGTTGCTGATTCTTTTACACCATCGTTGCTGACCTTCATTTGCTGATTTTTGCTGAATGTTTATGGCTCATCTCTTTGTTATACTGGAATATTATCGTCTTGATGCTGATTCTTTTACATCATCATTGCTGACTTTCATTTGCTGAGTTTTGCTGAATGTTTATGGCTCATCTCTTTGTTATACTGGAATATTATTGTCTTGTTGCTGATTCTTTTACACCATCGTTGCTGACCTTCATTTGCTGATTTTTGCTGAATGTTTATGGCTCATCTCTTTGTTATACTGGAATATTATCGTCTTGATGCTGATTCTTTTACATCTTTGTTGCTGACCTTGAACATTTGCTGATCTTTTGCTGAATGTTTATGGCTCATCTCTTCGTTATACTGGAATATTATCGTCTTGTTGCTGATTCTTCTACACCGTTGTTGCTGACCTTGAATATTTGCTGATCTTTTGCTAAATGTTTATGGCTTGTCTCTTCGTTATACTGGAATATTATGGTCTTGTTGCTGATTCTTCTACACCGTTGTTACTGACCTTCATTTGCAGATTTTTGCTGAATGTTTATGGCTCGTCTCTCCGTTATACTGGAATATTATCATCTTGTTGCTGATTCTTCTACATTATCGTTGCTGACCTTGAACATTTGCTGATCTTTTTCTGAATGTTTATGGCTCATCTCTTCGTTATACTGGAATATTATCGTCTTGTTGCTGATTCTTCTACACCATCGTTGCTGACCTTCATTAGCTGATTTTTGCTGAATGTTTATGGCTCATCTCTTTGTTATACTGGAATATTATAGTCTTGTTGCTGATTCTTTTACACCATCGTTGCTGACCTTCATTTGCTGATTTTTCTGAATGTTTATGGCCCATCTCTTCGTTATGCTGGAATGTTATTGTCTTGTTGCAGATTCTTCTACATCTTTGTTGCTGACCTTGAACATTTGCTGATCTTTTGCTGAATGTTTATGGCTCATCTCTTCGTTATACTGGAATATTATCGTCTTGTTGCTGATTCTTCTACACCATCGTTGCTGACCTTCATTTGCTGATTTTTGCTGAATGTTTATGGCTCATCTCTTTGTTATACTGGAATATTATAGTCTTGTTGCTGATTCTTTTACACCATCTTTGCTGACCTTCAATTCCTGACTTTTGCTGAATGTTTATGGCTCATCTCTCCGTTATACTGGAATATTATCGTCTTGTTGCTGATTCTTCTACACCATCGTTGCTGACCTTGAACATTTGCTGATTTTTGCTGAATGTTTATGGCTCATCTCTTTGTTATACTGGAATATTATAGTCTTGTTGCTGATTCTTTTACACCATCTTTGCTGACCTTCAATTCCTGACTTTTGCTGAATGTTTATGGCTCATCTCTCCGTTATACTGGAATATTATCGTCTTGTTGCTGATTCTTCTACACCATCGTTGCTGACCTTGAACATTTGCTGATTTTTGCTGAATGTTTATGGCTCATATCTTTGTTATACTGGAATATTATCGTCTTGTTGCTGATTCTTCTACACCATCGTTGCTGACTTTCATTTGCTGATTTTTGCTTAATGTTTATGGCTCATCTCTTTGTTATACTGGAATATTATAGTCTTGTTGCTGATTCTTTTACACCATCGTTGCTGACCTTCATTTGCTGATTTTTGCTGAATGTTTATGGCTCATCTCTTTGTTATACTGGAATATTATCGTCTTGTTGCTGATTCTTCTACACCATCATTGCTGACCTTCATTTGCTGATTTTTGCTGAATGTTTATGGCTCATCTCTTTGTTATACTGGAATATCATAGTCTTGTTGCTGATTCTTTTACACCATCGTTGCTGACCTTCATTTGCTGATTTTTGCTGAATGTTTATGGCTCATCTCTCCGTTATACTGGAATATTATCGTCTTGTTGCTGATTCTTCTACACCATCGTTGCTGACCTTGAACATTTGCTTATTTTTGCTGAATTTTTATGGCTCATCTCTTCGTTATACTGGAATATTATCGTCTTGTTGCTGATTCTTCTGCACCATCATTGCTGACCTTGAACATTTGCTGATTTTTGCTGAATTTTTATGGCTCATCTCTTCGTTATACTGGAATATTATCGTCTTGTTGCTGATTCTTCTACACCATCGTTGCTGACCTTCATTTGCTCATTTTTGCTGAATGTTTATTGCTCATCTCTTCGTTATACTGGAATATCATAGTCTTGTTGCTGATTCTTCTTCACCATCGTTGCTGACCTTCATTTGCTGATTTTTGCTGAATGTTTATTGCTCGTATCTTTGTTATTGGAATATTATCGTCTTTTGGCTGATTCTTCTATACCATAGTTGCTGACCTTGAACATTTGCTGATCTTTTCTGAATGTTTATGGCTCATCTCTTTGTTATACTGGAATATTATCGTCTTGTTGCTGATTCTTCTACATCATCATTGCTGACTTTCATTTGCTGAGTTTTGCTGAATGTTTATGGCTCATCTCTTTGTTATACTGGAATATTATTGTCTTGTTGCTGATTCTTTTACACCATCGTTGCTGACCTTCATTTGCTGATTTTTGCTGAATGTTTATGGCTCATCTCTTTGTTATACTGGAATATTATCGTCTTGATGCTGATTCTTTTACATCATCATTGCTGACTTTCATTTGCTGAGTTTTGCTGAATGTTTATGGCTCATCTCTTTGTTATACTGGAATATTATTGTCTTGTTGCTGATTCTTTTACACCATCGTTGCTGACCTTCATTTGCTGATTTTTGCTGAATGTTTATGGCTCATCTCTTTGTTATACTGGAATATTATCGTCTTGATGCTGATTCTTTTACATCATCATTGCTGACTTTCATTTGCTGAGTTTTGCTGAATGTTTATGGCTCATCTCTTTGTTATACTGGAATATTATTGTCTTGTTGCTGATTCTTTTACACCATCGTTGCTGACCTTCATTTGCTGATTTTTGCTGAATGTTTATGGCTCATCTCTTTGTTATACTGGAATATTATCGTCTTGATGCTGATTCTTTTACATCTTTGTTGCTGACCTTGAACATTTGCTGATCTTTTGCTGAATGTTTATGGCTCATCTCTTCGTTATACTGGAATATTATCGTCTTGTTGCTGATTCTTCTACACCGTTGTTGCTGACCTTGAATATTTGCTGATCTTTTGCTAAATGTTTATGGCTTGTCTCTTCGTTATACTGGAATATTATGGTCTTGTTGCTGATTCTTCTACACCGTTGTTACTGACCTTCATTTGCAGATTTTTGCTGAATGTTTATGGCTCGTCTCTCCGTTATACTGGAATATTATCATCTTGTTGCTGATTCTTCTACATTATCGTTGCTGACCTTGAACATTTGCTGATCTTTTCTGAATGTTTATGGCTCATCTCTTCGTTATACTGGAATATTATCGTCTTGTTGCTGATTCTTCTACACCATCGTTGCTGACCTTCATTAGCTGATTTTTGCTGAATGTTTATGGCTCATCTCTTTGTTATACTGGAATATTATAGTCTTGTTGCTGATTCTTTTACACCATCGTTGCTGACCTTCATTTGCTGATTTTTCTGAATGTTTATGGCCCATCTCTTCGTTATGCTGGAATGTTATTGTCTTGTTGCAGATTCTTCTACATCTTTGTTGCTGACCTTGAACATTTGCTGATCTTTTGCTGAATGTTTATGGCTCATCTCTTCGTTATACTGGAATATTATCGTCTTGTTGCTGATTCTTCTACACCATCGTTGCTGACCTTCATTTGCTGATTTTTGCTGAATGTTTATGGCTCATCTCTTTGTTATACTGGAATATTATAGTCTTGTTGCTGATTCTTTTACACCATCTTTGCTGACCTTCAATTCCTGACTTTTGCTGAATGTTTATGGCTCATCTCTCCGTTATACTGGAATATTATCGTCTTGTTGCTGATTCTTCTACACCATCGTTGCTGACCTTGAACATTTGCTGATTTTTGCTGAATGTTTATGGCTCATCTCTTTGTTATACTGGAATATTATAGTCTTGTTGCTGATTCTTTTACACCATCTTTGCTGACCTTCAATTCCTGACTTTTGCTGAATGTTTATGGCTCATCTCTCCGTTATACTGGAATATTATCGTCTTGTTGCTGATTCTTCTACACCATCGTTGCTGACCTTGAACATTTGCTGATTTTTGCTGAATGTTTATGGCTCATATCTTTGTTATACTGGAATATTATCGTCTTGTTGCTGATTCTTCTACACCATCGTTGCTGACTTTCATTTGCTGATTTTTGCTTAATGTTTATGGCTCATCTCTTTGTTATACTGGAATATTATAGTCTTGTTGCTGATTCTTTTACACCATCGTTGCTGACCTTCATTTGCTGATTTTTGCTGAATGTTTATGGCTCATCTCTTTGTTATACTGGAATATTATCGTCTTGTTGCTGATTCTTCTACACCATCATTGCTGACCTTCATTTGCTGATTTTTGCTGAATGTTTATGGCTCATCTCTTTGTTATACTGGAATATCATAGTCTTGTTGCTGATTCTTTTACACCATCGTTGCTGACCTTCATTTGCTGATTTTTGCTGAATGTTTATGGCTCATCTCTCCGTTATACTGGAATATTATCGTCTTGTTGCTGATTCTTCTACACCATCGTTGCTGACCTTGAACATTTGCTTATTTTTGCTGAATTTTTATGGCTCATCTCTTCGTTATACTGGAATATTATCGTCTTGTTGCTGATTCTTCTGCACCATCATTGCTGACCTTGAACATTTGCTGATTTTTGCTGAATTTTATGGCTCATCTCTTCGTTATACTGGAATATTATCGTCTTGTTGCTGATTCTTCTACACCATCGTTGCTGACCTTCATTTGCTCATTTTTGCTGAATGTTTATTGCTCATCTCTTCGTTATACTGGAATATCATAGTCTTGTTGCTGATTCTTCTTCACCATCGTTGCTGACCTTCATTTGCTGATTTTTGCTGAATGTTTATTGCTCGTATCTTTGTTATACTGGAATATTATCGTCTTTTGGCTGATTCTTCTATACCATAGTTGCTGACCTTGAACATTTGCTGATCTTTTTCTGAATGTTTATGGCTCATCTCTTTGTTATACTGGAATATTATCGTCTTGTTGCTGATTCTTCTACATCATCATTGCTGACTTTCATTTGCTGAGTTTTGCTGAATGTTTATGGCTCATCTCTTTGTTATACTGGAATATTATTGTCTTGTTGCTGATTCTTTTACACCATCGTTGCTGACCTTCATTTGCTGATTTTTGCTGAATGTTTATGGCTCATCTCTTTGTTATACTGGAATATTATCGTCTTGATGCTGATTCTTTTACATCATCATTGCTGACTTTCATTTGCTGAGTTTTGCTGAATGTTTATGGCTCATCTCTTTGTTATACTGGAATATTATTGTCTTGTTGCTGATTCTTTTACACCATCGTTGCTGACCTTCATTTGCTGATTTTTGCTGAATGTTTATGGCTCATCTCTTTGTTATACTGGAATATTATCGTCTTGATGCTGATTCTTTTACATCTTTGTTGCTGACCTTGAACATTTGCTGATCTTTTGCTGAATGTTTATGGCTCATCTCTTCGTTATACTGGAATATTATCGTCTTGTTGCTGATTCTTCTACACCGTTGTTGCTGACCTTGAATATTTGCTGATCTTTTGCTAAATGTTTATGGCTTGTCTCTTCGTTATACTGGAATATTATGGTCTTGTTGCTGATTCTTCTACACCGTTGTTACTGACCTTCATTTGCAGATTTTTGCTGAATGTTTATGGCTCGTCTCTCCGTTATACTGGAATATTATCATCTTGTTGCTGATTCTTCTACATTATCGTTGCTGACCTTGAACATTTGCTGATCTTTTTCTGAATGTTTATGGCTCATCTCTTCGTTATACTGGAATATTATCGTCTTGTTGCTGATTCTTCTACACCATCGTTGCTGACCTTCATTAGCTGATTTTTGCTGAATGTTTATGGCTCATCTCTTTGTTATACTGGAATATTATAGTCTTGTTGCTGATTCTTTTACACCATCGTTGCTGACCTTCATTTGCTGATTTTTTCTGAATGTTTATGGCCCATCTCTTCGTTATGCTGGAATGTTATTGTCTTGTTGCAGATTCTTCTACATCTTTGTTGCTGACCTTGAACATTTGCTGATCTTTTGCTGAATGTTTATGGCTCATCTCTTCGTTATACTGGAATATTATCGTCTTGTTGCTGATTCTTCTACACCATCGTTGCTGACCTTCATTTGCTGATTTTTGCTGAATGTTTATGGCTCATCTCTTTGTTATACTGGAATATTATAGTCTTGTTGCTGATTCTTTTACACCATCTTTGCTGACCTTCAATTCCTGACTTTTGCTGAATGTTTATGGCTCATCTCTCCGTTATACTGGAATATTATCGTCTTGTTGCTGATTCTTCTACACCATCGTTGCTGACCTTGAACATTTGCTGATTTTTGCTGAATGTTTATGGCTCATCTCTTTGTTATACTGGAATATTATAGTCTTGTTGCTGATTCTTTTACACCATCTTTGCTGACCTTCAATTCCTGACTTTTGCTGAATGTTTATGGCTCATCTCTCCGTTATACTGGAATATTATCGTCTTGTTGCTGATTCTTCTACACCATCGTTGCTGACCTTGAACATTTGCTGATTTTTGCTGAATGTTTATGGCTCATATCTTTGTTATACTGGAATATTATCGTCTTGTTGCTGATTCTTCTACACCATCGTTGCTGACTTTCATTTGCTGATTTTTGCTTAATGTTTATGGCTCATCTCTTTGTTATACTGGAATATTATAGTCTTGTTGCTGATTCTTTTACACCATCGTTGCTGACCTTCATTTGCTGATTTTTGCTGAATGTTTATGGCTCATCTCTTTGTTATACTGGAATATTATCGTCTTGTTGCTGATTCTTCTACACCATCATTGCTGACCTTCATTTGCTGATTTTTGCTGAATGTTTATGGCTCATCTCTTTGTTATACTGGAATATCATAGTCTTGTTGCTGATTCTTTTACACCATCGTTGCTGACCTTCATTTGCTGATTTTTGCTGAATGTTTATGGCTCATCTCTCCGTTATACTGGAATATTATCGTCTTGTTGCTGATTCTTCTACACCATCGTTGCTGACCTTGAACATTTGCTTATTTTTGCTGAATTTTTATGGCTCATCTCTTCGTTATACTGGAATATTATCGTCTTGTTGCTGATTCTTCTGCACCATCATTGCTGACCTTGAACATTTGCTGATTTTTGCTGAATTTTTATGGCTCATCTCTTCGTTATACTGGAATATTATCGTCTTGTTGCTGATTCTTCTACACCATCGTTGCTGACCTTCATTTGCTCATTTTTGCTGAATGTTTATTGCTCATCTCTTCGTTATACTGGAATATCATAGTCTTGTTGCTGATTCTTCTTCACCATCGTTGCTGACCTTCATTTGCTGATTTTTGCTGAATGTTTATTGCTCGTATCTTCGTTATACTGGAATATTATCGTCTTTTGGCTGATTCTTCTATACCATAGTTGCTGACCTTGAACATTTGCTGATCTTTTTCTGAATGTTTATGGCTCATCTCTTTGTTATACTGGAATATTATCGTCTTGTTGCTGATTCTTCTACATCATCATTGCTGACTTTCATTTGCTGAGTTTTGCTGAATGTTTATGGCTCATCTCTTTGTTATACTGGAATATTATTGTCTTGTTGCTGATTCTTTTACACCATCGTTGCTGACCTTCATTTGCTGATTTTTGCTGAATGTTTATGGCTCATCTCTTTGTTATACTGGAATATTATCGTCTTGATGCTGATTCTTTTACATCTTTGTTGCTGACCTTGAACATTTGCTGATCTTTTGCTGAATGTTTATGGCTCATCTCTTCGTTATGCTGGAATATTATCGTCTTGTTGCAGATTCTTCTACATCTTTGTTGCTGACCTTGAACATTTGCTGATCTTTTGCTGAATGTTTATGGCTCATCTCTTCGTTATACTGGAATATTATCGTCTTGTTGCTGATTCTTCTACACCATCGTTGCTGACCTTCATTTGCTGATTTTTGCTGAATGTTTATGGCTCATCTCTTTGTTATACTGGAATATTATAGTCTTGTTGCTGATTCTTTTACACCATCGTTGCTGACCTTGAACATTTGCAGATCTTTTTCTGAATGTTTATGGCTCATCTCTTTGTTATACTGGAATATTATCGTCTTGTTGCTGATTCTTCTACATCATCGTTGCTGACTTTCATTTGCTGAGTTTTGCTGAATGTTTATGGCTCATCTCTTTGTTATACTGGAATATTATCGTCTTGTTGCTGATTCTTCTACACCATCATTGCTGACCTTGAACATTTGCTGCTTTTTGCTGAATCTTTATGGCTCGTCTCTTCGTTATACTGGAATATTATCGTCTTGTTGGTGATTCTTCTAGACCATCATTGCTGACCTTCATTTGCTGATTTTTGCTGAATGTTTATGGCTCATCTCTTTGTTATACTGGAATATTATTGTCTTGTTGCTGATTCTTTTACACCATCGTTGCTGACCTTCATTTGCTGATATTTGCTGAATGGTTATGGCTCATCTCTTTGTTATACTGGAATATTATCGTCTTGATGCTGATTCTTCTACACAATCGTTGCTGACCTTGAACATTTGCTGATTTTTGCTGAATGTTTATGCTGAATTTAAATCTGGGAAATATGAACCCTGGCAAATGATTGGATTTTTCCAAATTCGTACTGACAAGGTTGGTTTTGAAAATTTGAATGTGAGATTGGTATTATTTGATGAATATACAAAAAATTGAATCAAGCTGCTGATAAATTAAATATTACATAGGTCTTAGTCACTACATTGGTGAAATCTCAGCCGGAGATGCCGTTCATAAATTAACCATGAGAGAAATTGTCTTAATTATAAATGATGACATTTGCACACAAGATGGAAGAGTAAAAAAATATGTAAAATAATTAGGTTTGCTTTACGGAGGCCTGCTAAAGTATTCAACTGTAGATTCAAAAATCAAGACAACCTTTCCAAAGTATTTGAAAAGAGTTGCATTGGGAAAAGATTTGTGCGAATTGTTTGGTTTTGTTGAAGCTACAGAAGAATATAACAAAAATATGAAAAATGTTTATTACAGAGATGTGAGATGGACACAATGTCCATTTACTGGAACTTATCTAGACAAGTCATTATCAGATTATAAATTCAATGCAGTGGAAAAATCTGATGTAGTGGGTGATGAAAATTTTCAAGTCGACGCTGAAGGGAAGAATATGTTTAGATATTGCTCTCTGTTAGACTATCGTGAAGTTGGAAAAATTAGCACACCGCTGCTGCACTTCATTACATTGAAAATCAACAAGGACGATATTGTAAATTTTGTGGAATTTGAAAATTTGTTCTACTATCCCTTGTTGTACATTGAACTAACCAATCCACAGATGGACGTCTTATCAAAGGGACTGAAGTTTATCCAAACACCAGGACCCTCTCCACTTCAGGAAATATTACTAGCCTATAACAAATTCAAGAAGTGTATACATGTAAAACATTTTTATGACGTTGCAGAAAAACTGTCTACTCCTTTCCATACTAAATAAAAAATACTTTCAGCAGTAACATATGAATGAAAGAGCTGAGGGCAATAAAAAAACTATAACCTATACCAAATATAATCCTTAAGAGGATGGATAAATGAGGACAAATATGCATTCGGAACAGTGATGATTATCTTAACAAAGCTTATAGACAGCTTAACAATAGCAGCTAGTACAAACAAATACATTTCAATCCTAAACTGGAACTAATCATGGAGATTAAAACATTTACATCACACTTGAGAGGCAAGAATATTACTGATTCAGCACTTTTTACTTTCCATACCCTACCCGACAAAGAAGGAACACCAGTCTTTTATATCCTACCAAAAACCTGTGGAGCCAGGGAGACCAATAATTTATTGGCGTGATTCACCCTCTGAAAACCTTTCAAGATATATAGATCATTACTTAGAAACTATAGCACAAAATATACCGTCCTATATCAAAGACACTACACATTTTTTATGAATTTTAAAAGAATATAATGGAAGGTTACCATCCGAGGTCTTACTCTTATCATTTGATGTACAATCATTATATACAAACATAAAACTGATGTGCGAATCGTCATAATCCAAGCCTTACTTGGGTTCTATTGAGACAACATACCACTAAGTTGGAAAGGCTATATCAATGATATTTACCTTACATGGACAGAGAAGAGGCCTTTCATGAACACATGAACTTTTATATATGAAACAATGAAATTTGAAATATCCCTTTCAGAAAAAAGGTGGCATTCCTTGAGGCTATTACTAAAAGCAGGAACCGGGAATATCAGCGGGAACGAGCGGGAATCACCGGGAACGTGCGGGAACGAGCGGGAATCAGCGGGAACGGGCGGGAATGACCGGTAATCAGCGGGAACGAGCGGGAATCAGCGGGAACGGGCGGGAATTAGCGGGAATGACCGGGAATCAGCGGGAACAGACGAGAGTAAGCGGGAACGGAGGGTTCTAAGAGTCACAAAAGATCGAAAAATAAATATTAAATGACAATGATTTATAAGCTTAATGCCTGCCAAATCGAATCGTCATTTTCAAATACTAATTAGGAAAAAAGAAGAAATTGAAAATATCACTAAATTTACTATAAAAATATTAACATCGAAAACACAAAAAATGCAACAATTTTAGGATTGGAAAACAACAATATTTTGATAACAAACGTTTACATGTGCGTAAACACGAGATCTTGAAGTGGAGTGAATGAAATTGCATAACCGAAACAACATGATCGCCTACCGGAAGCAGCCGGAAGCCGAGTAACTTGAACTTGAGAACAAAAACATACCTATTTACCTAATGACAAATGAAAACAAAATCTTCAAACACGTCATTCCCGCTGATTCCCGCTGATTCCCGCTCGTTCCCGCTGATTCCCGGTCATTCCCGCTCGTTCCCGCTGATTCCCGCTCGTTCCCGCTGATTCCCGGTCGTTCCCGGTGATTCCCGCTCGTTCCCGCTGGTACCCGGTCATTCCCGCTCGTTCCCGCCAGTTCCCGCTGATTCCCGCTCCTTCCCGCGCGTTCCCGCACGTTCCCGGTGATTCTCGCTCGTTCCAGCTGATATTCCCTGTTCCTGCTTTTAGTAATAGCCATTCCTTGACACTAGACTATCTAAGATAAGAGTTCAATCAAAACATCACTATACAAGAAACCTACTGATGTATGCTCTCTTTAAAATGCAGAGTACTTCCACCCTGCCAGTTCCAACAAGGCGCCATGAACATTCAAGTTTTACAACACAGACATATTATTTTTAACAATGATGTAATACTGCTAATTTTGCCCTCTAGTTTAGGATCATTATCAGGCTAAGTATGGTATCTAGTTCATTCATTCTTTGTTTTACTTTTCGCATTTTTAGTAGCTATTTGTTAATTTCATCATAAGGAAGCCTTAAGCTAGCGGCTTCACACGCGGCTTCACGCGCATAGGAATATATTGTGGTTGTGAGAACAGTCACATCCTGGTAGTCACACTCAGTAGTTATTATTCTAGAGTTAACACCCTTCATAAGGAACCGACAGTAGTCGGGTGGGTCATCACTTATAGCTATTTTAGTTATCTTTAGTATAAAAAGAGCACAATTTGTTGTTAGAGAGAACAGTATCGGGTATGTAAAGCTAAAAGAAAGAGAGCATGCATGTGTCGTTGAAGGAGCAAGATGCTTGAGAAAGATCTTGTCGCCTTAGTCGTCGTTGTAGTTGCCTGTTCGGAGGAGCAGAGGTGAATCTAGAGTAACGCTTGAGAAACATTAGCTATAGAGTTCCTAGTACGTATGAAATGTATTGTCGTTTTGCCGTTTATCGCATGCTGCAAAGTATAGCTCTGGGAAGATATTTATATCAGAAAAATTTAAAAAGGACTAATTACTCGAATTGTGTCGTTTTATTTGTGCCAACCTGCCCACAAAATAACCAGTTTACATTACATGAAAGATGAAGTAGGTGAAATGTATACACGGAATGAGTCCAAACCAAGGTTAAAAATCCATATAAGAAAAGCGCTCAGACAGACAAATTTTGTATGCATAAAAATTTCAGGATGTTTCATAGGAATTTGGTATTAAGTAGTGTCGAAAGTTTTAACAAACAGTTGTGAAAAACAGTCGAAGTAAGGAAGTAGCTAAATAGCTAGTAAAAAAAGGAAATATAGTATAAAATAACAGGTATAGAAATGTAATCTTTAAAATGAGATAAGTTTCAAAAAAACGACAACAGATTTTAGCTTGAAAGACATGTTTCGGATTCATCATCCATCTTCAGTTAAATTAACATTTACAATAATCACACCGTGTAAACGTTAATTTAACTGAAGATGGATGATGAATCCGAAACATGTCTTTCAAGCTAAAATCTGTTGTCGTTTTTTTGAAACTTATCTCAAGTCTCATAGTGCTGAGAAATTTTGGTAATCTTTAAAATATTTTTCATCAGGGCAAAGTTCTACTCATCCACGAATAGAGGGAATGACCTTGTTCAAGCATGGGTTGCAGGAGTCGTGGAATTTTGAATGAAAAAGAACTTTTGATCGATAAATTGTCTATTTGTGTATCTCTCTTTGTATTCTGCTGCGATGGTGCCATGCTATGCTTGCGCCTGGCTGATTGACGTGGGATTAAGCAATCATGTCACTCAAAATGTAAGTTGAAACCTCTTCAGTTCCTAAATATCACATGGGTAAGACACAAGAGAACTGGGAACAATAGATTCTATTGTTTTTCCAGCGTCGCGTTTTCTCCTCATGCTCGAAACATTCCTCAACTTGAAATAGAGGGATGCCCAAGCAATCCTGGGGCAAAGTCTCCTGATGTACGGGGGTTGACGGAAACGACATGAAAAGGATTTTGACAAGCGAGCGCAGACAAGGCCTAAACAACCTAACGTGGTCATCGTAAACATGATTATAATGTGTTCATGTCCTTTCAAATTGTCGACAAAAAAGAGAACTAAGGAGAAGGATTACTAATAAAATCTCAGAAAGTCCAATAACATTTTAGAAGTACAGGTCAACTAATAAAATCTACAGTAATGAATTGCTTTTTATATTTTGAATTGTTTAGTAGGGTAATTTTGGTTTGGAAATGTGAAGCTTTGCTTTGTATTATAAAATGTATTATAATATTATAAATAATGTCTGTGATTTTATGTTGCTATTTACTATTATTTTATTTAGCAATTCTCGAACCAGACTGTTTATTATCATTGTGAACTTCATGAACAAGAAAGTACACTATAATACTGTACTTGTACCGTTCAGTGCGAGTATACCCCCTCTGCAAGCTGTGGAATTCTGCAATAATTACGATAATTATTAGTGGAACCATAGTCATTAACTAATTTGCACGGGGTTGAATTCATTGTAGATAATCACTGACACATTTTGAATTTTTAAAATAAACATTTGTAATTCTATTATTTTTTAATCCAGTCTCTTGGAGCAGCAAGGGATGTTGCCACCGTAACAGGAAACCTCCACAGCACCCCCACAGCACTCTAACGAGCGCTTTGTCTTTCACCTAATATTCATAAGTTTTTTCGAAAAAGTGTCTGTGAAAAAGTTATTTCTGGTCACATTATCGTATAGTTTTGGCTACTGTTGTCTCTTTAAATCATCCCCTTAGCTCGATTTCAGTCATACATGTGCCCGATCACCAAGCTACGCTATAAGTAAAAGCTATGTGATTCTTCCAACAATAATGTTGGAAAGCTGCGATGATGCTTGCCTCAGTTCAGAGCAACAAGAGTTAATTACACTCGCATTGAGAGGTGTAAGCTTCTTTTACACTGGCAATGCAGGTACAGGGAAGACCAGAGTCCTTGGTCGTATAATTCAAGTGTTAAGGGACAAGCATGGTTCAGATTCGGTGGCTGTGACAGCAACTACAGGCATAGCAGCTACCCACATAATTGGACAAACTGTGCACTCGTGGGGTGGGATCGGACTCGGTGAAGAATCAAGGTATCAGCTTTTGAATAAGGTTATAGCTGACAGCGATGCAAGGTCACGATGGCAACGGTGCAATGCGCTTGTTATCGATGAAATTTCCATGCTGGACAGAGTTGTTTTCGAAACCTTAGAGTTTCTTGGTAGGAAAGTAAGGAACAGCATCGAGCCCTTTGGAGGAATCCAGTTGATTGTTTGTGGTGATTTTAAGCAGCTCCCTCCTGTCGTAAGCCAAAAAGGAGGTCAGGAACAAAAAAATTTTACAGACTCTGTTTATTGTTTTCAGTCGCCTAAATGGCGTACATGCATAAATATAAGCTTGAAATTGACAAAGGTTTATCGGCAAGAAGATCCAGAGTTACTTTTTCTTTTGGATGAGATTAGGAAAGATGGAGAGCTTAGCGTCACAGCACACCATTTACTTGGTATTTTGAAGGGTTCCCCCGAGAAGATAAATGATCATGATTCAGTGTTTTTGTATTGGCGAAAAGTCGATGTAGAGAGAAAAAATGAATCCGTTTTGCAAAGTATTCCGGGCAATTTGTACGCGACAAAGGGAAAGCATACTGGCAATAGAAAAATTTTGAACGAATGTCCATATCCTGAAACATTTGCTTAGAAATGTGGGGCAAGAGTAATGCTTCTCAGAAATATTAGGAAACTGGGGCTCGCAAATGGTTCGCTCGGCACTGTAATATCAGTTGTAGGTGATAAGCCACAAATTAAATTTGACAATGGGCGGTTGGCAACTGTCGAGACATATGTATGGAGCAAACGAAACGAAGATGGTGTTCTCGTTGCGTCAAGACGCCAATTACCTCTCCAGCTAGCATGGGCGACGACGATTCATAGAAGCCAGGGGCAGACTTTAACTTCAGTTGTAGTGTCTTTGAAAGGCATGTTTGCTTTTGGCCAGGCATATGTAGCTCTATCCAGAGCAGCGTCGATGAAAGGCCTTGTTGTCCTTCCCGGATGGGATCATTCACTTCCAGTACCACCAGCTTCAGTTTTGGAGTTTGAGGAAACAGTTGTTACAGTTGATGGCAGCTTAGCCGGTTTTGTTCCATCAAAGCCAGTCGCAAGAAACGATGACGTACAAATGAAGGATGGTTCGGCAATGGATTATTCTGAAATAGCTTTAGATTGGTCTTCAGGACTGTCAATTCCCTCTTGTATCGATTTGGCTGCCTTGCTTGGTGAGATGGAGTCCAATGAATGCCGTGCTGCAGATTATAAAGATCTCTGTAAGCGCCTCAGCTCAAAATTAGAAACGGATCAACTGATTCGGCAGTTCTGTGCTTTCATTTGGAACAAGTTGGAAAATATTTATGTTCCAACAGGATCGCTAGCAGCGCTAAATATACAGCAAGCACTGAATCAAAGAAATATGGAAATGAAGACAAAACAGTACCTTAAGTTGCAGCGAAATGCGGACGTAAAGCGCTTATGGTTTTCTCTACTAAAACGTATTGGAATCATACCAATTGAGCAAGAAAGGCTATCTATGAAGGAATTAATTGTTTATGTGGACATACTCACGGCTTTTCGAAATCATATGGCAGGTAACTACATCTAGATGATATATTTTTATATAGTTGTTATCAACCAATTTCTATCCTTTTTGTGTTTCAGTAAAAGCGAACAAGTCATATTGAGGCATGTAATAGTAAGAATACAAAAATATTGCAACTCAATACCTGCTATATTACGTATACAGTTTCACATATCAAATCTTGTACATACTGTACAACCAGTAATACAACAAACTTTGTTCTTGCAGGTATGATGTTGAAAAAAGTTCTTCCTGCTGAGGAAGGAATAAGTCACCTTGAACGAAGTGTTTCTCTTAATTCAACTGACCTTGCAAAAGTACGCCACATTGCAGGATGGGTACTGTTCAAGATACGTGCTGCTGCACAAGCATATGTGCGAACAAACAAAGGCTCCAATAACCAGAAAATCATCATGAAAGTAAGGTCGGAAATGGATGTTCTATCCCAGTTGGAAAAGTTTGTGACTTCGAGGGACGAAGCCTTGCGTTGCACCATGTACCCAGAAACGATGCAGCATATGGAAAATCATAACAGAGGTGGCTTGACGCATGTGCATGACAGTGTATACCTGTTCTTCACTGAACTGGAGAGGGCCTGTCAGGAGATGTTTACGCCTCAAGTTATAAAAAGGTATCAAAAGGACGGATTGAAAGTGGCTCGTCGTCTTGTAAGAGACTGTCCTGCTGTAGGAATCTCATGGCTTAACCTCATGGTCTCTTTGGGGATGAATGAGACTGATGGTAAGTCTTTCTTCG
Organism: Chrysaora quinquecirrha; assembly: GCA_014526335.1. Lineage (NCBI taxonomy): Eukaryota > Metazoa > Cnidaria > Scyphozoa > Semaeostomeae > Pelagiidae > Chrysaora > Chrysaora quinquecirrha. The sequence goes on along the minus strand of JACTAT010000062.1, from coordinate 792,225 downwards.
TTGTAGCTGTTCCTGGAATCTTATCAATGAGGGTAGCCCACTTCCGACCTGGCAACAATCTTCTACATCTCTCCTACATAAGTCATTTGATGTAGGGGATTGCATTTCTATGGGTCTTATACAACCATGAGTTTTATAAAACCCAAGTCTTAAATTGTGTAAGTTTTTTTAAAAAATTCATTAGCGCCAGTATAGTTTAACATTAACGAATAAAACTGTAATATTCGAAAATCAAAATTTTAAAAATATTAGTATTAATTAAACAAAAATAGCTACAAAGTTTTTTCAAAACGGGATCAACCCGCTAACCTCCAATTCAAGCAACAAGGGCCTTAGACCAGTACGCCAAAGAAATATTCGCTGCTAATGGGTGTTTACTGCTTCCTTAATGGTGCCAATTACAAGCAAATTTGTGGCTTATCTATTGTTATAGTTTTGGCAGAAAAGAGCGTCTTAGGTAGTAGGTTGGTATATATCTATATCCGTGACATCGCATCCCCACATAATTTGCTAATTCTTTGCAAATAAAGACCTTGAATGCGATATATTTTTTTATTCTCAGTAACATATTAATTTGCAACGACTGAACGTAGTTTTCTGTCGCTTTCTAAATTATGCCTATTGTCTTGGAAATAGCCAAGTTGAAAGATGCCATACGCCAAAGGATCCTGAAAAGATACCTAAACATGAGAACGAAAGAGTTTCTTAGAAAACTGAAAAGAGACGTTAAGGTGACCAAAGAAAAAGCACTGCGAGAAGCCTTGTCGAAGAGAAAGCAAAAAGGGAAAACGTCTGAAAATTTGAAGACCCTTCTCAATGAACTAGTTGACGATACATCCAAAGACAAAATTGCATCGCATCATCATATAAAGGCTTTGGCACTAACAGGAAATGATGCGCTTTTAGGGTATACAAAAGGTCAAATGAATTACCTATCATTACTCTATGGCCTTTCTTTCCAAAAATCACAAAAGAAGAAAATGTTGCACGATAAGCTTCTTGCACAAATCCTTGCAGCGGATCACATCCCAATTCCTGAATTGGCCACAAAGTTGGTAATGAACGAAGTTCTACGCCTATATAATCAAGGAAAACCGGTGGATTTACCATCTTTGGGTATCGAACTTCCAAGGTCCAAAGAAACACCCGAGCAAGCAATACCTGATCAATCAACATCACACGATCGTCAAAATACTCAATCAACACCAGAAGCTGCTTCAGCCAACCAAAAAGAAAATCATAATAGTAAATCATCACCCGATTGCATCCAGCCTCATCGCTTTCGATTAAAACCCTTCAAGGCTAGCAGTGAGCAAGAGGCAATCTTACTTGCTGATAACAGAGTTCATCACGGAAGAGTACCGAAGCAGCTTAGAGAGCAAAGAGCCTTGGAGTTTGGCATTCAAGAATCCCAAGTGCAGCATTGGCACGCATCTTATAATAAACAAAAAACTACAAAGAATACTCAAATTCTCCATTGAATTATCGAAGTCCCTTTCTTCTACATCAACGTAGTTATGGGCAAATGTTCTTGTATTTAGCATTATACTAATTTTGTTCTACACAGTTACAGTTACTAAAGATGTTTATTCTATTTTTTATGTGATATTAAAGTCCACTTTAACTAAAGTGGCTAGCCTTTCCACAATTTGCTTTAGTGTTCTTCAAATCCCTTGTTGTGTTTATAGCATTGATATTTGTAGCTATAATGGATAAATAATGACTGTTAGAAAGTAAAACTTTAAAGAAAGCTAAATTTCCTATGTGAATAATTTATCATTCATATTCATCATTCTTCTGGTGTATCATATTGCAGCGGAAGAATGATAAACATAAATCCAAATTATTCACATAGAAAATTTCCTGTTAACAGCTAATGGGGAACGATTTAATAAGTAACAACATTATTGAGAATACATACCATACTGCCATTCTGTTGGATTGTTGTTTTGACCTTGTTGGGCCCTTTGACAGGCAAAGAATAATTCAACAAAATCTTGGGATGTTGTATATGTTCTCAACTGAACACCTTCAAAGAGGTTCATAATGATGGCACTGTACGACCTGAATCCAATCACCATTGATGTAAGATCGAATTTGGTTTTTTTCGATATGGAATGTTTTTCTCGCTCAGCAGCAGTAGTCCCAGCTCTACTAGATTCCTCGTTCTCCCAATCAGTGAACCACTGAAGAACTGACTCATTTTCAGTATATCTAGAGTCATCTAATGACCTGTGAACAGCAAGGATAGACATACAGAGATAGTATGGTCAGTATGAATCTATGAATCAGTTGAAGGCATGAAATCATATAAGTGACATTTCAGTAAGCTACTAACCTATAGGCAGCCTTGCTCTTAAAATTCTTCAAAAGAATAGAACAATTCTCAAGCAGTTCAATGGACAAATTTAGCCGACTTGCATCACCTCCGTTGTCTTCTATCGAAGATTTATAATACTACAATAAACCAAGATAGAAAGATGTGTTATTCGGTTAACAATTGTAACATGTGATCATAACTGTTAAATCCTTGTCAGGAAACATTTCTATTGCAAAATCTTCAAAAGATGCAGAACGATAGATGAGTGACTGAAAAGTCAGGACCATCAAATGATCTGGGATAAATGTTCCATGGTACCTCTAAATCATCGTTTCAAAACCAAAATCTGCATTTGTTTGTTTTCAATTCGTGTTGTCAGGGAATGATATTGATACCTGAATATTTGAGTATTGGTTACGTTCATTTCCCTGCAAATATTTTGTTTTCAAATTTTAGTTTAATTTAACTTAAACAGGTAGAAAATGAAGCTTCGTCTCATGTATAAATTGAAAATTATTAATTTTAAAGAAATTGCATTGCATTATTAACCTTCATGAGTTCTGCCATTCTCGGTGACAAGACATCATCTGCCAGGTGATTTCTCATACGAGAACTTGGTGTTAGTTCAAAATGTTCCTCAGTAAGCTTCTGATACGTTCGGATGCCACAATGACAGTCAAATTCAAATGAATCTCGCCAGTGATGCCAAATTACTTCCATATCTCCTCGTTTCAAATGTCGTGGTGTTTTTCCATATGATGAACTTTTCTCTATGTTGTTCCGGACTTTCTTGAAGTTGTGCTGTCAATAGTAAACAGTTGATTAATGAAGAAAATTTGAAATATATTCCTCTTTCTGACACTATCATATGCTTTCTTATACGTATTATAAATGTCAGTCAAATGTGACATAACTCACAGAAGGGTCCATCATAAAGACATGTTCCTCGTCATTGTACGGATTATGAGTGGTGAATCTCTTATAAATAGCATCTTCATAAGATTCGAAGTGCATTAGGATGAATGATCGGTTGGCCTGCTCACCATCGCATAGACCCATATGAGCATTAAAACCAAAACTGAGAAGTGCCGCTATTCCTTCCCAATATAAGTCGACCAATATCGTTCCAGTGAGCTTTGCCGTCGGATAGTAAGCAAACGGATACTGAAAAATGCCTTCACAACCATGGTATACAAACTGCAAAACATGTGTGGCTGCTTCTATAACCTCCTCTCCTTCAAGGAAAAGAAAAATATCACTTGATGCAGCAGCGGGTGCCTTTAACTACTTCATATTGACACGCAATTAATGAGGGCGACGCAGTAGATTGGATCTGAATGGATGAAAGCAAATGTATCATTGAATTTACCCTACCTTTTTGTAAAGTATTGATGGCGTGATTGAAATATCCCATTTGAACTAGACCGGACAGCTCAAATTCATCGTCAGTTTTTTTCAGTTCCATATTATTCTAGAAAGAGAAACATTATGAGTAACTGATATGCGACGTTAAACCATGATTAAACAAAACATCTACCAGGGAGGACAATCGGTCTTTTTAATTGAACCATGGCAGAGATAGCGATTTTGCGTGAAGCGGAATTTCTACGCTGCTTTGGGTTCTAGAAACCTTCCAGGTGAATCTTTCAATAATTCCAATGGGATGGGTCATCTGTTTCACTGAAAACAGTGCAATTAAATATATAAAGTATGGTATTGAAGTGAGTTACCTGTATACACATCTCATCAAAAACAACAAATCCGTGGTACTCTGTTTTCGGGATATCCTTGGCAATGGCCTTTTTCTGCATGTCATTAAATATGTTGCCATGAATACCTGGTTGCTGAGACACAGAATTTTTCCTCCTTTGCAAGGTACGCCCAGACGGTAGCTTTAAGAATCCAGAGTTTTCCAACTCTTTGTACCCTTGCTTGGATCTGTTCCACAGCTTCAAACAAGTCTCGATGACTCTAATCGAAGAGAGAATGATAATTTAAGCATGGGCTGATTTAAGTTGGTTAGAAAGCAAGCATACTCCAGATACAAGAAAACTGTACAAGAGCTTACCGGGGGTGCCACGTACGACTTCCTCGCTGAACCATCTCCTTCTGTACATGCCAGAAGAAGTTCATGTCGGGATCATCAGGGAACATATCTTCGGAGCCACTTGTTTTACACGATCACTTTCAAGATCCTTCATTATCTTCTTCAAATCCATGTGGTCACGCTCTATAATTCTTTTGGACTCACGTTCAAGCTTGAACTTCAATGTTGAATATGCAGCTCTCTTTTCTGCATTAACCCTTCTTCTGCGTTGATCAGCTAGACTCTCTAACAATTCTGGAGTGCTGAGATACTTGAGGTTGGTTTTCCTAGAGCTCACTTGTAACAAGGGTAGAGATAGAGAGTTCCTGGACCTGTGCAGTCTTTGTCGAAGTATTGCATCTAGATCTGAGCATTTAGTGCATCTCTTGGCAGCACTAGTTGCAGGTAGAAGCCCAGCACATGAAGTAGAAAAAAATGATTTCCCAATAACTGTTGTTGATTCGCTCTTCACAGTTCTAGCTATACCAGATAGTCTTTTATTAGAGTCATAAATTTCTCGATTAAAATGTTGGTATTCATCATTATGGCAGCCGAAACACATCTTACTTTTTCGTACGGTACTAAGCAGCGATACAAGGGATTCAGGTGAAGAAACATACGAATGGAGACAATGACCAATGGACTGTGCACTGCAAGATATGTTGCCAATTCTTACAGAATATGTCAGATCAGAAAAGATTGTTACATATTTTGCAATTGGAAATCCATCTACGAAAATCGAAGTTTGTTGGACAAGTGTTAAAGGTGTCTCAGGTACCAAGATCCACCATTTTAGTTCATGGTTGTTTTTTACTAATGACAGTAGAGAATTAAGATTGGTGTCACTTTGACGCGAAATGTCTTTGTAGCATGACTGCGTATTTCTTATATCAGACAGAGGCAATCTGTTTATTTCAAGTGATTTCTTCTGAACTAGTAAATGACAATAGTTGTTGGGTATACCTTCACTTAATGCAAGACCAACGTAGCAACCTAAGAGAAGAAAAGCACCTCTGTTACTAAAAGTGGCATCAAAGTGGCAGTGTTAATCTTAATACTATCGTATCCCAGGAGGAATGCTTCGTGTTGACACTTAAAAACCAAATGATTCACCAGAACACTAAGATTCCAAAAGAACGGAAATTATGATATTTTCATATTCTTAGATTTTTTTAATCACTGTCGACTTTCTTTTTAGTTTGTATTCCATACTTCACATTTCACACAGATGTAAAAATGTGTCGCTATTTTTCCTTAATAACAAGGAAACCCTGCCTGTTTTGTGAATGGCTATCCTGTGTCGATATGACATCAGCACATTGTATACACGTTTTTTTTATAAGAAACCGGTTTATAAGAAACCTAGAACTCAACACCCCAAAAGTTAAGAAACTTTTAGAACTAGGAGGTAGGAGTTAAGAAACTTAAGAAATTTTTGTGTCAGTTTTCCAACATAGGCCTACTGATTTCACATTTGTGGACGTAGTAACCAATTCTCAAGCATTTCTGTTCGATTTCTCGCACCCAGCATGGCCAATTATTGTATTTGTAATACAATAATATTAATAATTTGCTTGCTATATTTTAAGTCATCGTTGTTACTTACCTGCTCTGCTATTGTTCCCATGTGATATCTTTCTCCTCTTTATAACAACTTGCTCAGAAAAAATTAATTTAATAAGTTTTCCAAATTGTGCTTCGTGCAAGACAGCTATCTTTCGTTCCTCTCCCTTCTCTTTTAATTTTTGATAGGCCAAACGGATCTCGATTACTTTGCCCTCATCAACAGTGAATAAATCCTCTATCAATTTGATATGATCTCTGGGAATCGAGAAAAATAGAATCAATAAGCATAAAAATACAGCATTGTATACTTTATCCTTGCATGCGGTTTGTTTTCTAGGCCTAACTATAAAATCAAATTGGTTAAATGTTTTCTTAGGAAATGAACACTGGTTCTGTTAACATGTTAAAGATTTTAAATTATGGATCAAAGAGCAAGATCACATAAATAGTTCAATTTCGTAAAATTACTCGAGAATTTGAAGCAACTCACTTGTAGGCAAACTGGAGATAGCTTCTTGATGGGTCCATCACAAGCAAGTTCTAACAACAAGTCCGTTAAAAATATTTGAAAATCCCGCACTGAGAAGCCTCCTTTCATAGAGCCACAAAGAGGTTTCTCATTTTGCCACCCCCGTCTTTCGCGACGAAAGCTCACTTTCCAGTGTCATAGGTGTGACGTCACACCTATGACACACCATTGTTCTTGTGTTACGAGCATCTGGAGAAAGCTGAAACCAGCAAGTTGAAGTTGTGTCTTACCCATGTGATATTTAGGAACTGAAGAGGTTTCAACTTACATTTTGAGTGACATGATTGCTTAATCCCACGTCAATCAGCCACGCGCAAGCATAGCATGGCGCCATCGCAGCAGAATACAAAGAGAGATACACAAATAGACAATTTATCGATCAAAAGTTCTTTTTCATTCAAAATTCCACGACTCCTGCAACCCATGGTTCAATTCCTTGAAAATGTTACTGGCTTTCCCAACGCTGCTATTTCAAACCACTGTTGACATGTGACATGTGTACATTTCCCTACAGTGCACATACTTCTCTGTTCATAGCATTGCGTCCACGTACGGTATACGTTGTTCCTCAGAATTACATATTCCTATACACGAGCTGCTTGGAGATGGCAAACATAGACAAATTCGTTCACTATGGCCAGGAGACAAAGGTAATATTCTTAACTTTACTGTCTTGTGGTTTTCTTGCAATATTCTACAAATTTTAGACGTCATTGCTGACCTTGATCTTTTACTTCATGCTTCTACCATCTACAGCTTATCTCCTACGCAAATCCGAGCCAGTTCAAAAAAGAGGTCACTGCACAACTCAACCTGGACAGAAACAAGCAATTTCATTTCACAAACCAAGAAAGGGAAGTTTTACATAGCGACAAATACAGTAAGATTTTAATATTAATCAATGCCATTTTTTGCCCTCCGTCTATCTTTCCAACAACCACCACCATTACACAATTTCTGCAAATGCTGAATGACACTCATTTATATTTGTTGTACCATCTAATAATTCTTTCCTTTCTTTCTCTCTTCTCAGTGATACTGAACAACACAGCAGCCACCACCATAGAATTCACGACGTCTAAGACAGAGGCAGCAGCAACGACAGCAATAACAATGATGGCCATTTCAGAGGAATGATCAACAGCAACAACAGCTACATCCCTTTCAGAGCAAAAATTGGAATGATGATGGCAATCATCAACAGAAACGACAATGACAACCCTTTCAGAGGAATAATGAAGCAACGTTATTTGATATGGACCACGCTGCAAAAGCTTTACAGGCCATGCTTCAAATATTGCTTAATTTAGAAAAAGGTAATAATTCTTAGATTTCATTATGGATGATTCCTACCGACTTCTGTGTTTCTGTCATTCCGCACTTTCTCTTCACTATTTAATAACGATATCGCCAAACTTGCGCATTGGTTGCCAACACCAGCAAAATGAAATTGCTGCACACAAATTTGCTTTTATAATTCCCAAATCATGGAAATAGGAATATTTCCTCACGTACCATTTCTATGAAATATATGCCCATACTTGCAATTTGCTTGACAATTCTGTCCAATGACAAAATTTATCCATGGACGGGGATGTGCTGCCCTCATCCTGTAAACTCACCCACTTATAATGTAGACCTATACAGAAAGGAATGAACTTCCATTTTCCATTTTCGAACTTTCTTCATCCACCTTGCTTTGCGGAGTTCTGCTTAAAATCACACTCATGTTCCGAGAATTTCAGGCCGAAAAATCTAGGTATTTGCATGGCAAATACCCTTACCCAGTTTATATTTAGTACCCCCCAAGGCAAAATTATTTTCATTATATTTCATAAAGCATATGCACTATCTACAGTGTTGTGTATGGTAGCTAAGTTAAAACGATCAAATAAAATAATACATAATAAAAAAATACAGGGAAAAGGTACAAAAAGTACAACATTAACACTACAAGCCAAAAAATTGGCTTCAACAGAACAAATTTATAATACGGGTTTGATAGAGATTTAAGCTCACTTAAACCATTAACTATGCTCACAACAACTACAACTTGTGTTGCTGTTGCACCTCGGGTAGGAATTTGAATTTATTCATTCAGAACCTCATATGGCGAATGAATGGAATTGGAAGTCATTATACTCCACTGGTTGTGATGCTTTACAGATTCGTAGGTACCCTTGCTTATTGGAAATAATTACATTTTGCCACAGGCTGTTTGCTGAGATTACACTCCTGTTACCAACACCTTGTTCGAAGGTTGCGTCACGATTATTTATGGTACATAATCACATTTTCCTGCTATGCTAGTATTTAATCCTGTTATCAACAACTCATTCTAAAGTTGTGCCAACAAAATTTTAATCCACGACCTCCACTTTTCCATCAACGCCCCTCTTTTATGAACCCCTCTGTAAAACAACACGCAACTGTCAGCAAGGGTCGCATCTTTCAATTCACATAATTCATCAGATCAAAGGAATTTTCACAGATCGGTGGAATATGCGCATGCATGATTTAAAAAATTTTATCACCAAAATTATAAAATGTACAACAAATGACTAAAAACGTTGATATTTCCGACAGTGATTTTTTTTCTACAAGGTAAGCCCCCCCCCTAAAAGTTGTTGCTGAACCCATTTCTGAAGTCTATTTTGGTCCCAAAGAAGGGGGGTTTCTCCGAAATCTATGCTTCATGAGTCATTTCCCTCCATCGAAGGAGTTTCATTCAATCGAGGGAAACAATAATTCCTTTCATCTGAAGAAATTCCCTTCATCTGATGAATTCTGCGAATTGAAGGACGTGGCCCTTGTTGCCTCTAAGCACTTTTCTTTGACGCATCTTTACGACTTTTCAAATTGCACAAATAAACAATTAGAACATTACACTGCACGAACATTTTCTTATTCTCTTCTGTTAGAAAAATCAAGAATAAATACAATAATTCACCTAATTTGAAACAGAAGAGTCCGTATTGTCCATTGGATCAACCTCATTGGTCATTTCTTCTGTTGTCTTCCATCTGCTTCTTCTCTCGTGCCTCTTCTAATTCCTCCTTCTCCTCTGCAATAGTCAGTTCCAGTTCATTTTATCTCTTTTGCCTCTCTCTTTTTAACTCCCCAATCTTTTTACACAATATCTTCCTCCCTTCCTTTATGTCAAAAATTGCCCTGCACACCAACGCTTTCGTGCGTCTAACGGCTCGCTCTACTCTTGCTTCCCCCTGCTTTAAATTGCCCTTTACGATGAACTGAAACATGGCTCCAACTATTTCATGTTGCAACTCTTCAACTCCTTTTGTCATACGCTCTTCTGACTCTTGAACCATTACCTCAAAATTTTTTAGACACTTTTCCATTGTACTATTATTCTCCCTGTGCGTTCTTTTTTGAATTTATTATTTTGAGATTCTAACGCAACCAAAACAGAATAGTGCATTAAATACATTTAAACACGGGACATTTTCATATTATCCTTGTGATCACCACATGATCGCTGTGCATCCTCTCTCACTCTCTTTTGTCAAATGGTCCTTGACCCTTCCTTACCATTGCACCTCAATTTATCAACACTGTGAATGGAAACTCCTATACCTCAACTCTGATGAATTTTTGTTGTGTTATTACACCACAAGCACATATCGAAATTATTTTCTACCACAGATAAGGGTATGCATGTTTCTATTTCCCTCTAAACTATTATATATAGCTTTAATTTCAATTCTGAAACTCAAACTTTCATCCTCCAATACTAACAATCTCTTTTTTCTTTTAGTGTCCTGTATCCTGTTATGCCATTACTTGTTGTATTTTCTAACTTGAAAACAAAATACAAAAGCAAAGGTATGAACCGTTCCTTTTATGTATACTGAAACTTTTTTTTTCGGTGTATATTTCAAACCCAAACTCACTATTTCATACCTCGCACTAATAATGTCCTCCAAATTTTTCTCACTCTGCTATCTACTCTGCTAAAGTGACTATATTAGAGAACCTCATTTATTAGCTGCTCGAATCGGCATTATTTAAAATATCTACGAGAAGGTAAACATGTTTCTATTACTCTCTAATGTATTATGCCAGGGTGGATGGCTGGGGCATTTGGAAAACGTTTAGGAAACCGTAAAACTGCAATTTCTGGGCCACAAACCATACAAGCGTACATGCTTCCGATCACAACCGTAAAAATAGCCCTACAGTAATATAATATTGCCCACATTCATTCTTATCGCAAAGAAAAACTATTCACAACTGATTCGTAGGAGCATACATTTTTGCTCCTAAGGTAACAACCAGACCGGACCTTGCAACAGATCATGCCCTTTTTGGAAAATCAGATCTTCGACAGGTCATCCCCTTTTCGCAATACAACGTGCTAGAATCGCTACACAAGTCATTTGTAATTCCGATATGCTAGACTTCCTACACAAGTCATTCCTTATTTCGATATTGAGTTGTGTTGCTGTACGCAAAACAAAAACAACATAAAGGACTTGTGACACCTATTATACCCCCTATAACATCACAGTATCATGCTAACGAATCTATTATCGCTACTGTTGTGGATAATCACTGCTGTTGTGGTACTCTCTGTTTACTTTGGTTGTTGTTTTTCCGTACACACTTTTTTTTATAACAATATCCTTGTTTTTGCAAAGGCTTGAGCTTTTCCATTGTTATTCTTAAATTTCCATTGTTCTTTGGCAATTTTGAGCCTGAATATTCTTATAGACTGTATTATCATAAAAAAGTGTGTACTGTGGTGGATAATCACTACTGTCATGGATTACTGTACTTAATGTGGTGGGTTACTATGCTTAATCTGGTGGCTTACTATGCTTACTGTGGTGGTAATTTTTGCGTACTATGGTGAATAATCACTACTGTACTACGTTACTCTCCTTAATGTGGTGGGTTACTATGCCTACTGTTGTGGGTTACTATGGTTACTGTGGCGGTAAATTTTCATGTGTAATATGGTGGATAATCACTACTGTACTGCATTACTATCCTTAATGCTTAATGTGGTGGTTTACTATGCTTACTGTGGTGGGTTCTAAGGTTACTGTGCTGGTAAGTGGTGGTACTTTTCCCCTACTTTGGTGGAAATGTGGTAGTTTACTATGCTTGATGTCGTCTGTTACTATGCTTACTGTGGCTGTAATTTTTTCGTACTGTGGTGAATAATCACTATTGTACTGGGTTACTCTCCTTAATGTGGTGGGTTACTATGCTTACTGTGGTGGGTTACTATGGTTATTGTGGCGGTAATTTTTCGTATGTACTGTGGTGCATAATCAATACTGTACTGCGTTACTATCCTTAATGTGGTGGTTTACTATGCTTACTGTGGTGGGTTACTAAGGTTACTGTGCTGGTAAGTGGTGGTACTTTCCCCCTACTTCGTTGGAACTGTGGTAGTTTACTAGGCTTAATGTTGTCAGTTACTATGCCTACTGTAGTGGGTTACTATGCATACTGTGGTGACTTTTGCGTACTGTGCTGGATAATCACTACTGTGATGGGTTAGTTTTTATATGCTGTTTGCCACAAGACTGCCATCACACTCTCATATAACTGCATTTTGGAACTTCTGTTTCAACAGCTAAATTGTTAAGAAATCTCCAAAGCAAACCCTTTCATTTCATGGTTTATGGTTCATCCATGATCAGTGTGGTGACATAAATATGAGCCATACATCAGAAACATGAACCACAGGAGACCTCCAGCAAAAAACTCACCACCACAGTAAGCATAGTAACCCAATACATTAACCATAGTTATTCACCGCAGCAGTGATTATCCACTACAATAGACCATTTCAACTAAGGTCCTCGTTTTCAAAATAATTGAAAATTAGGTCATAGAGAAATTTTGACCTCAGATTCAAATTCACCATCTTCGTATAAGTGTTGAGGCAAAGTTTTATTCTTCTAGTCCTTAACCCTATCTGGACCAGGCTTTTTTGAGCATCCTCAGACCTAAATTAGCCCCCCCCCCTTATAGCTGGCATCTGGGAAGAGCGAGAAATATGAAATTTGGCCAAAATATCCATGTAATCATATTATCTGGAACTGTAAGGTTTTGTTGATATCCAATGCATTATGATGTCCTAATGACGTAATAATCACTTTTCCACTTTTTGACATTTCTACATTTACCTTCAATTATATGACTGATAATCACTACTAAACTGTTGGAAAACCCATTTTCACTGTTATGATCATACGTAAACACATTTTGCTACATTTTTGAAAAATTTCTTACTTTTCTGTAGATGCGCAGTTGGAAACTGTCATTATTTTTGTGGAAACGTCGTTGGCTCTCTGATCATGCAGTCCTGGGTTCAAATCCCATCAATTCTGGTTCGCCACTTGTGGAAAAATCTATCCTTGTGTTCCCCATTCATGGCAAATATATTGTTTTTGTTCATATGGGTTTCTTGAAGTAGCTTCTGAGGGAAAAGTAGAACTGAGTCACCAATACACTGATATTTGCGAGGAGAAATTGAATTAGCATCGTTAGAGCATCAGAAATGAAGAATAATGCTGATGTCAGCAATATTCTAAAAATAGAATCAAAATGCATTTCACAAAAACAGGGTTTATTATCTGGTGTCATCTGATATTTGATTGCCATTGCCCAAGTTTCATGAAGATATCAATTTCATCAAAGAAATAAGGTCGAAATTCGTTGGTCCTAAAGTGACAATTTTCAACATTGCTGCTATGGTAACGGTTCGTTAGTAACCATGGAAACTACCACATCACAAGGTTCGCTGATAATTTTTACGAAAAGTCAAGAACATTCACCCAACTTTGCTTCCTGCATTTTGAGTTTTGTAATGAAATGTAGGAGGGGGGCTATTTTAGCCCCCCCCCGATCCAGATAGGGTTAAGATATTGATTTTATAGGTGTTAAAAGTTTGGAATTCCATAAAGGATTTGACCGTGAAAAATCGCTGGGGGTGAAAATTTGCACCCTCAGTCACTTAACATGGTCAAATCCCTTATAAATTTTCAAACTTTTAATCACTATAGAATTAACATCGTACGGACTAGAAGCGTAAAAATTGAATTGGAAATTGGAGTCAAAATTTCTCTATGGCCTAATTTTCAATTATTTTAAAAACGAGTTGAAATTGTCTATACACTTAAACTGCCCGCACGGTAAGCATAGTAGCCCACCACAGTAAGCATACTAACCCACCATAGTAAGCATAGTAACCCAATACATTAAGCATACTAACCTACCACAGTAAGTATAGTAACCCAATACATTAAGCATAGTAATTTGTAGACAATAATCACAGCAGTTATTGTCTACAAATGTAGGCAAAACGTACCACCACAGTAGTGATTATTGATTCCCTAGGGTGACTATATCATGGAGAATATGTTCATATCAACATTTCGAGGTTTTTTAATGACAACTTCATTCGGGGAACACTGGAGGCACAGTTTGGCAAATTGTGACCTGACTCTCTGAGGTTGAGCTTGACAAGCAGCATCAACATTTGTAAGTGACCCACCGAAAAGAAACAGCCTTTGCACCATCAATCCCTAATGTATCGACAAGTATTTCAGTAACTGTTGAGAACAATGAGTAATGTTGCAGAAGATTTTGAAAATCAATTCCTTTGGTTGTCAACTTCTACCTCACAAGTCCTTCCGGCAGACATTTCAAATAGGATTTGGAAGCGCTTATAAAGAACAGAGAATTGACATATTTCTCAGACATGTTAACATAGCATTTTACAAGAAAACAAACAAGATATATTTTTAGCGCCATGTTCAGTGTCACACCCACATTAATTTATTAAAATCAGGAAAATGCACCAATGGTTCACAAATAAAAACAATAATGTTTGTTCTCCTTAACAATGAAGTAATTTTCAACCTTAATAACTTCAATTTCTATTCTCGACAATTGATAGGTGTGGCACAGCACCAGAAAAGTCATCCCCAAACAAGGAATGTAGATCTGTAAAATTACATCTCATTTGTTTTGGGCTTCAACTATTCAATCAATAGGCAAATTACAAACGACCTGTGTATTGAGTTGCAGTTAGAGTTCATTTACTTTAGATACTACCCGATACCACTTCTCCTCGCTGACTTGATTTCCTTCCTTTTTTTTCCTATATTTCAATTCCAAAGCTAATACTTCCATCCTCAAACACTAACAATGTCTTCTTAATTCTTTTCAGCGTCCTATTTACTCTGCACTGCTATCGTTCGTCCTATTACCTAACTTCAAAGCAAAATACAGAAACGAAGGTATGTCTATATATACAGTTTCTTCAATGTATAGAGTAACTATATTTTACATCAAAACTCCTACTATTTCAAACTGTCACACTAACAATCTCATTTCCATTTCATTTCCATTTGCCTACTGTCTGCGATACAGGATATTGCAGGATTTCTATTTCCATCCAATTTCTTACAATAGCTTTCATTTCCTTTTTCGAAATCTTGATTTCCATTTTGAATTTTACAAAACCGTTCATGCAATTTCTTCTTCCATTATTTACTTTAATCTTCCAGGTTTCCTCATCAAGTGCAAGCACCTCTCCTATCGTTCGAATTCATTGTCCACTAGCAGCGGTAGGTTCCCACTTTCCTTCATTTCCTTAATACACTTGTAACCCTAAATGTACCTATAGCAACGGTTGCTTAACAACATCAACACAGTACAAACTTCTCTAATTGTATTTTCCTCTCCCTTTTCGTAATCCACCCACATTACTTCTTATCTGTCCCTCAGTTAACATCATCATTTTTTATTACCCTTCCTCTCCAACGAAAATAATATTACACCCTCTTGGCAAAAGTATTTCACCATAATTTTAAATAATCAACCCTAATTCTTTTTCCAAAATCTTTCTGCTAACAATGATATTATTTCTAACCCTTCCTACACAATCATATAATCCGTTAGACAGACTCTCTTCTTTCATGCTTTCACCTCTAATTTTATCTTCTCCTTGCAGCAAATTTCCCCACGTCATTCTCTGTCTCCTAGGTTTCCCCCGTTTGCTGTTACAGGTAAGAAAATTTCCACTCCTGGATCACATCTGATCTTCTCTACCCCATCTATACACATTTATCCCCAGCACTGTCTAACCCCCATCTATAAACGTCTCTTGAAATTTACTTCTCATGTCCATAACTTGATGTTATTTCAGTGGATTCCATTTCTCTATTTAACAATAACGCCCACCTAATTCCCTGTCCATTACACTATAATCCTTGCATAATACCTTTCACTTACTCGAGAAAAGTTCACTTGCACTCTCTAATTATCTAGTAAACATGCCTCGTGCACGTGGAAGAAGAACGCTCACTGGAAGGAGGAAGAGACGCTAAGGAACACAACGACAAAGAATTCACAGGCAACAATGCCAAATGGAAGAACCACACGATCATACTCCAGAGCAGGAAGCACAATACCTCCAGCAGCTAGCAAACATACACGTACCATGCTTTAGATACCAGTTTGTAGCCTCTTCCTCTTTTCTTCTTTGCTAGTAGGATCGGTGATGCGCCTTTGTCTTTGTTTGCTTCCCCCATCCCAGGTCTAACTATTTGCAGTACGAAAGCACCATCTTTGATTTGCCATGTGAGCATCAATATTTAAACCCTGCACGCTTTTACTTTTACATTGCAACGACAACAACTGTTACAAGACGGAGGCCATTCCCTAAATCAGAAAACTGTGGGAAGTGTCAGATTCCTTTAAAGTGGACCGGTCGAAAGTGCCATGCATGTGGAGAAAGGAAAGCTGTGGAAAGTGGTTGAAAGTTTACTTTGATTTTCTGCCGAAAAGTGGTTGCATTTTCAAAGTAAACCTAACAGCTATGTAGAATGAGGCATGGGCTGTGATTTGTTATACTTTTCTGAAAGGTTTAGACACTTGGAGGTGAAAACAGAGCGATAACAAACTGTTGGTCTGACCGCAGGCCTAAAAAACTTGCACTCCTTGTCTTTTCTTATCTATCGATGTAGACAGTTGGCACTTCTCTCTCCCTTGTTTCCTTGTGCTCTCTGACTTCGCAAATATTCATTTCACTGATAGTGTGATAAATAAAACACGTTGTGTTGACAAAGTGAACAAAAATTTTGTTATGTTAAATCAACTGTAATACACACATAAAATATCTGATTAAATCACGTTGTGCAATATTTGACTTTGCGGTAGGAATGTGGATTTTTCCCGTTCCCGAACCTGCGCACAATTTTTATTCCTTTTGGAAACAGTTGCCCAATCGATTCCAGAGTGGTATCATTCGGTTTGCTGTGATGAGTAATGAGTAGGTCCAGAATCTATTGAGCCCTTGTCGATTGATGCACGTGCCCCTGTGGCATAAGGCTTTTTTGCACTCTTTCGCTTTAGGGACCCACCCTTGTGGCATAGCGCATTTTGGCACCCGCCCCCTGTGGCAAAGGGGTGTCTGTTCTACCACTCTGTGACCCCTAGTACGAGAGAATTGAATCCGAAAATGTAATTCTCACTTTATAAATGGAAAATCAATCTTATAAGTTAATCACTGAATGTTTGAGAAAAGGGTCGTTTTCTTTTAGGACTGTCGTCTTCTGGTTACTCTTCAATCTCTTTTACGGCTAGCTTGTTTTCTGTTGTTTCGTCTTCTTCTCCTTTTTCGGTCAGCCAAACCATTCTACGTAGTCCTGGAGATAGATGTTATATATATTTACATATATATATTTACATGTTTACATATATATACATTTTTAACTGTAATATCACGGAAACTTGAGAAATAAAAAGCTACTTTCCCATGTTTAACAAACTCTTCTTACATCCTTTTCGCTTAACAGAAATAAGCATTATTGCAATAGAAGATTCTGAAGATAGCCAGACTCACGAAACTGACGAAGGAGTCAATATTGAGGAAAATGACAATAGAGAAACAGCATGGAATAAAAGACCTGTCTTAAGTCTGCAACAGACGAATTTTGATATATATACCTGAAGGTAAAGAAAATAAGCTTCTCACCAAACTTCTTAAATTTATTAAATGAATTTATCTCCAGTGCTTCATCACAAAGATTGATGTTTGAGCAAGATATTTTTTGCAACAGCATGTTTCTTTTGGGGTTTTTAGTCATTTGCGGGGAAAGCAATTCTGCAAAAGATCAGTTAAAATTATTGTTATTAATCAGCAACATAAGCAAAGAGCAACATAAATTTTGCTACTGTAAGACTCCAGACTGCATTGACATTCTGAAATAAACAAGTGTATGTTTAAAATAGGAAAAAAAACGGCTTTAGGCAAGGAAAGTTTTCAATCAGTTGCGGCCAAGGAACCTTGGCGCTTTCTCTAAGAGTTGAATAGACATACGAAAACCTACCTCCCACTGTTGAATGAGCAGGAGTAATTTGCGATTTGGGAAATGCTACCTGGGTTTCATTGTTCTCTTAAATGAAATCAATAAAATTGGTTGAAGAAGGCCTCTTTTGCCAAACAGAGTCGGTAAACTGGCTTGAAGTAAAGCTCCGAAGGGTAAAATAATACCAATGTGGTGAAAGAACCTAACAATTCCAAAGAGCAATAAATACTGGAGGCTCTTCCCCATCGATGTAAATAACAATAAGCAACAAATACTGAAGGCTGAGGAAATATGTTAATTGTAAAACACAATACAATACTTAGTCACCGTTTACTCTAAATAAGCTCTACTGAATAACCGCTCACTAATTCCGGAATGTCGAGCATGAAAACTTTAAGACATACATATAATATTCTTTCTCTCTTTTTAGTTGAAAGTCATACAATACCAAGATCTTACAGGTATTGAAAAATGTACAAGCAGGGCAGAAACATACTACATTTTAGATAACCTGGGTCCAAAGGAGGGGTCCGAAGAATGAGGGGCACAATGTAGGAATATTGCTTATTGTTTTCAACTTCTCCCTGAGAATAGACCTTTTTGCGAAAGGTTGCAACGATAGAAATTTTTCAAAACTTCATGCGCATACATAAATAATACAGGTGTCTTACTCTATATACAGTACAGGCGTTCTTTTTTCTGGGCCACCATGAATATCAAAATTTTGAAAAATATCCACTGTCGTGGCCATTCGCCAAAAACGTTCATGCCAAGGAATGATGCACGGTTAATCGAAAATTTTAAGCCAAAGGTAAATTCAAATTTCATTTCTCTTTTCCTTGGTAGAAATTGACAACAGGATAAGAAGTGGGATTGCTAATGTTGAAAAATGAGAAATGTGTTCATTGCCAGAGTGCTAGGATTGGTAAAGTGAGTTCATCATTAAACATTCATGTTTTCAAAAACCTATATCAATGTTGAAAGTGGGCTATGGCGTTTATCGAATCATCAATCCTGAAGGAGCATAATCACAAGTTAGGCACACGATTGTACGAACTAGTTGCCTTTTGAAGCCCTGTTACCGGTGCTCATACCATGAATAGCCATCTCCTAAAAATGTTTCTTCGCATAAGATCTACCAAGACAATCTTCTATATAATGTCAATTAGCTACTCGCACAACTCTTGAAACACCACAGAGGGGCCAAAAAGTATTTCAATAAAGTGGATAGTCTGCTAACAGTCAGTAACAATGGTTCAGAGGCAAATTAATCATAAAGTTTTCTAGTTTCCTTTTTTATTGCTGTCAAGTTTTATTGATATCAATTTTCATTAACAGATATGCGAACAAGCTAAAGCAAATAAGAAGCTTTTGATTGTTGCCCTCTACAATGCTGATTCTGGGGTGCAAAAGTTGGAATGGTAGGCAATAGGATTATTAAATTCTCCTCTCACTATATCACTTGAACCCCTAATCATTAGTTTCTGTGTTCTCTTCCATTTAATTACGTTCCTGCAATTTTCATGATGGAGAGAAACTCTGAAAGAAAGACTCGAAGTTGTTTTCACAGCCTGGTTACAAATGCTCGATGTCCACCTCTTATTCTCTTTTCTTTCGAAAAGTCTTCCATTTTTCCTACAAAGCACTATGCATCTCATTCCAGTGGACCAATTGAAATGTTTTAGAAATACAGCAAGGAATGTGTTGAAATACGCATGCTCAGAAAAAAATTTGATCGCGCGCGACAAAATGCAATGAATTGAAATTCGCCTTCAAGAAGCCAGGGTTAGAATATATGAACGGTTGGACTTTCGATCCAAGTATTCCTTAGCAACTCAGTAGCAACATCAACTATGTCTTCGCTGGTGAAACATTTATTGCGGAAAATAACCGGCAGCCATATTTTGCCAAATAATCAATGCATATTCTATACAAGCTTTTTGCATAAAGATACTCGATTCAACCATCTTGAACGTATTTTATGTGAAAATAGTATCTGGATGTGTTCTCCCTTAGGTTATCAGACGATATTAAGGACGATCTATTCTATTGGCCTGCGTTCATTACATCCTCTTATTATGAGCCCAAGTCTCGATTATGAAACCAACTGTTTATAAGCCCAACTGAAAACAAGCTTACCAAATACTAATTTTATAACTTTCTCCTTTTTAAAACTAACCTGATTGTAAGCTCGTGTGCTTATATGGGGGCTTAATTGGATGCACATTATAAGCATCAAATTATTGATGTTTGTTTTTCGAACCAATCCAATCTCTTTAATAAATGAAACTCCATGAGTGAGCCTTTGTCTAAATTTGTCAGACTGGTCTGGAAAAAATTGAGTTACAGCAGCCAAAGCCAAGGCCTACATGCACCGATTTCATTGAATTTTTGGCCAAATCGGCAAGAATAAAATTTTGTTGGAGTTACAAGAAGTAAGATTCTTGCTCCAGGGCAAAACACCTTGTATTGCTTGAAGTCACATTGTTGCTCAAAGTTACCTTGTTGTTTCAACCAACTTTAGATTTGCAGAACTTACGCCCATCAAAGTCCAAGATTTCGGCAGACTTGAGACAAGTTGCAAGTCCTAGAAGAAAGATACAAATAAGCCGAGAACATCGCTAGATTCGCTATAGAATTTTACAACAGAATTTAAAATTTGAAGTATTATTGTTTATAATCAATCCTAAGAGCCTTAAATGTCCCTGGTCGGTAGCATGCCGACTTTTTCACATACATGTGAGATGAAAGCTAGACCTATTTCTGACATACAGGTATAATGAGAACGAGGCCTATTTTCTCAGCCAGTTTCAGTGCTGAAAGGCCACCAGTCTCTGTTGGAGTGACAAATAAAAAGTTTAGGGAGCGTAAACTAGGTCAAATCCGTTGGAATTCGAAGAAAATGTTGGAAGTCCCCATCCCCCCGCTAAAATGTTGACTTCGAAAGCCACTAGCTACACACACAACATTGACATGGGGGAGGAGGGCGGCAAACCCTTCTAAATTTGTCCTCTAAAATTCGTACATTTCCAATTCTTTATGCTCTTCTTAAAAAATCGTACTTTGTCACAAAGAATAAATTTATAAGTTTGAAAACAGAAATTTTAGGTACACTATAAACAGGTGGTTCTCCATACATTTCTGTCCGCATACCAAAATCAATATAAGGCAGCGTCATCTGAATGGAAAATTAGCAAATGAAGGGAAATCCTCATGAACATTTTAGAAAATAGTTTTTTGCTCTAATCGCTTTGGGTGCCCAACGGAGATAGAAATAGAAAGATATTAATAGTTCTTATTACGTTTATTCTTCAGTAATCAATCGTTTTGGACTTGAAAATCAGGAGTCTTTCACCATTATCATGCCAGAAAGCGATTCGCAAGAAGAAAGCATTGCCATCGCACAGATTCGAGGTAATTGGAAATGTCTATTGAAACTGTAAAGAAAACTTTAAATTTAGAAAATATCCTTCCATTTACTGGATTTTCTCCCTGGAAGTGCAAGAACGTAAGATTACAAAGTAACATTAGGCCTTAGGATATGACAGAGTTCCTTATCAGGAAACATCAACGTTTCCTAACATCGAACAAGTTTACATAAGCTACTTCTTGCAATCAAAGTACTAGAGAAAGGTACAAGAAAGTATACTTGTTATCAATCACTTCTCAATTTAACAACTGAAAATTCGAGTTTGGAGATAAAAAGAAGCAAATGATTTAAAGTTAATTAATGTGAGAAACCTTGTACCAGATTCATTAAATTCCTTTATATCCCAAATTATGATCTACTTTCTGTTCATATCAGTTTGGCACCTCCGAATGAGAATGAATAAATTTTTGTTAGACAGCTGTTACTCTATGATCAGATACCAGATTGATAGAAGCTCACTTCTATGAGGAACTGTTCACTGTTCGCTTCTATACCTTAGAAGTAGCTTTACACAATAGACAGCTTCTTATTCATAAGAACATATCTATTGTCTTTTTTGCAGGAACAACCAGTGCAGCGGCCATAAAAAAGAAGATATCTGAGGCAATAATGCTCCTGAAAGGAAATCCAATACTGTAAGCTCTTTTCCTGTGCCTCCATCAGAACACACACATTTTTGTATAAGAAAGTGCTTTATAAGGAAGGTAGTACTCAGATAGGAAAAAACTTAAGGAAATCCAGTACTTCACGAGAGA